>OY987336.1:20311784-20581547 GCA_963920685.1 Polydrusus tereticollis
ATTTTTGATCTTTATCAAAAAATTAACAAAACTTCATTTCTTTAAATACGATGCTATGTTGCTAGTTCATTGAACGGATAGGCGATAACATTTCCTATTTATCCACATATGGTATCCCTATACCTAACTATATTCTATTTCAGAAAGGTGTAGAGTAATAAAATGGGAAATTCCGTCCAGTTCGGCTCAATTTCGGTTTCGGCCATAGGCGCAGGTAAACTTTGTGCATTAAATTATTTATGATAATTAACCAAAAATTTTAGAGAATTAGGTTAACGGGTAGTAAGATAAAATAGTATTGTTTGTAACATTAAAATTTCAAGTAATTGTGTAAGAGGATTAGGAAAGGTATGTTTTCTGGCATGAAGTGTCAAAATCGAAATATTGTGTAGGGATTAGTTAGGTAGTATATTATAAAGTTACGTTTTGCGTTTTACAGGTACCATTTAACAGGTACCGAGTTTGGCTCTGGCCTCTTTGGTTGGTTCATATAAATAGGTGGTAATTTGGGATAAACTTCATATATCGCGTGTGTGTATGATCTTAATAAGTATTTGTTTAGTTTAACGCATCAGTATTTGCTGTTAAGCCGTATATAGTGTTCACAGTATTATAAAATTAGCAATAAAGTGGCGACATTCACCCCAACAAAAAGATGTTCCAATAATTCTCCACTATCAGTGAGTGAAAAAGTTATTATTTTAAATGTACATGATTGCATAAAATACGATTATCCGAATTTTACTGTACAAGAAACTGTCGACCGATGTTCCCGAATGACTGAAGTTGGAAAGTCCACCGTTTTTAAATTATTGCGGGAGAGAAAGGCAGACCAGTAAAAGTCATTGATGAAGACACCAAAAGTGTAGTTCGAAGAAAAGTTCACTCTTCTTTTTTTTTTTAAGAATTACCCACCCTCCGTTTGGCGGAAAAATTGAAAAAAAAATGTTATTCATGAGAAGTGGTACTAAATGACGAGATATTGAAAAAAGTTATTTGAGAAAAGTGTTTAGATTCTAATTGTATGCCTGCTCGCAATGTTTGAAGCAAAACTAAATATTTTTATAGTTTCTTAAAGTTTTAATTTGTTTAAACTCAAAATCTAGCTTTTTACCATGCATATTGTACTTGAGTGTGTTCACTGTTCTGCCCTTCTTACAACTAATTATGTACATTCAAGAGATTAATACATTGGCTTTCGATCACTTACTTTAATTAAAAATATATGAAAATATAAAAGTAATATTGAATATATTTTTTTCAAAAAATTTAAAAGATATATTTTTTTAATTTTTACTACAAACTCTGCGGACGGGCATAAAATTAAAATCTAAAAATTTTTTTCAAATAATTATTATCGATATCTCGTCATATAATACCACTTATCGTGAAGAAATATATTTTTCTCAGTTTTCCCGCCAAGCGAGTAGTCACGTGACAAATGTCAAAATAAAATTTTAGGTTTTCCATTATGCAGAGATAATTGGCATAAAAGTTTTTTTCAATATTCCATCAATAAATTTTTTTTGTCAACATATCCAACTTTATGCCAGTCACTATATAAGGGCAACCCTGTATATTATGTGACTATTTTTTTATTTATGTATATTTTATATTAGTTGATACTACATCGTTCGGAGGTTGAGTTGAGAGGTAGCGCCATCTTTAGAATTGACTTGAGACTTGATACTACACCGTTCGGAGGTTGAGTTGAGATTTTATTTCGATGTTGCGATGTTTAAAATAAATCGATGTTTTCAAAAAAACCACGAAACTAAAACATCGATGTCAAAAATATCGATGTTGGAGATGAAACATCGAAGTTTTTTAAACATCGATGTTTCTTGCCCATCCCTAACGCAAGCTATCAATCACGACGCACAGAGAAGACTCCAACTTCATCTTGGAGAAAACAAGAAATTATCGACTGGTTAACCACCAAAAGTATTGAATTTGAAGATAATTTGATAAAGAAGGAACTATTAGCTAAGAAGAAAAGAAGAGGAGAAAATGTGGGATCTTGACCACCTGATCGATCGGACCGTCGACCCGTTAATTATAACGTCAAGAGGAGATGATTCCTCAGATGACGAAGAATATTTTTTTTATAATTTAATTACTGCATAATGTATTTTTTATATTTTGTATTTTTTTTATAATGTTTAATAAAAAATAAGTTTACCTAATACTCTGTACATAATGCCTAAATTTTATTCTGTTAAAATAAAATTCTTTCCTTTTTACGAATATCCTACCGGCACGCACGCCTTTGTCACACCATTTTCAGTGTTTGTGAATGGATAACAATAGGCAAAACCCATAAATTGACCCAAACCCGGGTGGTACTACCTGCACTTGATGAAAAGAAATAATTTTGCAACGAAATCAATGCCAAATTATGAAAGTGGCTTAAATATTCGTTGGGTGACTCTGTAGTCCCTTTGCATACCTAATGAGCTTTTATTACTCTACACCTTTCTGAAATAGACTATAGTAATAGTTTTGAACTTATTTACGATTTTTTTTGCAATATTTCCAGTTTTATTGATTTTTGGCGAGAAGGCCATGCTAAACAAAGTAAGCAATTATAAAACTAGTCGCAAAATGGTGTATTAGGTAATAAGTGTTGCAAATACCATATTACGCACGAAGCCGCGCACCGGTATTTTTTAAGCCCGCCGCTTCGATATTCGTGCACAGAGAAGACTCCAACTTCATCTTGGAGAAAACAAGAAATTATCGACTGGTTAACCACCAAAAGTATTGAATTTGAAGATAATTTGATAAAGAAGGAACTATTAGCTATAGCAAATTTACGCAAACATCGTTTTATGAAATGTGCCGTGGAAGATATAGCAGAAAAACATAGTGTAACTGTGCTGCGCACACCGCCATATCATTGCAAATTAAATCCTATAGAATTTATATGGGCGCAAGTGAAAGGATTTGTAGCAAGACACAACACGACATTCAAAATGAAAGACGTTAAGCTACTGTTTGATCAAGCCATTAAGGAAGTGACATCAGAGAACTGGCGAAAAGCAGTAAATCATGTCATTAAAGAAGAGGAGAAAATGTGGGATCTTGACCACCTGATCGATCGGACCGTCGACCCGTTAATTATAACGTCAACAGGAGATGATTCCTCAGATGACGAAGAATATTTTTTTTATAATTTAATTTCTGTATAATGTATTTTTTGTATTTTGTATTTTTTTTATAATGTTTAATAAAAAATAAGTTTACCTAATACTCTGTACATAATGCCTAAATTTTATTCTGGTAAAATAAAATTCTTTCCTTTTTACGAATATCCTACCGGCACGCACGCCTTTGTCACACCATTTCCAGTGTTTGTGAATGGATACCAATAGGCAAAACCCATAAATTGACCCAAACCCGGGTGGTACTACCTGCACTTGATGAAAAGAAAGAATTTTGCAATGAAATCAATACCAAATTATGAAAGTGGCTTAAATATTCGTTGGGTCACTCTGTAGTCCCTTTGCATACCTAATGAGCTTTTATTACTCTACACCTTTCTGAAATAGACTATAGTAATAGTTTTGAACTTATTTACGATTTTTTTTGCAAAATTTCCAGTTTTATTGATTTTTGGCAAGAAGGCCATGCTAAACAAAGTAAGCAATTATAAAACTAGTCGCAAAATGGTGTATTACGTAATAAGTGTTGCAAATACCATATTACGCACGAAGCCGCGCATCGGTCTTTTTTAATCCCGCCGCTTCGATATCCGTGCGATTTTGATTACCGTGCGTAATGTCGAACTTATAGCGAATTCCATTGGTAAAAGAAGTGCGGCACCGGTATGTCAAGTAAAACTGCACCAGTGTACAAAAAGTGTTGCACTATTTGAGTAGCAATGGTTTTCAGATTAGACCTTGAGTGCATTTTTCCAACAAAGTTGATGATAATGCTCCTCAATCCTCAATGATTTTACTTACCACTGGACAACATTTAAGACAAAATAGAATTTTAAAGATCGAAAAAATCAAAACACTGTATTTTTTCACATTTTCATATAGTTTCGGTGCAGCACGGTCTCCAAGAGCACGTGCGGAACTGATTGCACTCGGTGCAACATTTGTTGCACCGGTTTCCCAATGGTTTACAAATACTTGCACTGAAATGTCCAATGGTTTTCAAATTTTACACTCGTACCGCACTTTTTTTACCAATGGATTTCGCTATTACATAGACGGGGGGTAGTTCAGGTAGTGAGCTTATTACTATTTACAGTAGTGGACATAGGTAAATAATTTAATCTAAATGTTCAATATGACCCCCATTGACAAACACTTTTGATTCTTAGACATAACAGCTTCTGTAGAAGGGCTTGCTATTTCGGCTAGATCAAGTTGGTCGAAGGCTCTTCTTATTCCGGCTACTAGTTCTTCCATTGAATCGACGGAAGTAGAGTTAACTCTTTGCTCTAGTGTTTCCCAAAGATGGCCAATTCTACGGTCCTTGGCGCCTAATCCATCTGTTATTAAACATCTCATACACTTTCTGGCTAACCACATTTCCACAACGTGGCGGAGCGCCATCCAGTTGATACCAACAATCTCTTCTATCCAAAGGCACATTATCAACAAAGTCTGTCACAACTGTTTGCAAAATGGCCATGTATCTTTCGCTATTCAACACACCCTCATAAATATGATAGCGTACTTGATCATGCATAATTAAAGCAAATACATTTACACTGAATTTATTTTGAAAATTTCTTTCTCGAGTGATATGAGGATTTTCAGTGCCCCAGAAATTAGAATTATGTCTATTAAAAATACCTTCTTTTGTGAATTTTGATTCGTCTGTCCATATAATTTTACGCAAAAATGCTGGATCTTCTTGTGTTCTTACTAAAATCATTGCACATAACTCTTCACGTTGTGGTGCGTCCCCGGGTTGAAAAGAATGAAGAAGGTTGAACTTATAGGGACGCACGCCATGTTTTGCTAAAATTCTTTGAACAGATGGTCGCGAAACTCTTAAATCATATTCTGCTGCAAGAGTAGAAGCTTCGTTGTTATCTTTATTTGGCGTCAATTCGAAAAAGATTTAAACCACCGCAATCGTGTTCAGTATCCTCGAAAACGGGTGTTAACGCCGATTTAGCCGGTGTCAGACGTCGTATCCTAGTTTCGCCCCTTTCGGGGGTTGTTTTTAGCCGTTTAGGGAGTTGGCGGGGGTCGAGGAAGGATCCAAACTTCACCATCGTTGTCAGCATCCTCGAAAACGGGGGCGGACATAGTCTCATTACTCTCGGGGGGGGGGGGGGGTGACGTAGGCTGAGTTGGTGTATAATTTTCAACAGAACAGTATGAAATAAAATATTGTACGTCATTCGTCCGGCAAATCCTTTACAGTAAGTGTCCGTTTCAAAATTCCAGACTCGGCTCCTTCGTCGCCTCGTCTCGAAACATTTCACTCATACTGTAAAAATTGATTTACCGGACTTATAACTTACTGTAAAGGATTTGCCGGACGAATGACGTACAATAATTTATTTCATACTGTTCTGTTGAAAATTATAATTATGTTTTGAAATTATAATGAGGTTTTATTCTGCGTCGTATATTTGAAAAGTGCTTATATTTACTGGTGGAAACATTGTGTGTTTGACATTGATTAAACTAAAACTTACAAATGTCAGTCCGGTAAAGAAATTTTACAGGACTAGTCCGGTAAAAAAATTTTACCGGACTTATTGCTGTAAAACCTTATTTTCTGGACTAAATTCAAATATGTAAAGGTGTGTTTTACAATACAGTATGAAATAAATATCTATTACGGTTTTCTCTTTATGTATTATGCACTTATTGTACCCATTTGGCATAATACTTAATATTATGATAGTAGGTAAGTAATTATTGAGAAAAACATTTGAAATTAAGTCCAACGATTTATATCCTTGTTACGTGCGACCACAAAATTGACATAAGTTTTAATTTAGTTGCTTTGTGAAGAATTAAAATGGGACGTCAAAGATTAATAGATTATGTAATAAGAAATAAATTATGCTTAGTACGTAGCAAAAGTCGACGAAGGGCTAAACAAAAGGTAAGTTACAATAGCAAACATTCGTGTGTTTTCCACGATAGAAAGGTTTTAAAATTTTTTTTAGCCATCTCGGGATACATAATGAATCTAATTTATAAACGAAAAATGATCACATGCCCGGCATTTTAAAGCTGCTTCTTAGCGCATATGTTTGTAGAAAAAAAAAACTTTTCTATAGTACACTTTATAAAAGTATCCCTAAAACGAAAGAATCGGGATTACAAAATAAGACGTGCACTTAATGTTTATTATAATAATAATATGTCGTGCGAGCGAAAATTAAATTTAAAACTACCTTAGCTTTAAGTCTTTCTTAAGTCCAATAGTGCAGGTTATCATTATGTTTCATCTGGGTCCGCGCTAAGCTGGTTGTTTGCTCTGATACACTGATACTAGAGTGACAAGAAGAAAACTATAAAATAACCTTAACAACAAATTTTTGTTTGGCGGGATGCTGAAAAGAAGAACAATTTTTTGTCAAAAAATAAAACACGACTTTCGCTTATTGTTCTCTGATTTTCACTTTTGATGTTTTCTATCGTCTGTGATAAACCAGTAGTTCACGTTACTCCTGAACCGAGTCCTGAACTAAGTAATTTGTTTATGAACATGTGTGATTTGGAGGAGAAGAAAAATTATCTATGCAGTGATACAACAGAAAAAGTGTTTTTCTCGTTGATTTTCAAGCAAGAAAATCGAAAAAATATAGGACAAATAATAAAAACTGAGAACAGTGATGATGAGGAAACAGAGCAAATGAGGTAAGTTTGCTGATCTCAGAATTTTATTTATTTGTGCTTCATTTAAAAGTAGGTACTTACTAGTTTCTAAGTTCGAGGTAGGTACCCTCATGGGTGGAGGGTGTCTTTTGTATTTTTTTTTTTTGACGACTTAATTTCTTTTAAGGTAAGTAGGTAATTACAATTTTTAAATTTTAAACTCTCTAGTCTAACCATTTTATGTTTTGCAGAGGCAAACAAATAGTTCCTGACCAAACAGAGCCAGAGGTTAAAGTTGAAGAGAGTGAAGCAGTAAATGGATGCAATGAAATGTATAATTTGAACTATACAGAGTGGAAATTAAAAAATGAAGAACTAGACATCAAGATGGATGAGTCTGAAACGAATAGAAACAGGTATACTTTGCTTAAGCTTAGATATAGGGGAAACTGTTGTATTCTGGGACAATCATTTCTAATTGGAATCAGGGTGACCACCTTTTGTCCAATTAAAAACCGGAGATTACACCCCAGTTATAAAAAATGCGCCAGAGGTAAAAAATTTGTGGGTGCCACGCTCTTTTTTTGGCTACTAAAACCTAGAAATTTTATGTGTTACAGCAAACAAAATAAAATAAACTTGAAGAAGTAGTCCATTACAGTGGAGTTGATATGATCAAATAAAACAACGGCAGTCTACCTCCACAATATGTATTTAAATGTTTACGTTTATATCCTACATGTTTCGGACATAGAAATGTCCATCATCAGGGATACAGTAGTCGATTACGATAGCTCTATCTTGCATAAGCGACGATCAAAAGTTATGTTAAAATTGAAATTGTAGGTTCTAATGAATGTTCAAGACTGAATGAGATGTGATATTTGAAATTTTTGTCAAGGTATCTTTGAAGAAGGGGGTTCCTAGTCTGTAGCCACTGAGACAGGTGGTGAAGCAATTATGTCATTTGTAGTTATTTAGAGGAGATTAATTTAAGTGAAGTGCTCAAAGATGCTTCATCTCACCGTGTCTAGGGTGTGGACAACAAAATATTGGGTTAGACTTGAAAACACATTCTTAGGAGATAAACAATAAATGAAATGAGAATTATCCCACTAAACACAGTACATTAAAGCAATGTTTTGTAATGTTAATCCAAAGTAGAAATATTAACGGTGTTTTGCAACGTTGTTGTTTTGTCTTGGTAACGTAGGTGAGTCTACAATGTGAATCATTGCTCTAACAACATTTCTTAAATGTATATATTCCGTTAATTATTTATTTGTCTTAACGTTACATTAATGTACAAATAAACGTTACATTTTTGTTACTGATATGTTTTTGGTAAACATGTTACATTTGTTACGTATTTTGCAAATTTAAACATTTAAGTAATGTTAACTAACATTGCATTTATGTTCACGAAACATTTAAATATTTCGTTACAATTTTGTTCTCGACACATTGCTCTCACCAGAAAAAATAAAGGTTATGTTAATTATGAATAGTTTTCAGTCCTCGTTTTGTCAGTTTGTCTGTACGAACGCTTCTCGTGATGGCGACCTCCTTTTTGTATTTTGAGTGTTTTAGTTCTTGTGGGAACTGTGAAGATTGCGAAAATGGCTGAATCATCAGTTACCAAAGAAAAGGTAAGTAATAAATATTTACCTAATATCTAGCAATAAAGGCTAGTTCAGGTCGCGGATTTACCAAATTTCATGTTCACGGTTCTAAAGTCAAAAGGGAAAATGGCGTCCGACACTTTCCAAGAAAATAAAATATTTTAGGTTGCACCGCGACAAAATCTTCTTTTCTATGACTTATCATTATGTATGTAGGTACCACAATATAATGCTTATAGCAATAAACTGTGCATGCACCTATACTTGTACTTTGGGTTGTATTTAAATGTTCATATTATTATTATTGTCTGGAGATTATTTAGAAAAACTGTGTTTATAATTTAATTTTTATTGCATCCTTCCTTTCAGACCTTTCGAAAAACTGGCAAGTCATATTCTTCTAAACATTTAAAAATACTTGTTAAAAGAGGTGTTCAAGAGTCTAGTTAGATTTACTGCAAAAACCTCGTTAGGGATGCCTCCTTTGCCAAGTATGGTGGCATATTCAGAAGCAAATAATAGACCTAGTATCATGCCATGTAATGATGCACTTTCGTCCAATTCACCATGTTATCCTCCCCTGATTCCAGCATGTCCTTCTAGCTTAACATGCAGTCTGTCTTCCACACCGCCTTCCACCAGTACCACCTATACCTATTCTGTAAATAATATTTCGAGAAAACAAAATTTAGATATCTTTAAAACTAACCCTAATAGCTGGGCAGTTGACCATATTTCACATAATGCTTACTCTAATTTGCTTAGTACTTATGCATTTTACTGAACCAATTAGACACTAATACAAACTAACCCATAATATTCTATTTCAAAATATAAATAAACATTAGTTTTTATATTATGTGTATTAGCTAAGCACTGCCGATGTTTCGCTGACAGTGACTAAACATACTATTTAAAACAATATTTTTTTTTTAGGTGCAATAGGAGAAGCTTTTCCAAAAATGACGGATAGAGAATTTACAACGGCGGTAGGAGATTGGCTATGGTTCACCAACCAGCGATAAAAAAGAGAGATGTAAAAAAAATATATATATACAGTGTGGCCGATTAAGTGTGCAACAAATTATAATTTTTTTTCTTATTGGTTTCTCAGAAAATTCTAATCTATATAAAAGTTTGTGCATGTCCCATAACCATTTCAGGTGCACTTAGAATGGCTTCAACTGATATAGGATACGTGGTAGGGCAAAAAATATGAACGTTCAAAACTAAAGTACCCTTATGTCGAAACATAAAGAAAAACGGTATTAAGAAAAGTTGTTTATGATTAAATAATATGCCTAATACAAAGTCATAGTCTTTAAAAAAAAAATAATAAAATTTTCAAAACTTTAACTCTGTATAATGATTTTTTTTTATATTTAAAGCAACTACAACCAAATCACTTCTAGACGGCTTTCGTCAAATTTAAGCAAATTTGTAATAAGTATTTGTTTAGATTTATATTTTTTTAAATAACCAAAAAATTCATGTTTGTTGTAAGGATACTACAAACAAATTTCGAATTTCGCAAATATTCCTAAAAATAAGATAAGCACTTTTCTCTTTTAATATTAATTTACGTACACTGTAAAAATCTAAAATCATAAAAGTCGATTCCCTGTGAAATAATAAAAAAATACAAATAAGGCAAATAATCGAAACCTACTAAAACTATCCCTAATATGGGAAAATAAATAATAAAGTAATCCGCGTATAATGATTTTTGTTATATTCAGCTTTAGTGCTTTAAGCCGAATTTTGGTTTATATTATTTTACACGGGATCGACTTCTATGGTCTTTAGATTTTTACTATGTAGGTACATTAATATTAGAAGATAAGAGTATTTAACTTATTTTTAGGAATATTTTCGAAATTTGTTTGTAGTATCCTTGCAACAAGCATGAAGTTTTTAGGTATTAAAAAAAATATAAATCTAAATAAATTTTATCAATTTTCCCCAATTTAATGAAAGCTGTCCGGAAGTGATTTGATTGCGGTTATTTTAAAAAGGTACTATACCTAAATATAAAAAAAATCATTGTTATAATGCTATGACTTGTATTTAGACATATTTTTGAATTCTAAACAACTTTGCTTAATAACGTTTTCTCTATGTCTTGAACGATTTTCGTATTTTTTGCGCTACCCTGTATCATATTTCAGTTGGTCATTCTAAGTGCACCGGAAATGGTTATGGGACATGCACTAACTTTTTTCAGGAATAAAATTTTCCGAGACACCAATAATAAAGTTTCCCATTTGTAGCACATTTAATATCGACCACACGTACTGTATAAAAGTGCAAATGCGTTGTTTTATTTCTGTTGCAAACTATACATATAAATAACGTTGCCGATACCCAATAAAATCAGTACGGAAACATTGATGTTTTGAAAAATAAATGTTATTTTCAAGTATGCTGTAATGTCAAAATTAAGTAACGTGGACAAAACATTAACGTTACAGTCATATAGGTATAAACGTTAGGTGTTTGTAACTTTTACGTTGCTGAAATGTTAATATTTGTTCTAATGTTACATTACAGAAACATGATATCTATGTTTTCTAAATAGAATGTTACAAATGCAACATTTATAAGGGGGACATAAGAGGTAACATTGATGTTGAATGTTACATTACAGTTGCATTTTAAAGAACATTACTTTGTACTTTTGCTACATTATCTAATCATTAATGTTACGTTTTTATGTTTAGTGGGATACTACTTTTAAGGTTGGAATTTATTAATTTGAAGCCAATGGGCAGGTGGTGAAGCAATTATGTAGGTTTGTAGCTAATTAGAGGAAAATAATGTAGATAGGCGCTCAAAGATGCTTCATCCAACCATGCCTGGAGTATTGGCTAACAAAATTTGTAGGTTAAAGGGGGTAGAAAATGAACATAATTTTATGATTGAAAAAGAAGATTAAGAAAATTAAAAAAATTAAAACTGGATTCTCACCATCTCGGCTAGAAGTGAAGTATTTATGTTGAAATTACATTGTGTTAGCTAATTAGAGGATATTACAGCTCAAAGATACTTCACTTCACCATGCTGGCGTGCAGGAAATGGTCGGTTGTCAAAAAAAAAAAATGCTGTGAGAATCCAGTTTTAATTTTCTTAATCTTCTTGTTCAATCATAAAATTATGTTCATTTTCTACCCCCTTTAACCTACAAATTTTGTTAGCCAATACTCCAGGCATGGTTGGATGAAGCATCTTTGAGCGCCTATCTACATTATTTTCCTCTAATTAGCTACAAACCTACATAATTGCTTCACCACCTGCCCATTGGCTTCAAATTAATAAATTCCAACCTTAAAAGTAGTATAATTCTCATTTCATTTATTGTTTATCTCCTAAGAATGTGTTTTCAAGTCTAACCCAATATTTTGTTGTCCACACCCTAGACACGGTGAGATGAAGCATCTTTAAGCACTTCACTTAAATTAATCTCCTCTAAATAACTACAAATGACATAATTGCTTCACCACCTGTCTCAGTGGCTACAGACTGGGAACCCCCTTCTTCAAAGATACCTTGACCAAAATTTCAAATATCACATCTCATTCAGTCTTGAACATTCATTAGAACCTACAATTTCAATTTTAACATAACTTTTGATCGTCGCTTATGCGAGATAGAGCTATCGTAATCGACTACTGTATCACTGATGATGGACATTTCTATGTCCGAAACATGTAGGATATAAACGTAAACATTTAAATACATATTGTGGAGGTAGACTGCCGTTGTTTTATTTGAAAATAAAATAAATTTAAGTAAAGTAAAGTAAATTTATTGGTGCTAATACAAAATTTGCTTACACAAGTCAGGTAGTTCATAGTATTACTAACTAATAACCAATAACTCAAACTAAACGATGTCACATAATTATAAAATTCTCTCAAAATTCAGAATACAAATATACATATATACAAAATATATCACGTGTCCAAAAATAAAAGTGTCATATCTAAATAAAGCCATGGAGATCACAATTATAAAATTCCTGAAGAGAATAGAAACATCTAGAACTCAAAAACTCCTTTGTTTTACTTTTAAACTCCGTCAGAGGCAAGTCCCTCCACGGACGGGGTAGCCTATTAAAAAGTTTAGGTGCATGGTAATTCATTGCCCATCTAGATCTATTGATTCTATGGAAGGCAACCAGGACATCCTGTTGGTGCCGTTTATTGTGCACATGAATATCTCCATGAGTGGTGTATTCGTTAAAATTCTTTTTCAAGAATATCAGATTCTCCAAAATATGCATGGCAGGGACAGTCAAAACTCCAAGCCGTCTGTATCCCTCTCTACAGTCAGCTCTGTAAGGTAGCTTCAAGATGACTCGGATTGCTTTTCTCTGAAGTGAAAAAATTCTTTTTGCCTGTGAAGCATGACCCCAGACAAACAAAGCATAAGACACCCTGGACTGGATCAACGCATGAAAAGCCGTCAGCAGTGTAGGACCAGACACTGTGTTAACCAGTTGCCTCAAGACATAAACTCCAGATGAAAGGTTTGACGAGAGAAAATCTATATGTGAAGACCAGGTCAATCTTGGATCTATATGGACACCCAGAAATCTGACCGATGTTGGGTTCTCACTCAAGTCAACCACATTACTCATGGTAAAGACCATCCTTTCAGTCTTAGATGGATTAAGACTAAGTTTATTCGCCGAAAACCAATCAAAAGCCTCACGCTGCATCTCTCCCAGTCTCCTGTTCAAGGCGTCAAAGTCAGCATCCACTGCTAATACCGTGGTATCGTCAGCAAACTGAATCAAATCAATACCAGGATGACATGTGGGTAAGTCATTGCTATAGATGATAAATAGTAAGGGACTCAGTACTGAACCCTGTGGAACACCATGAATTATGGACTTTAGAGTAGAACGATCTCCATTAACCTCTACAAGCTGGCACCGATTCTCCATATATGACTTAAGGAGTTTTAGACTCTGACAGTTGAAATTATAAAACTTAAGCTTTCCGACGAGGATATCAGAGGAGACACAGTCGAACGCCTTCGTCAGATCGCAGAACAGGGCCGCAGAGTGCGAGCCCTTATTGAAAGCCTCGGTGATTCTAGACAACAGACAATTAATAGCCATGCCCGTTGACATGCCACTCCGATGTTCCTTGTTAAATAACCGATACGTTTCAAAGTAAGATGAAATTCGAGATTTCAATGCTTTTTCAAATACCTTTCCGAATATTGGAATGATTGAGATAGGTCGATAATTTGTAACATCGCTTGTGTCCCCCTTTTTGAAGATTGGCACGACTCTAGAAATTTTAAAAACAGAAGGAAACACACACTCATTCAGGCAGATATTAAGTAGTTTAGTCAGAGGATAAACAATGAGGTTTACAATACTCTTGACTATCTTGGTATTAAATCCATACAAGTCCCTACTGTTGGAGTTTTTGAGACCAAAGATTATGTCCCTTATCTCAATAAAAGATACTTCGTCAAAGCCAAACCAGGGGGTCCCTACCACAGACCTTCCCTCCATGTAAGAACTGCTAGTACGCGCAGAATCCGGCAACTCCGACACGAGCTCCTCAGCAACATTTACGAAAAAAGAATTAAATTGGTCTGGTTTCAAGTCACAGATGTTGGAATTCTTTTTATTAGGTCGAAACTTATTAATAATCTGCCAAGAAGCCAAGGCCGGATTGCCAGAAGTCTGCACATAATCATCATGAGCCCTGACCTTAGCAATCCTCATTTCAGCACGATACCTGTCCTTGAAGGCCCTAATCTGCTCCCTCAACCACTGAGAATCTGAGTGCCTCAGTCTATCAGTCAGAAGAGACAATGTTTCTCTTTTTAGACGAAGATCCTCATTAAACCACCTAATCTGTGGACCCACTCGACCACCAGTGCTGTAACTCACTTGTTCAGGAAAAGAAGTTTCCAGCTGATTTTTCAGGATATCAACAAAGATGGAACTTTTTTGCTCAGCATTGATGCTTGTATCATTCAAAAACTCAAGTAGGTATAGCAGAGGCACCACTTATACATTTAGTTAATAAATTTCTACACAATATGGCCAGTGTAGTGGCCATTAGCAGCACCATCTAATTCCCCACTAAACATTTTATCATAACTTTAACGTTTTTTTTATATTGCGAAATTACAACGTTACGTTTACAAAATGTACGCAGCAACGTTAATGTACATTTTAAGTTATACTAAGTAACATTGACATTACATTAATGTTATGTAGCATGGTTGTACCACGTAACATATTTTAAACGTAGTATCAACGAAAATGTAGCATCTTTAAGCAACATTAACGTTACATAAGAAATTTTGTTTAAGAAACATTTATTCTACATATTATTTACGTTATTGTAACTTTACATTTTCAAAAACTGAATGTTTTTGTTATGTTTAAAACACAAGTAACGAACATTTATTAATCGTTTATTTAACGTTAAATATACATATTTTTTAACTTTGCGTAAATGTTTCTAGGTATAGGGAATCAACAATTTCATTGTTAGATAAATATTTTACTTAAAATACTATTTTCTTAATTTGGGCTTATCAATCTAATCAAAACACATAAATATATGAAAAAACTGAAATTACATTTAAATATTCTGGTTGGTCTTAAAACTTATAGTCAATTACGGAAAGGTTTTAGTAAATTTAAAGTCTGATACAAAGCCACATTAAAAAAATAGTAGGTATACTAAATAAAATATTTGCCTAGAAATAAAATTCAATAATAAAGTCCTTTGTTTAGGTTAGTTCAGGTTAGTTTATTTATTTTTATTCGTTAATTATCTAGAAATTACGTATATATATTATTTTGTTATTGCTTCGACCTTTTGTGTTCTTTTTTTCGAAAAACGAAACCAGTCCGCGACCACTATAGAGAATTCTTGGTCAGTCATTCCATTGAATGACCCTTTTACAGCATCTGTAAACAAAACGAAACTAAAATGTAACTTTTTGACCATATCAGATATAAGTATACTAAAAGTTGTAAGCTTCATTTAAACCTATTGTCAAGTGTAAATAAATAAAAAAATAATAGGCCGTGTCAAAAAATTTTTGGTTTTTAAGTTATAACAATAAAATTAGCATAACTTCGTTTATTAAAAAGTGGAGTAGACCATGGGTGTATTTTTCTATCTCTTAAACAACAAAAACTTATAGCATAAACGTATTGGGTCTAGTTGTAGGTACCGGGTGGCCAAATAAGAATGGCCCTCGGCAGTATCATAAAAAAACCAGCCCAAGGGAAGTTACCTGTTTTTATATCAAACAAATTTTGATATTCTCCCACCATTTGGACCAAAACATATTTTCAGGACCTCTTAAATTGGCAACTTAACGAGAAATACCTCATTTTCTATTTGACCATGTCTGTTTACGCTCCTTAGTGGACATCTTACGAACTTAAAAATAATTTTCAGGGATTTCTCTAGCCAGTATATTAACGATATTTTTTTCTACAGCGGTATAAGGTTATAAATGGTCTTATTTGGCCACCCGGTACATGTTCAGTTCACTTTCAAGGTTTAACCCGAAAATTGGCCACTAACCAGTGCTCATTCTATTGTTAAACTGAAGATTGATAATCATAAACTGTATGTTTTTTATCATTTAATTAATAATTGTAAAATTATCAACGTCAAATACCGTTTTTTAGGTTTGAGTTATGTACAAAACTAAAAACCAAAATTTAGACTTTTTCCACAAACCTAAAATCATTATTTATTTATTCATTATCACAATTTAATTTCATTCGGTTAAAAAATAAAACTATAGCTCGCCAATAACAATCTCTACAAGAAAAAAATAAGTACAATTTTAGAAAAATCATGAAAAACGAACTCTAATAAAGTTTTTAATTATAATGTAGGTACCTACATCAATTAATTGTAGCTTAAACAATTGTTGGCTAGGTATAAAATGATAAAATTTACCTCCATTTTGGTTATGTTAAATGGTTACTTCAAGTGCCACAAAAACAAATTTTACAATTAAACGTGCCCTACCAACTTTCTTATTTAAATCAATTTAATAAAAGCCATCTAAACTTACCTTTTCAATAAAACCACTATCCATATAGCTAAACAGAAAGTAAAAGAAGATTGCAAATAGAAAACACAAAACTTTGCGACCCGGCAATTTGCAATTAAAAGAATGGCGTCATCGCGTCACCCTCCTACGAAACGACGAACCGATCCATCGACTTAACTGTGTTAAGTCGTTGAACCGATCGGTCGGTGTCGACCTAGGTAGGCGGATCGCGCGCAATTGAAATCCTGTTAAAAAAACGTACACGATTAACGTAATTAAAACGTTAAACGTTATACTACTAAACATGTGAAAATAATTATATTTTGTAATGTAATTCCTACATGAAAATTACGATAACAATGTAACGTATACAAAATACATAACGGTTACAAACATGTAACAATAATTTTAACGTTAATGGAATGTTAACACAAATCCAAATATTAACGAAATATGTACATAAAAGAAACGTGGTCAATAAAACATTTCAAATTTTAAAATAAGGTACATTACCAAAACAAAATAAAAACGTAACAGAAAAATGTTAAATCGTCTACCAAAAATAAACGTTACGAAACGTTATTGTAACGTGTGATGTTTAGTGGGTCACCTACGGCCAAATAACAAGGGTTTATTTGGGTGCAATAAATAATGTGAAGATGTGAACACTTGTAATATTAACATGGAGCAAAACTAGAACCCTAGATCAATTCAAAATAACTAAATGAAGATCTTTATGACTGAGAACGTGAGAAAGAAGCCTTACTTTTTACAATATGTGGTTCAATATATTAAACGAAATTTCAAAATGATAAAATGAAGAAATAAATAATAATGACAATAAACTAGTTAGATTACTCTTGTCTCAAGTAACTACTTTTATTTATTTATTTATTTATTTATTTGCCTTACAAACTCTTCAGATACATTTTAGATCTAATTATAGAGTAGGATAGCACACACACACACACTCAATTTCTAACTACAATACCTCGCCTAAAATAGCTCTAATTTGCTTCTGAGTAATGTAGAAAATGTCAAATCTTAATTGATTGATATTAGCTAACCTACACATTACATTAATAGGTGCATTACCACTACAGTGATTTGTACGAGAATTCTTTAAATAAAATGTTAGTGCATTTCTTGTTCTATATGAGGGAACATTAAAGTTTATTTGTTGGAGGAGGTTTACATCATCAATTTTATTATGCAATAACTTGTGCAAGTAGATAACAGAAGCAATATTCCTACGTTTTTCCAAACTAAGTACCTAACTTATAAATAAATGAAACGCAAAGTCTGCTCCACTAATTTATTGTCACCATTGGTTAGAGAATGGTGACAATAAATTAGTGGAGCAGACTTTGCGTTTCATTTATTTATAAATATTCACTCCACTTCGAGATATGGACTACTTCTTCATAAGTAACTTATACCTGGACATTAGTTCTGTCTTGGCTACACTTAAATCATAGGCACCAGTTTCTTTATAATACAGATATCACCCGATTGGCGATTTTCCTGCTGACTATCATAAAAAACAAATTACATAATTTTCAATGATTTTCGATAAGGAAGCCGAATTTAATGTCAAAAAATACATAGATTTACAAATTTGACAGATGAGACGCCATTTTGAATTTTCCTAAATGGCAACCCCCATAAATAACCAAACGATTGGATTGCATTTGGCGATCCGATTCTAAAACTATATAGTTGTTGACACTTATTTTCAGCCGTTTCGGAAATACGGGGGTTCCTAATTTGCCTCCATCGATTTTGTCTTTTAAGTGTCTCACCCCTTTAATAAATAGACCTTCTAAGCTGAACACCCTAGTTTTTTTCACAGTGACATAATTTCGCGTAAGCAAGCGATCTACGCTATAGTCAAATCCGACAGACGTCAAAAAGTGACAGATACGACGCCATTTTGAATTTTTTTAAATGGCAACCCTCATAAATAACTAGACGATTGGATTGCATTTGGCGATCCGATTATAAAACTATATAGTTGTTGACACTTATTTTCAGCCGTTTCGGAAATACGGGGGTTCATAATTTGCCTCCATCGATTTTGTCTTTTAAGTGTCTCACCCCTTTAATAAATAGACCTTCTAAGCTGAACACCCTAGTTTTTTTCACAGTGACATAATTTCGCGTAAGCAAGCGATCTACGCTATAGTCAAATCCGACAGACGTCAAAAAGTGACAGATACGACGCCATTTTGAATTTTTTTAAATGGCAACCCTCATAAATAACTAGACGATTGGATTGCATTTGGCGATCCGATTATAAAACTATATAGTTGTTGACACTTATTTTCAGCCGTTTCGGAAATACGGGGGTTCCTAATTTGCCTCCATCGATTTTGTCTTTTAAGTGTCTCACCCCTTTAATAAATAGACCTTCTAAGCTGAACACCTCAATTTTTTTCACAGAAAGATAACTTCGCGTGAGCAAGCGATCTACGCTATAGTCAAATCCAACAGATGTCAAAAAGTGACACATACGACGCCATCTTGAATTTTATTAAATGGCAACCCTCATAAATAACTAGACGATTGGATTGCATTTGGCGATCCGATTATAAAACTATATAGTTGTTGACACTTATTTTCAGCCGTTTCGGAAATACGGGGGTTCATGATTTGCCTCCATCGATTTTGTCTTTTAAGTGTCTCACCCCTTTAATAAATAGACCTTCTAAGCTGAACACCCTAGTTTTTTTCACAGTGACATAATTTCGCGTAAGCAAGCGATCTACGCTATAGTCAAATCCGACAGACGTCAAAAAGTGACAGATACGACGCCATTTTGAATTTTTTTAAATGGCAACCCTCATAAATAACTAGACGATTGGATTGCATTTGGCGATCCGATTCTAAAACTATATAGTTGTTGACACTTATTTTCATTCGTTTTGGAAATACGGGGGTTCCTAATTTGCCTCCATCGATTTTGTCTTTTAAGTGTCTCACCCCTTTAATAAATAGACCTTCTAAGCTGAACACCCTAGTTTTTTTCACAGTGACATAATTTCGCGGAAGCAAGCGATCTACGCTATAGTCAAATCCTACAGACGTCAAAAAGTGACAGATACGACGCCATTTTGAATTTTTTTAAATGGCAACCCTCATAAATAACTAGACGATTGGATTGCATTTGGCGATCCGATTCTAAAACTATATAGTTGTTGACACTTATTTTCATTCGTTTTGGAAATACGGGGGTTCCTAATTTGCCTCCATCGATTTTGTCTTTTAAGTGTCTCACCCCTTTAATAAATAGACTTTCTAAGCTGAACACCCTAGTTTTTTTCACAGTGACATAATTTCGCGTAAGCAAGCGATCTACGCTATAGTCAAATCCGACAGACGTCAAAAAGTGACAGATACGACGCCATTTTGAATTTTTTTAAATGGCAACCCTCATAAATAACTAGACGATTGGATTGCATTTGGCGATCCGATTCTAAAACTATATAGTTGTTGACACTTATTTTCATTCGTTTTGGAAATACGGGGGTTCCTAATTTGCCTCCATCGATTTTGTCTTTTAAGTGTCTCACCCCTTTAATAAATAGACCTTCTAAGCTGAACACCCTAGTTTTTTTCACAGTGACATAATTTCGCGTAAGCAAGCGATCTACGCTATAGTCAAATCCAACAGATGTCAAAAAGTGAAACATACGACGCCATCTTGAATTTTATTAAATGGCAACCCTCATAAATAACTAGACGATTGGATTGCATTTGGCGATCCGATTCTAAAACTATATAGTTGTTGAGACTTATTTTCATTCGTTTTGGAAATACGGGGGTTCCTAATTTGCCTCCATCGATTTTGTCTTTTAAGTGTCTCACCCCTTTAATAAATAGACCTTCTAAGCTGAACACCCTAGTTTTTTTCACAGTGACATAATTTCGCGTAAGCAAGCGATCTACGCTATAGTCAAATCCGACAGACGTCAAAAAGTGACAGATACGACGCCATTTTGAATTTTTTTATATGGCAACCCTCATAAATAACTAGACGATTGGATTGCATTTGGCGAACCGATTATAAAACTATATAGTTGTTGACACTTATTTTCAGCCGTTTCGGAAATACGGGGGTTCATAATTTGCCTCCATCGATTTTGTCTTTTAAGTGTCTCACCCCTTTAATAAATAGACCTTCTAAGCTGAACACCCTAATTTTTTTCAAAGTGACATATTTTCCCAGAAGCAAGCGATCTACGCCATAGTCAAATCCAACAGATGTCAAAAAGTGACAGATACGACTCCATTTTGAATTTTTTTAAATTGCAGCCCTCATAAATAACCGCACGATTGAATTGCATTTGGCGATCCGATTCTAAAACTATATAGTTGTTGATATTTATTTTCAGCTGTTTCGGAAATACGGGGGTTCCTAATTTGCCTCCATCGGTTAAATGAACATGTATTTTCATTGCTGATCAAGAACACACTGCAATATTGAAATAATATACAAAGAAAAAACAGATTCAACAATTACGACAATCTGCATTTCTACCAAAGAGGCTGGCTAGGGTCGACTAGTATTTTTATTTATAAAAGTGTATATAAGAATCTTTAACTAAGAAGTTCATGACTCTTAAATGGTAAAAATGCGTCTTGTTATTAATATTTAATTGTAATTATAAATAATATTGTCTTCAATGTTAGTTGCTTGGTTATTACTGTTATACTTTTAAAATTTATTAATTTTATGCTTTTATATTTTTTGTAATGTCGAAACATGTTCTGATTACAAATTAAAATATGAACCTATAGTTAAAGATGAATATAATTTTAATATGCCCAAATCCTTTGCTAACGGATTGGGTTAGTTTTTTTTTTAATTGCACCTGATAGCTAGAACTTTAAATATAAACCCCAACGTTTTATGAATAGTTTATACATATACAGCAACAGTGGCACAGTTATTTTTATATATTATTGCGCAATTTTCGTTATCGTTAATAAGTGTGTTTATTAAATTTAACATAAATATAGGCTCCAGCAGTTTTTAGGCAAGTACTATAAATGTTTTGTTCAACCAAAAAGCAGCGTTTTTTAACCTGTGGGGCGAACCCCCCTAGAAAGGCGTGATACCTGTTAGCATATCGAAAAAAAATATTATAAAGAAATTAATAAAGTTACTGAAACAAATGCGCATTAAAAAAATGCATTCTGCAAAATAAAATACACGTTCACACTGATATATTACACTTATATATAAGATTGTATTAGTAATGGATAATGTATTTAATATTAATAATTAACTTCAATACTACAATTAAAAACAAGTTTAAAAATTCTGGATTTGAATAACAAAATGCTCAATCTCCATTTCTAGCCGTCTGGAGATACTATCAGCACTGCTATAGGCAGATGGAAAACTATATATACAAAAAAGGCCAACTTCATATTATAGTTGGTTGCCAGTCTATCAGTATTTTTAATCAAGGCTAATTTTCAAATTAAATAGTAATAAAAATAGCCAGAGGGCACATACCGGATGATGCACCGCCAAACTGGCCACTGGAAATCACATGTAAATTTTGCTACCCTCAAATATTGGCTTCCCAATTTTTTGCCACAAAATTACATTCGACTTTTTTAAAGGTTCTCTTATTGAGTACCACGAATTTAAGTATTGTCTAATTAATAACGAAATTAAAAGTTATTTAGAAAAAATTCTTAATGATAATGTCAAATGTTACTAGACGTTTAATTTTTTATTAGTTTGAACATGACGTTACCGATATGGCGAAGAGGAAAACGGGAAGGCAGTGAAATTATAAAGAGTTACTGGGCATCATAAATATCAAAAATTGTTAAAATTCAATATAGCATGCCTGATGCCTTAGTTATTTTCTTATATCATTTTACTTTTAGCTGACAATAATTATTACGTTTTATTTACATGTTACAACGAATTTCATTGATTGTGAAATTTCGATCTACGATGAGAATTGTGATTAAAAATTTGATAGCAAACAATAAAAGTTGAGAAACGCCGGGTTAAAAGTAATTAGATAATGAAAGGGAGAATACTTAAATTTGTATGTAAACTTATACTCTGACCAACAACCATAGAGAAAGGTAGGATATTCTATAAGCAAATTTCTTAAACCCAAAGTTTTTGTAATTTTATTTAAGTTAATTTTATTGTTTACAATTCGCTAATTTCTAAAAGACAATTGCACAAAACAAATAACAACGAATTTTAATTTCTATTCGTTAAATTAATAATCCTTACTTTTTATTTGCTTCGACTAGACATGCAATAGGATATCTTAATCATTCTAGTGGCACCCAACTGCCTTTTTTTACTTTTCCCAATAGTTATACAGGGTGTCCCACGGTGGATGGCGTATTATACGTTTATGGAGAACTAAATAACGAATCATTTTGAAAATTTGGCAACCGGGATAAACGATCATGATCTACAGTTTAAAAATATTTTTGATCATGCGGTGTTGCCGCTTCTACTCTAAACCGGTGAAAACATCGCTATTTTAAATAGAACACCCTGTATATTCTGCAATTTTTTAATTCCGAATATAATTATGAGCAACTTCTCTTAATATTTCCCTATACCTATCTGTGGCCGTTTTTCGGGAATCAATTAATTTCAATTTTTTTTTTGACGAAAAAAAGAACTTCCAATAAATTTTAATATCTCCCTCCTATTAAACAATTTTGAGCTGAAATTTGGGTCATACCTGAACAATGCATCTAGGCATTTGATCTTTTGGTCACATCTTAGTTTAAGTATACAGGGCGGTACAGAAATTAATTTATGTCGGTAACTTACAAAAATGCCAGAAAAATTATACCTAATACCTAACTTCAAGTTTCCGATTTAATAGCGTTTATTCATAAAACTTCATAAATCGACAAACTTTCAACGGTTTTAATAGTAGTGGGCTATGGAAACAAATTTTTTGTTACATAGTCACCATGGCAACTTGTTTTATAGAAATGTAATTTTTTAAATAAATGTGATTTAAGTACCTACGATGGCGGAAAATAATAATTACTCTAATACAGTTTTAATGAATTTATTTATTTTCCATGGACAGTGTGATCAAATAATTAGTAGAACCTGCAGAAAATTTAATGAAATGTATCCGAATTTGCCGCAGATGAATAACAAAAAATTTATTCGGCTTCAGAACAATTTTAGACAGTTTGGATCAATTTTAAAAGCACCAAGAAGCTTGCCCAGACCCGTGACTTCTAATGAGAAGAATGAAATTAATGTTCTGGCATACTTTGTTGCATATCCTTACGCTTCCGTGCGCAGCGCCGAAGAAGGCTTAGACATTGCACATTCATCGGTAGAAACAATTCTAAGGAAACATGGAATGCATGATTATAAATTTACCAGAGTTCATAGCTCTTAAGCCTGAAGATAGTTAAAGGAGAGTAGAGTTTTGCGAAATGATGCTAGTGCATATCCAGGAAGATCCAAATTTCTTAAGTAAAATTATATATACTGACGAATCCAAATTTTTGAGGGAGGGCATTTTCAATCGTCACAATCGCCACTTTTGGGCGAATGAGAATCCCCATGTCACAAGGGAGGCAGGTTTTCAAGATAAATTTAGTTTCAATGTATTCTGCTTCATAATGGATAATCAAGTGAGGTAGGTATGTGATTTACGATGAAAACCTAAACTCTGGAAAATATGTAAATATTTTAAACACAATAGTTGAAATCTTTACGGATAGTCTCTCACTTGAAGAGTAGAGGAGGTGCTGGTATCAACTTAACGGAGCTCCTGCACATTGTACCGCTGAAGTATCTGTGGAGCTTAGAAGGATATACGATGATTGATGGTTTCGACGCTTAGGACCATGGAATTGGCCACCAAGATCACCTGATATAACCCCTTTAGACTTTTACTTGTGGGGTGTATTGAAGGAGAAAATATAGAAAACACCTGTGAATACCAAAGAAGAACTGGAGCATTGAGTCATCCAAGCGTTCAACGACCGTGATGCGAATGAACTTTAAAGTGCTACGACGGATGGTGTCAATACCTGTTTATTAAAGTGTCTAGAAGTTAATGGCCAACATTTTGAACAATTGCTTAAAAAATAGTCCATTTATTTTTATTAATAGTCTATTTTACTTTTATCGTATTTGATTATCTAGTTCGATTTGTAATACTTTTTATTATTTTTGTTATTATTTGTTGCATTCAGAATTGATCCAAACTGTCTAAAATTGTTCTGAAGCCGAACAATTTTTTTGTTATTTATCTGCGGTAAATTCGGATACATTTCATTAAATTTTCTGCAGGTTCTACTAATTATTTGATCACACTGTCCATGGAAAATAAATAAATTCATTAAACCTGTATTAGAGCAATTATTATTTTCCGCCATCGTAGGTACTCAAATCACAATTATTTAAAAAATTACATTTCTATAAAACAAGTTGCCATGGTGACTATGTAACAAAAAATTTGTTTCCATAGCCCACTACTATTAAAACCGTTGAAAGTTTGTCGATTTATGAAGTTTTATGAATAAACGCTATTAAATCGGAAACTTGAAGTTAGGTATTAGGTATAATTTTTCTGGCATTTTTGTAAGTTACCGACATAAATTAATTTCTGTACCGCCCTGTATACTTAGACTAAGATGTGACCAAAAGATCAAATGCCTAGATGCATTGTTCAGGTATGACCCTAATTTCAGCTCAAATTTTTTTAATAGGAGGGAGGTATTAAAATTTATTGGAAGTCCTTTTTTCGTAATTTATTCCCGAAAAACGGCTACAGATAGGTATAGGAAAATATTAAGAGAAGTTGCTCATAATTATATTCGGAATTTGAAAATTGAAGAATATACAGGATGTTCTATTTAAAATAGTAATGTTGTCACCGGTTTAGAGTAGAAGCGGCAACACCGCATAGTCAAAAATATTTTTAAACTGTAGATCATGATCTTTTATCCCGGTTGCCAAATTTTCAAAATGATCCGTTATTTAGTTCTCCATAAACGCCTAATACGCCATCCACCGTGGGACACCCTGTATAATATATAATAAACTAAAGTGCATAAAATATGTTAAAGAAAATACTAAAACATTTTGTCATTTTAAGTGGCGGTAGGGGTAAAAATAAAACCTTTTGTTTAAAGCCATTCACTATAATAATCAATAATAATTCACTTTACTTGTTAGAGCTCGATAATAGAAATTTAATAAATTTTTTTAAAAAAACATGTACTGTTTCTTGTTGTTTAAATTAAATTATATGTGGGATAACATTTTCATTAAGATACAACTTACCAGCAAAAAGATTGGGGTTTTCAGCTTAGAAAGTCTATTTATTAAAGGGGTGAGACACTTAAAATTCAAAATGGCGTCGTATCTGTCACTTTTTGACGTCTGTCGGATTTGACTATAGCGTAGATCGCTTGCTCACGGGAAATTATGTCACTGTGAAAAAAATTATGGTGTTCAGCTTAGAAGGTCTATTTATTAAAGGGGTGAGACACTTAAAAGACAAAATCGATGGAGGCAAATTAGGAACGCCCGTATTTCCGAAACGGCTGAAAATAAGTATCAACAACTATATAGTTTTAGAATCGGATCGCCAAATGCAATCCAATCGTGTGGTTATTTATGGGGGTTGCCTTTTAAAAAAATTCAAAATGGCGTCGTATCTGTCACTTTTTGACGTCTGTCGGATTTGACTATAGCGTAGATCGCTTGCTCACGGGAAATTATGTCACTGTGAAAAAAATTATGGTGTTCAGCTTAGAAGGTCTATTTATTAAAGGGGTGAGACACTTAAAAGACAAAATCGATGGAGGCAAATTAGGAACGCCCGTATTTCCGAAACGGCTGAAAATAAGTGTCAACAACTATATAGTTTTATAATCGGATCGCCAAATGCAATCCAATCGTCTAGTTATTTATGAGGGTTGCCATTTAAAAAAATTCAAAATGGCGTCGTATCTGTCACTTTTTGACGTCTGTCGGATTTGACTATAGCGTAGATCGCTTGCTTACGCGAAATTATGTCACTGTGAAAAAAACTAGGGTGTTCAGCTTAGAAGGTCTATTTATTAAAGGGGTGAGACACTTAAAAGACAAAATCGATGGAGGCAAATTATGAACCCCCGTATTTCCGAAACGGCTGAAAATAAGTGTCAACAACTATACAGTTTTATAATCGGATCGCCAAATGCAATCCAATCGTCTAGTTATTTATGAGGGTTGCCATTTAATAAAATTCAAGATGGCGTCGTATCTGTCACTTTTTGACATCTGTTGGATTTGACTATAGCGTAGATCGCTTGCTCACGCGAAGTTATCTTACTGTGAAAAAAATTGAGGTGTTCAGCTTAGAAGGTCTATTTATTAAAGGGGTGAGACACTTAAAAGACAAAATCGATGGAGGCAAATTAGGAACTCCCGTATTTCCGAAACGGATGAAAATAAGTGTCAACAACTATATAGTTTTAGAATCGGATCGCCAAATGCAATTCAATCGTGTGGTTATTTATGAGGGCTGCCATTTAAAAAAATTCAAGATGGCATCGTATCTGTAATTTTTTGACATCTGTTTTTTTTTTTTTTTCAAAATCAATTTATTTATGACCCCAAATCAGTTACAACAACTGGCACCGAGGCCTTTAAAATAAAAATTATAACAGAATTATAAACAACGCGAGATATTCTATATAAATTTAAATAAACCCAACTAGGTAACATTTAGTCTCTGTTTTTAAAGTAAATCTTGAGATTACGATACACAGCATGTTCTTCACCCTCAAACAAAGCATGTGGCACTCCATTGAAAGTTTGCACACTTCTAAATATAGGAGAATCCTGTGACTTCTTTGTTCGTAGATAGGTGTTTCTTAGATTGGGTCTGGTTCTTAGGCAATAATTATGAAAGTCCTTATTTTGTTTCAGTTCCACGTTTGTTTTTAGTAATTTGTTCTTTATTTTATAGATAAGTTTTGCTTGCTCAAACATTTTAAGTTGTCTAATTTTTAAGAATGGATATATGTTATATAAAGTTTCACTAGCAGTATAGTAGTTTATAGAAAAAATTGCTTTTATTGATTTATTTTGTAGTCTTTGAAGTTTGTTTATTAAATTTTCACTGGCATTTCCAAAACATGGCAATAAATATCTCATATGTGGTTCAATAAAGCTGTTATATAATAAATATCTTGTGTTTTTATTTAGCATATGACTACACCTTCTAATTGCTCCTAGGAGAGGAATAATTTTTTCAGTGACACTTTGTATATGTGCGAACCATGTTAATTTTTCTGAAATTATGAGACCCAAGTATTTATACTGGTGAACTTTATTCAACTCTCTGTTATTAAGCCTAATTTTGGGATGAATTGGATTTTTCCCTGTTTGGTTTAATACCATGTACACAGTTTTTTCTACATTAATAGTCAGTTTGTTGTAACACAACCACTTAAAATACGTCTCGAGATCTGTGTTCACTTCTGCTTGAAGTTCTTCTTCTGTTACCCCAGAATACACCAGCACTGTGTCATCACAAAATTTCATATAACTTGCCTTTAATCCAGCATACTTCAGGCTATGAACATACAGTAGATACTGCAATGGACCGAGCACAGAGCCCTGGGCTACACCAACACTGACATTTTCCTCTGCACTAATTTTACTATTTACTTCAGTACATTGCTTCCGTCCAGTTGAGTATGCTTGTAACAAGTCGTAGCACTGGTCACGAAAGCCCATTTTACTAAATTTATTTAGCAGCAGTGTAATGTCCACAGTGTCAAATGCCTTCTGCAGGTCCACGAATATACACACAACATATTTATTTTTATCTAGTTCGCAAGTGATATGTTCGAGAAGTTCAACTGTAGCCCCAAGTGTGCCACTCTGCTTCTGGAATCCAAACTGATTTTTGTCAAATTTAAAATGTGTGTCTATGAATCCAATTAGTCTATTTTTAATAACTTTTTCAAGAATCTTGCTAAAAGTACTCAACAATGAGATAGGTCGATAGTTATTAACATCATCATGGGCTCCCTTTTTGTAAATTGGCACTATCTTTGCTGTCTTTAATTCTAGTGGATATTGACCATTTTTTAAAACTTCATTTATTATTTGCACAATTGTTATACCAATATTGTCAATATGTATCTGTATGTCTTTTTTTGTTACATTGTCTATGCCAGGTGAACAGTTGCTTTTTAAATCACTTATTATTGTCTTTACTTCTGTCAAGTTTGTTGGTTGCAGTGTGATACTTTCGACTTCTTCTTCCTCAAAGTGTAGTGCCTGGTTCTGGACTATTTTTGCTGCTAGTGTTCGTCCTATATTTGAGAAGTGCCCATTCATTTCTGCTGCAATTTCTATGTCATCCTTGCATGGCTCTCCGTTCGTCTTTATCAACTTACTTATGTTGTTATTCTTCCTTTTGTTTCTGCCACATAAGTCATTAAGAATGAACCAGGTTTTCTTGATATCACCTTGTGCTTCTTGAAATTTTTGTTCTGCATGCTGTTTTTGTAGTTTTGTTCTTAATTTGTTTATTTCACTTTTTACCTTTTTAAATTCATTTTCTGTGTACTCATTGGGTATCCTTTTCCACCTTACATACAATTTGTCTCGATTTTTTAATTTAGTTATATATTCATGCGTCACCCAACCATTATTGTTTCTGATTT
Source organism: Polydrusus tereticollis (assembly GCA_963920685.1). NCBI lineage: Eukaryota > Metazoa > Arthropoda > Insecta > Coleoptera > Curculionidae > Polydrusus > Polydrusus tereticollis. Next base: position 20,340,973 of record OY987336.1, read on the forward strand.
TAATGCTATTTTCCTTGGTGCATACTTTTTTTGTTTCAATCAACATCTGCGCGAGTAATCCAAAACAGTTAACCTCCTTTACACTCATTTCAGCCTCAACTATTTGCTTCCATTTGTTTATATCAACAAAACTTTTTACAATTCTTTGCTTGGTATTTTTATGAACCACTTTTGTAACTTCTGTGTACATGATTTTATGATCAGATATAGTGTGTTCTTCTAAGTTTATATTACATTTTATTTCTTTGTTAGTTATGACATGATCCAGCACAGACGCTGAATAATTTGTTGTACGTGTAGCATGTTGCACATTTATTTTGTTTTGGAACTGAAACCCATTTATTTGCACTATGTTTTTATATTCACTAATTGTTGTGGAGTCCTTAAGTAAGTCTAGATTGATGTCCCCAATAATCATGCATGGTTTATTTTGTTGTTCAAGCAGTTTATCAAGTTCCAATAAAAAATCATTGCACTTGTTTTTTGGTGGTCTATATATCGCAAAGACGGCAAGGTTCAGCCCTGGCAAAAATATTGAAACTATATTGCAATCCTTAAGTGTTACAGAACATTTATTTAATACATAATTAATTCCATCTTTGATATAAATACTGCAACCTCCACCTCTTGTGTCACGACAATCATGCACTGATGTGTATGAATGTAAGTTAAAGGAATGTTGCTCATTTGGGTATATCCATGTTTCAGTCAACACTACTATGTGTATTGTTGTTTTATTTAACATAATTACGTCACTAAGTTCATCGAGTTTATTTCTCAAGCTCCTAACATTAATATATAGCACATTCAGGTTTTCCGTGGTAGCCATTTCAGTAGTTCTTTGGTTTGTATTTCGTTGAATTTCAGAGCCAGCATTTAATGTAGTTCCGGGTCCGTCTCACTTTTTATTCTTATTGGTTTATCATTTTCTCCCCTTACAAGATATATTTTCCCATTTGCTACAAATGCTGATTTATATCTATTGATTTTCTTGATTTCCCTCACTTTCTTAAACAGCAGCTGATTTTGTCGGGTTAAGTCTTCATTAAAATATATGTTTTTATTTTTATCTCCTGCCACCAAACCACATTCACCCATCTTTATTCCTTTTAGTTGTCGGACTGTGCTTAATATTTTACTCCGTATTTCCTGATTCCTTAATTTCAGCATTATGGGTGCATCCTCTTTAGTGTTGATCCTGTACACCTCCTTTACATCGTCAGCAGTAAGCTGCACCTTCATGGCCCTAAACACTTTTCTTATGCTTTCCTTGTCGTCATCTTGTTTTGGTATTCCTGCGACTAATAAATTATTCTCCTTTTCTTTTTGCTCTATATGATTCAGTTTTCCTTCTATAGCTCCAATTTTTTGCTTGAGCATTTCATTTTCCTCCTTAAGATGTTTCATTTCAACAATCATGTTCTCAAAGCTTTTTTTCTGGTCATCAAAACTGTCTGACATAAATTTAACTGATTTTTTTAGGTCTCCCATACCTTTTTCCATTTTGTCTTTAAAAGGATTTAAATACTGTGCAAACATGCTTACTAAAAGATCTTTCATTTGTTTTTCGTTCATTTTATCCGCTTTAACCTCACTTTCACAATGTGTTTTGCAACAGATAAATTTATTTTCGCCAATTTCAGTTCCCACTCGTTTTCCACAGCTGGGATGGTAGCTTAGATCACAACGTTCACATGTAACTGCTAGAGTCACCTTTTTTTTGCAATATTCACAAACTTTTTTAATATTTTCGAGACCTGCCTTGTTTACATCTGACATAACCTCGCTCGATTTGTTGGATTTGACTATAGCGTAGATCGCTTGCTCACGCGAAGTTATCTTACTGTGAAAAAAATTGAGGTGTTCAGCTTAGAAGGTCTATTTATTAAAGGGGTGAGACACTTAAAAGACAAAATCGATGGAGGCAAATTAGGAACCCCCGTATTTCCGAAACGGATGAAAATAAGTGTCAACAACTATATAGTTTTAGAATCGGATCGCCAAATGCAATCCAATCGTCTAGTTATTTATGAGGGTTGCCATTTAAAAAAATTCAAAATGGCGTCGTATCTGTCACTTTTTGACGTCTGTCGGATTTGACTATAGCGTAGATCGCTTGCTTACGCGAAATTATGTCACTGTGAAAAAAACTAGGGTGTTCAGCTTAGAAGGTCTATTTATTAAAGGGGTGAGACACTTAAAAGACAAAATCGATGGAGGCAAATTATGAACCCCCGTATTTCCGAAACGGCTGAAAATAAGTGTCAACAACTATATAGTTTTATAATCGGATCGCCAAATGCAATCCAATCGTCTAGTTATTTATGAGGGTTGCCATTTAAAAAAATTCAAAATGGCGTCGTATCTGTCACTTTTTGACGTCTGTCGGATTTGACTATAGCGTAGATCGCTTGCTTACGCGAAATTATGTCACTGTGAAAAAAACTAGGGTGTTCAGCTTAGAAGGTCTATTTATTAAAGGGGTGAGACACTTAAAAGACAAAATCGATGGAGGCAAATTATGAACCCCCGTATTTCCGAAACGGCTGAAAATAAGTATCAACAGCTATATAGTTTTATAATCGGATCGCCAAATGCAATCCAATCGTCTAGTTATTTATGAGAGTTGCCATTTAAAAAAATTCAAGATGGCGTCGTATCTGTCACTTTTTGACATCTGTCGGATTTGACTAAAGCGTAGATCGCTTGCTCACGCGAAGTTATCTTACTGTGAAAAAAATTGAGGTGTTCAGCTTAGAAGGTCTATTTATTAAAGGGGTGAGACACTTAAAAGACAAAATCGATGGAGGCAAATTAGGAACCCCCGTATTTCCGAAACGGCTGAAAATAAGTGTCAACAACTATATAGTTTTAGAATCGGATCGCCAAATGCAATCCAATCGTGTGGTTATTTATGGGGGTTGCCATTTAAGAAAATTCAAAATGGCGTCTCATCTGTCAAATTTGTAAATCTATGTATTTTTTGACATTAAATTCGGCTTCCTTATCGAAAATCATTGAGAAATTTGTAATTTGTTTTTTATGATAGTCAGCAGGAAAATCGCCAATCGGGTGAGACACTTAAAAAAATGTCCCTGTACCCTCTCAATCGCATATTTGTGAATTTCATAACATGGGCTCTATGTTATACTAGCATACTCTAGAATACAACGTACGTATGATATAAACAGAAGTCTGATACAATCTAAATTTGTGAACTGTCTACAATTCCTTACAATAAATCCGTACATTCTAGATTCTAGATGCTTCTTTCGTTATATTCAAAATATGACTTTTAAATGATAGTCGAGAATCAAATGTTACCCCTAGATCCTGGATTTCTTCCACACATGCTAGAACTACATCATCCATGTTATATTAATAATTTAAAGAATTCTTTTTTCTACTGTAACTAACGGTATAACATTTGGCAATATTAAATTTAAGATTAAATGTTTCGAACCATTGCAGAATCTCATTTATATCTTTTTGGAGGTTTTGACAGTCAGCAAACAACAAAATTTTACTTTCCTTAATTTTCTTTGGTAGATCGTTTACGAATAGGAGAAACAGCAATGATCCAAGATTAGAACCCTGCGGAATTCCTGAGGTAGCTATATATGAATTAGATGTGTAACCTCCTATAACTACTCTTTGTTTTCGACCCTGTAAGTAAGACGAGAAGAATTGAACAAGCGTAGGGTGAAAGCCAAATTCATTATCTAACTTATAAAGCAATACCTGATGTGAGACTTTGTCAAAAGCTTTAGCAAAAACAGTATAGATGACGTCCACTTGGCATTTATTGTCTAGACTTTCTGAAATATATTGAGTTATGTTACTTAAATTACTAACTGTTGACCTGTTTTTCATAAACCCGTGTTGAAAACTAGATATTTTTTGTATAACTGAATTGTAAATAAATTTATAAATAATGGACTCGAAAATTTTAGCGACAGTAGAGAGAATTGCGACGGGTCTATAATTTGTGTTATCCGCTTTGTCGCCTTTCTTAAAAATCGGGCATATTTTGACTTTTTTCCATTCGTCTGGAAATGTGCTTGTTTTTAAAGACAGATTATATAAAAATTTGAGCGGTTGAAGCAAGCAGTCAACCATGCCTTTAATGATATATGAAGGAATATTATCTGGCCCTACAGACTTGTTTACTTTAAGACTTTTAACAGCATCTCGTACATCATGGTTTGTAATAACATTAAGAGAAACAACCTGTGTTAAATAGTCTTTTTCCGCGCATTGACCATTCATGTTATTTGAGCTATCGTATACAGAACTAAAATAAGTTGCAAACGCGTTCGAGATAGTTTTACCATCAGCATATTGTATCTGATTCAAATACATCTTACTTGGTATAGACATATTGCCCTTTTTATTCTTTATGTACTGCCAGAATGCTCTCGAGTTGCTACTGATTTGCAGTTGTATTCTATTGAGATATACAGGGTGTTTTGTAATTGAATGTCAATAATTAAGGGGGCGATTTTTGTGTTCATTTTAAAAAGAAAACTTCATATGAACGTATGTCCTAAACGTCTTTATTTTTGATATACAGGGTGGTAAAGTTTTCAAAAATAAATAGTTTTTTAATAATATCTGTAATACCACTTTAGATATTTTAATGAAATTTGGCAGACATGTACTATGTATCAAGATGCATTATTTACCGTCCAACAATTTTTTTTATTTCCACCAGTGGCGTTCGTACGGAATTTCACCTGCCTATTTTGGCAGACATTAATGTAACGCTACTGATTTCTCGTAAAAATAAATTTATTCCTAAAATCCCCAATCATTTCTAAACAAATTTGATCTCTTGAATTTTTTCAATCCGATGCACGGTTTTCGCTTAAAAAAAATAAAAACCTTTTCTCTGCATGATCATAACAATATCGTTAATATGACAATATCACCATGCACAGAAATAGATTTTATTTCTTAGATCAAGTTTGCTTAGAAATGAATAAGGATCGTCTGTTAATAAATCAACAAATCAAATGATGAAGATAATCTGAGGGAAGGATAAGAGCATATGTCGAGGAAGATTCAAATTTAAATGGTTTTTTGTTTCAAATACAAAAAATTTGTTTACACTCATCAAATATTGTTGTTTACACTCAATAAAATGGTTTACACTTAATATTATTATTAATACAATATAAGACATAGATAGAACCTGATGTACTAAAGTGCAAGATGGACGCCATTTAAGTTACACAAAATTAAAAACAATTAAAATTAAAACTGACAATTAAGGAACTCGTCTATATTATAAAAGGACTTTTTTATTAAAAATTTTTTTACATGAAATTTAAATGCCTTTACAGGCTTTTCTTTAAATAAATGAGGCAGTTTGTTAAATAGCTTAACTGCAATGAATTCTGGTCTGCTTTGGCTCTTTCCCAAGCGGCAATACATTGGGATATAGTTGGTACTGTTTCTGGTGTCATGACCATGTACATCCTAATATGTCAGAAGGCTATCATTTTGCTTGATAAAAAGAAGGTTTTCGAGGATATATAATGAAGGAAGAGTGAGTATGCCCAACTTAATAAAAGCGTTTCGGCAGTCTTCCCTATAACCTAGCCCAGACATAATCCTGATGACTTTTCTTTGTAAGCAAACAACCCGCTGTGAATGAGAGGATTCTCCGCATACGAGCACACCATACGACATGACACTGTGAAAAACACCAAAGTAGGCTGTTCTCATGGTGGCATCAGATACACAGCCATACATACAGATTACGCAACAAAAACACTACTGCCAAACCTCCTGCACACACTTGCAACATGTGCATTTTAATGTCTTATCCAAGAGGACACCAAGAAATTTTACTGGAGATGTTTTATCAGTAAGCATAGTATTTCTTAGGGTAAAAGTCATCTTTTGCGTTTTCTCTTGGTTCAACAGAAGCCTGTTTGACAGGAACCAGTTCTCAACTTGCTGTTTAGCCTCACTTAGGCTTGCATCGGATCCTGCTTCAGTTTTTCCAGCTGTAAAGACCGTAGCATCATCAGCAAAGAGCACAAACTTACCCGTTTGGTTTTTTAGGGGAAGATCATTAATAAAGATTAGGAAGAGAACTGGTCCCAACACAGAGCCTTGTGGGACACCCACATTTATACTAGCTGGGACAGAAAACTGTCCATGGGCTTTTACTACCGGCCAGCGATCCCGCAAATAACTAGAAATGAGTTTAATACTCCTCTCATCAAATTTATAATAATTAAGAACAGGGCAGACAGATAGAGCCGGTCCTCATAGCCATCCATGATGTTATGCAAAAGCTCAAGTACAGCATGTATGGTGCCCCTGCCCTGTCTAAATCCAAACTGGCACTCAGAAAATAGGTCATTCGATTCAAAAAAATTAATAATTTAAGTTGCCATTACTTTTTCAAAGATTTTAGAGACAATGGGAAGCAAGGAGATATGCCTATAGTTATTTACAGAGTCTTTATCTCCCTTTTTGAAAATTGGAGAAACTACAGCTTTTTTAAGACAAAACATTTGTTCAGATATACACAGATTAATTAACTTTGTTATGGGTATGATGATTTCATTCTTAATTGACAAAATGTTTTCAAACTATTTAGAATCTCTCAAACATCATTATAAATAACTTCCTTAAAGCTAAATTTATCACAGGTTATATTTGATCCACACAGGTGAAAAAGAGGATCAAAGTTATTCATTGGGAGTTCTTTAAGGAGCTTTTCTGCAATGCCTGTGAAAAAAGAGTTCAACTGCTCGGGACTTAAAGAGCATTTCAGTTCCCTATTCTCATTTCTGCATAATTTAGCATTGATAATATTTTCATTTATTTATTTATTAAACGGAAAGCGGTCGAGACGAAATCATAATCAAATATAGTCAGTGGCGTATTTAGGATTGTGACACGGGGGGGGGGGGGGGGGGTCCACTTATACTTCTTAAAAAAATGCGCCGCAGGCAAAATTTTTTTAGTTGTTACGCCCTTTTTTGGACTGTCTAAACTTACAAATTTTACGTTTTGATAGACCGGCTCAAAAAAAACGTAGAAATAAAGCAATTTTTAAATATAAACGCCAATATTTGCATTTGAAATATTAGTTTTTTGAAGGTATGTATAACGGTATACTATTTTACTCACCTGAATTAGAAAACACGGAACAAAAAATAAAATTCAACAAATATTATCATCTGGAAAATTTGAAATAATGTTTCATGTTATTTGTTGCAAATAAATGAATGTGAATTTCAGTTTTCTTTACTACTGAGTCTACGGGGGGGGGGGTCCAGACCCCCCGGACCCCCCCCCTAAATACGCCACTGAATATAGTCAATTTGCTTGTATATCTTCCCTTCACACATAGTGCATAAGGACATTATTTATGTCTTCCATTGTGGAGTCCGAGTCCAGACGGTTTTTGAAGCTGTTCACGCTTGTGGCACTCACGATTTCTTCACTCAAAAAGTTCCACTTGTATACGATTCTGTTGCTTAGAAAGTTCTTTCTTGGTAGTTTATTTGATCTTTCCTTGTTTAATTTCTTATAGTGCCCTCGTAGATGTGGGTTTAGATTCCGAGAAAAAATCGTATGGATGTTGCCGTTATTATGGTTATTTAGTATTTTATAGGTTTCAATCAGATCTCCTCTCGTTCTTCTCTCTTCTAAAGATGTTAGCCCTAGTTTCCTCATTCTGTCTTCGTACGTGGTGTGGTGTTGTGGAACTTCTGCGGTATCTTGCCGAATCTTCACTGCACTCCTTCCAACAGATTTATGTCCTTGATGAAATATGGACTCCACACCGAGTGAGCGTGCTAAATTTTGGGTCTTATGTACGTTTCGTAGAGCTGACGAATCATCTGGGGACCAGTATTACTGAAAGCTATTCTTGCCAGGTATGAGAATGAGTTGGCTTTCTTCACGATCGAGGTAATATGTTTTTCCCATTTCAGGTCACTGGATACTATAATGCCAAGGTCCTTTTGCGAGTTGACATGCTGCAGCGCTTTACCATTTAAGGCATATACGTTTCCTGGATTTTCGGGATCTATATATAGGAAGCACTACACATTTATCAGTATTAAGCTTCATCTGCCATTTTTCTGACCATGTCTCAATCACAGCCAGATCCTCTCTCATATTAGAATACTGGCTTAGCGCATTGCAGTACAGTTTGGTGTCGTCTGCAAAAAACGCGATGTTCGTCTTGATGTTCTCAGCCAAGTCACTGGTATACAATAGAAACAAGAGGGGTCAGAGCACAGAGCCCTGCGGAACCCCACTAATTACGTCATTGAAGGATGAGCAGACTCTATTGGGTCTTACTTTAAAAACTCGACCCAGTATGAAATTTCCTATCCAGGTATGTAGGCCGCCCCTTACTCCAAAATGGCTTAACTTGCCTAGAAGCCTTTTAAATGGCACCCTGTCAAAGGCTTTTTCGTAGTCCAAGTAGATCACCCATTGATTTAGTGGGATTCCTTGATGAGCTAACTTGTCACCAGCGCTCATTCCCTCAAGTTCAATAAAATCCCATGATATATTATCTATAGTTCAAAAGAATTCATTGATACCCCTCTGAGTAACAGGTCTGCACGTGGTCCTGATGACCTCTACTGTTGACTTTTGGGAAATGCAGCCCTAAATGTCAATATAATAAAAATGAAAATGACCAGCCCAGTACTAGCACTAGCTTGAGAATCCCCACACAATTTTCTAAAAAAGTTAATGTTGAAGAACCGGATATAGTCATGGCGGGATACTCGATTCCCTTGGCTTCATTAATTCATTTATTGGGCGTTAATTTGGTCATATGTCTTGGCATAGCCACGATTGCTAAGGCAGCCTCGCATAAGTTTGGAATAATTATCCAAACTAAGAACTTCTATACACCCCAACAACTTTTGATGCTCTATAGAATCCAAATTCGACCATCGCTAGAGTACTGTTCGCATATTTGGGGCTCTGCTCCTTAACATACGCTGAGATTGCTAGATTCCATTTAATGAAGAGCCATTCGCTTGATCGTTGACCATGATCTGACAAACAACCTGGAAAGCCTTGAACATCGAAGGCAGGTTTGCGACTTGAGTATTTTACAAATATTTGCATGGCAAATGCTCAACTGAGGTTGTCGGCTTGATTTCACGCAGAGCGGTGCATGGTAGAAATACACGACGAACCACTGCAGCCCACCCGTACGTGATTCAGCTTAGTGTCTCTCGAACGACACTGTTTAAATATTCTTTCATCTGGAAATCGTTATCACTCTGGAACGACCTTCCTAAGGCCGTATTCCTCAACGAGTATAATTTCCAAAAATTCAAGAACAACGTGAATCGTTTCCTTCGCACAGCGCCATAAAGTGTTAATCCTGTAGTAAAGGGAATAACATGCGAGGTTTGATAATACCTGCATGGTTGTGTTCTGTCTCAAGTTCACATTTAACGGGTGACTTAGGGAAACAACCAAATTTTCATGAGGAAGGGACATATTATGTTAAAGTCATAAGTACAGAAATAATCCTCGCAAAATTGGTTGGTACAATTTTTGCTCTGACTTATCGTGCATGCAGATTTCCAGGCAGGTAATGTGATAGGATCTTAAAGGAAAACATGAAATTTCTGGTTTTTCGCTTCTACATAATAAAAACTTTGACACAAGGGATCTTTGCAGCTAAATTTTTTCTTTTTTGTAAGAAAGACAAAGCAGCAGCAAGACCAATCATTTTTGGAAAAGTGTTGTTAACCCATTAGTGCATGACGATCGTTTTATCGAACATCTAAATTTAGGCCGATAAAGAAGATTTCTTAACAAATTGTCAATTTTTTTTGACATAAAAAGGTTGTATACGGTCAAATACATCTGTTGATTCAGTTCAGCGTACGTAAAAGGCAGTAATCGTGTTTATTTTATTGTTTCTAATGTGATTAATCAAAATTTATACAGAAACGTCGCGGCGGGTAAGTTTTTGCAGAATATTGATTGCATTTTTGACAAACGTTCCATAAAATTTTGATATCAATATACCTAACTTAGTACGTTATCAAAACCTATTATGAAAGCAATTTTTAAATTTTTTTTTCCTTGAATTTTGTATCTACATTTCGTGTTCGTTTTATCGAACGTTATGCGTCGTGACCGCTTTTGTTCCTGGAAACGGCATCGTTATTTTATGTTTGTTTATTGTTCGTAATTTGCTTACAGATTATCGCTTGCCGAATTGCTTGATACCTTAGAAGATAGTGACATGGAGGGTGGCGATATATATGTTACACCACCCAGAAATGGTGAAGACACCGATATCAATAGTGATCAGTCCGATGACGACCATGAGGACGATACTTCCCACCTAGGTCCAGCTATGCTGCGGGTGAAAAGTGAATTTGTTCTTGCTAGCATTTGAGATAGAAAAATACCCAGTGCGGAACTAACCACTAGCAACGTTATTTCCAAATGCAGCTCTAAATTGGCTATCGAATGATATCACGCCTTCTTCTAAGAAAAGAAAAACAGAATCTTGGACTAATCAGGAAAGCAGTTTCAATATTGAAAATGATTGCACAGAAAGAATCCGCCGGAAGAAGTATATGGTAAAACTACGCCCTTGGAATTTTTTCACCTATTTTTTGATGAAGAAGTGCTATCCAACATAGAGGAACAGACCAATATTTATGCGCAGCAGAAAAATCTGGACTTGAGAATGGCCAGAAGTAAACTGCTTGTTGTATTTGGAGGACTTTTACTTTCAGGTTATGGTAAATATCCAAATAAACGGATGTACTGGTCCAACGAAAACGATGTTCCAAAAATGTTATCTGAAAGCATGCGACTCAGTAGGTTTGAGCTTATATTGCGACATCTACACCTTAACGACAACAGTCAAATTGATAATGAAAATAAGTTTTATAAATTACAGCCCCTAATTGATAAACTAAATCGAAATTTAAAATATTATAGTGGATTAGATGAATACATAAGTATATTATGGAAAACTTTTTGCGAAACAATTCATAATAGGTGAACCTATACGGTTTGGTTTCAAAAATTGGGCATTGTGCACAAATAATGGCTATATGATCACCTTTGATATATATACAGGAATAAAGGAGAAATACACAAAATGAATCATGTGATCGAAGTTTATTCGGTCTAGGAGGGACTGTTGTATTAAATTTATTAAGATCTGCTGAAATACCACCTAATTCTGGTTACAAAATTTTTATGGATAATTACTTCACTTACATCAAACTTCTAAATCATCTGTTTTCATTAGGCTATCGCGCAACAGGTACTGTTAGAGATAATAGGCTAGAAGATTGTCCACTAATAAATCAGCAAAAAAATCTAACCAAAGAGAAACGAGGTGCTCATGTATTCTCAAGCAGCGAAAAAGTAATTGTATTTCAATGGAAAGATAACAAAGTTGTCACTGCAGCGTCGAATTTTGAATCATCCGAAATCAAAGACACTACACGGTACTGTAGGGAACGTAAATCAAAAATTGCGGTACCGCAGCCTAAAATATTTCAAAATTATAACAAGGGCATGAGGGCATGGGAGGAGTGGATAAACTAGATGGCTTGGTTGCAGTCTATAGAACTAGAATGAGGCAACGCAAATGGTGGTGGCCTATATTTGAATGAATATAAACTGCTGATCAATTGCGTGGCACGAAGGCAAAGTATGGGTTAAACTTAAATCCAAGTAGCTCTAGAAATTTTTGGCCGATCTTAACGCGGTTTCCAGATTCTTAAAAAGAAAATGTTTGAAAACGAGACTTCTAGACTCATCTACCTCAACATCATCATAATAATATGTCTATAATGCAGGGAGTTTCACATTTACCTCGCATCATTTATAAATTTTAAAACGTTCCCAAATTTACAACCGCTAATTTTTTTCCAATTTTTTCCTAAAATTATTTTTGCTGGGCTCTTATATCGGGACGTTTTTCTCGATATTGCTCTAGTGATGACAAATCAAAAATCACGAGGGTTTATTAAAAAATTGCATTTATTGATAATTTAATTTTTTTAAAGTACAAAACTATCAACATTGTACTATAAGTTTTGATGTTTCTATGATAAATTTTATGATAATTAACAAATTGCCATATACAGGGTTGAACAACATTTCTTATTTTTGGTAAAACCTCTCAAAATGCAAGATAATAGAAACAGTTTCATGTCAGTCTTAGATTTAAAAAAAAAGTGCAAAGGTGGCTCTGAAGTTTATGACATTCGGTAATGTTATGTGTATGAATTAATTGTCCTAAATTACAATTTTTGCTGGATTATTTATTAAAAACCCGAAAATGCCAGCTCCAAAGTAAGGTTCAAATGAAATTCAAAACGTAGTACGTTTAGTACTGGATGGAAGGAGTCATGAATATGTAGGCACTCTGTATAAAGTTCACCGCAGCACCATTACGAAAGTAATGAGAAGATTAAGGCAGCATGGAAGCGCTAATTACAGGCATGGTGGCGGCAGGCCTAGGATATGAAATAATCGGCAAGCTCGGTATGCAACGCTCTTAGCCCGAATAAATAGGGCATATACTTCCAGAAGAATTAACGCAAGTCTACGTGCTGCGACTCAAGTTAATGTGTCAAATGTAACAGTAAGAAGAAGGTTACACGAATCTGGCTTAAGGTTGTTAGACGCATTTTTTGTTGTTGAAATACGAAACGTTAAACAATTTTATTTGGTTCTAGAGCCAGGCGTAGAGCGGCATGTCTGTTACTGAGACCACATCATCGAGCTGCTAGGCGCCAATGGGCTCAGGAACACCGGGAGTGGAACGCGGAATGGCGAAACTGCATGTTCGTAGATGAGACGAGGGTAAATTTGTACGGTTCTGATGGGCGTATTTTTGTTTGGAGAGGGCAAAATGAGAGGTATATAGAGGAAAATATGGATCCTCTCGAGATCCTCGAGAGGCATTTGGGGGTGGCGGTCTTACAGTTTTCGGAGGCATAATTTTTAATGGGAAAACGGAACTTTTTATAAGCAATAATACAATTAATGGTTATTCTTATGCAAACGACTATCTCTTTCCTATCCTTATTCCATTTGCGGAGAACTTCGGAGAGGACTTTCTCCTAGTTGACGATAATGCTAGGCCACACAGGGCTCAAATCGTCAACGAAGTTCTTTACGCAAATAGAGTAAATCGAACGATATGGCCGCCAAATTCTCCCGATTGCAACCCTATAGAACATGTTTGGTCAAAATTAAAACTGGCAGAGACAGAGGGTTCGAAAATTTTAAACAACTAAAGGAGGTATTTTGGAGGAATGGAATCTGCTAGATCAACAGTTTATTAACAATTTAAGTTTACAATGCCAAATCGATGTAGAGATGTAATACGCAATCGAGGAGGGCCAACAAAATATTAAATTTATTGAATACAGCTCTTCTGTCAATATTTTTATTATTATTGTAAATTTTCTTAAAAATGAGAAATTTTTTTCAACTTTGTATATAACAATTTGTTAATTATCATAAAATGTATCATAGAAACATCAAAAATTATAGTACAATGTTGATAGTTTTGTACTTAAAAAAAATTAAATTATCAATAAATGCAATGTTTTAATAAACCCTCGTATTTTTTGATTTGTCATCATCAGAGCAGTATCGAGAAAAACTTCCCGATATACGAGCCCAGCAAAAATAATTTTAGAAAAAAATTGGAAAAAAATTAACGGTTGTAAATTTGGGAACGTTTTAAAATTTATAAATGATGCGAGGTAAATGTGAAACTCCCTGTATTATAGACATATGATGATGTTGAGGTAGATGAGTCTAGAGGTCTCGTTTTCAAACATTTTCTTTTTAAGAATCTGGAAACCGCGTTAAGATCGGCCAAAAATTTCTAGAGCTATAGTTGGAGTCAAGCAAATATTTGACGCGTGACACTTTCATCTTGTCATATTTGTCCAATACTAGGTTATTTCGATTTCACCAACTTTATTACAGCTGATACTTAGTCAGGGCCGGACTGACGAATATTGTTATTTATAAACCTTTGCAGAAAATGATTGCTGGGAAATTGGTCTAAGAATATGAATTATAATATAAATAAATTTGTTTTGATAAATTCTGTGCATTGTAATGGTGGGATTCAGGATTGACCATTAATATCACAGGTCTTTGCACTCTTAACAAAAGCAATCTTAGTAGTGTATAACGATTATTAGTGTATAACGATTAAGTTAATAAATAAAATGCGGATCTGCAGCCCATATGATTTGACCAAATCGACGAGAAGGTAACTCGGTTTATGTATATCTCTTTTTAGTCATATAAAAGGATAAAGATACAAATACTTCGAGTGGGTGGTAATTATTATAATATAAATTAGCCATTAGTAACTTTTATATTATGAGTGGCCTGCCGTATTTGACACCCATGACAATATGGAAGTGTCACGCGTCAAATATTTGCTTGACCCCAACTATACTTGGATTTAAGTTTAACCCATACTTTGCCTTCGTGCCACGCAATTGATCAGCAGTGTATATGAAATGTCTTTTGGTTTATTGAAATTTAGAAGATATTTGGCTTTGAGTCTTTTAAAAAGTCAAGGTAAAAAATCAACAAAAGGAAAAATAACACCTGCTCCACTTTATGATGTTAGGTTTGATCAAATAAACCACTTGCCAGAATAGACGGAAAAAGAAGGAAGATGTGCTCATTGTGGAAAAAATGCCAAATTTATCTGCATAAAGTTTCAGAGAGCACTGCATCCAAAAAACTGTTTTCTTCAATATCACACACCTTAATTTTTTTTAAGTTTGTTCTAAGTGACATAGAAATCCGATCACTAAAATTATTGAAATAAAAACAGTTTTTTGTAATTAAAAATTATCTGTATGTTCTTTTATGCATAACGTTTGATAAAACGAACATCCTGTGTTTTGTTTAATGATAAAAATTGCAAAAAATTTTATTTAGGAAACTTAATTATATTCCACCCAATATGAGTAGTAATGCTGTACCGATTCTAACTCAAAACCCCATAAGAAATAACATGGAGCCGAAAACCTGCATTTTTCGGGCCATTTTAGGGCGTGGCACTTTTCCTGGAAGCCACCATCCTCTCTTAACCTAAGTGGAACCCAGCTACTACCGCCACCTAGTGAGTGACGTCATAACTGCTCGATGCCGGTAATATAGGACCCTATTCGCCTGTGTGGAACCCTCCACTGCTGCCGCCTAACCCCCCACCCATTATTCTAACCTAACTTTTGCCCCAACGGAACCCAGATCACGTGTTACCCCGATTATATAGTAATATCATTGTAGGGGTGCCACCTAACGGGGGAGATGTACGTACCTGTAGCGCCACCTGCTTTTCATATAAGACATCTTGTGGAGAGATGACGTAGCACGTTCTCAATAGTACCCAAACCCAAGTACCTAACCTGAACATCTATCTAAATAATCAATATTGAACAACATAATGAATAAATAATAACAGAAAAAAAGTTTGTGCAGTCAGCGGGAATTGAACCATAAACCTCTGGGGCCGAACCTCAAAGCCTTGCAAAATACGCTACGAGAGCATATAGATTAAAACTGCTAAACAATGTTTGACAACGTGAAACCACGGGGGCACATCTGATTAGATTGCTGGAACAAAAGGTCCTTAAATGTGGTTATGGTGGTGTTTTATAATGTACAAAATTAGGGTAAACCAGGCTGGACCCTCCAATGTTAATTTCGGAGGGATTTTTATGACTCATATCTCCGGAACCAATGGGCCTAGGATATTGCGCATGCGTAGCTGAGGTCTATGAAATGGGTTCTTGCGCATGACCCGAAAATGACACCTGTCAATTAAGAACTGTCGCCTGTCAGCTGTCACCTGTCAAATGTCAAAATCGACAGCTGATGTATGTCACGTGTTTAGGGTGACGTCATGAGCCGTTTAAAAAAAAGAACGGGGTAATTTATTAACAAACCCTAAGTGTGGCGATGATGACAAAATGGCGGTAAACCTAGCTTTTATAATGCATTCACCATTTTATCGACAAACCAGTACTAATGGCGTTGCCAAACCAATATTTCCCCTTATTCAACATTAAAATTGTCGAAACGGCAACACCGCCGTTCCAATACTGATAATTTAAGAAAATACGCTTAGGCCATATTGTAATAGCCGTTCGCAACAGTAACTAGGTAAAACAAAGAACCTTAAGTGTGGTTATAGGGATATATTATTATCGATACCAATTTATTAACAAATCTTAAACCTTAAACTGAACCAGGGTTCCATCAATTTAGAACGAAATAAAAATTTGACACAAGACACTTATCGCCAATCTTGTATATAGGTACAATATATTATAAGTTCAAAATTTAGCGAAAAATATTTACAGTTAAAACTAAGGATTAGAAACATTTACCGTGCAAGAATAGGCATATCTACATACAATTAAAAAACTAGGACTAGAAACATTTATATTAGGAACATTACCGCACAAGAAGGCATATCTATATACAAACTTAAAAACTAACAAAAAAATGAATGGAAAAAGACATTGGCGGGTATGGGCATTTGAACAGAGTAATCATACCTTATTTCAGCTCCTATATCAAGAAAAGGATTCTTTATTTACAAAAGACCATTCCTTCTCCCAAGGATCGTTGAAAAACGCTTCTAATCAGTCCATTCTATTCAATTAGGGAAATCAGGACACACTTCAGGCTATATTCCATGATAACAATCTAAATCCATGCCTTCACTCGATACTGCCGCTCACTCCTCGACCATACAATATACATTTTACAATTCTTCAAAGAAAAAAATCCTTTTTTGGCACAATAATAATGACAGTGACAGTATTTTTCAGAAAAAAACCGGTGTATGATTCGTTGTCATAACATTTTATTAATAAATATATTTTCTGTTTTAAATTTATTACGATTACAACATTAGTAGAAATATCAGTTGACTTCGATGTAGTTAACCTTGATATTAAATATGCAGGTAATTAGCAATGCCGTAATTATCATTATAGGTCAGGCGTTGAAAACAATGTTTAAAGTTATTTACAATTGTCCAAAAAAACAAAGCAGCTTGCTTCTACAAATAATAATATGTATACAAGGTGAACCGAAAAGTCGGGTATAAATATAAACTAATAATAAAAGTTATAGGTACATTGTTTCCTAATTATACCGGTTGGCCTGACTGATTTTAATTTTTCCTATAATGACGTACATTGTAAACAAGTAAGATCCGGGAACTTCATAAAAATAAATTAATATACATTAGATGACCTTTCAAAATTCTGAGAATGTTGCAACATTGAAATACCTTATATTATGCAGTTCACTGCACATTTTATTCCTCGAATAATATTTAAAAATACCAAGAGTCGTTGGGTAACTCCGTAATTGTATATAACATTTAACCCGACACAATGCCAAGGTTACACCGGTAACCGTGAAAAGAGGCATACATCAAAGCATAATTAAAAGTATCAAGAACAGAATAGCACACAAAACATCAAGAACCAGTAAAACAAAGTATAGAAGAAAATAAGTTAAGTTTTGATTTGATCATATCAAGAAAATGTATAGCAGAAGGAGATCAAGAAGAATATTTGAAGAAAGAAAAATCAAGAAAACATGACACAGCTAGACTAAGAAAAACATTATTATACGAAACCAATAAACCAATAGAAAAGAAAGGATAAAAATTACATGAGGTGCGATTACAAACAAAGATCCGTAGAATCGTACAACAAACGGTGTCTACCAGTTGTATTTTTCGAAGATTGTAATAGTTTTAAATACCGAATGATACACTGTCAAATTCGAAAAGTTCAGGCATGACCAATCACAATATACTACACCTCAACTATACTTCTCATTAGTCCTAAATCGATGGGGATTATAGAGAGATCGTCACAACTAAAGAACTCAAAATAGCGGTGTGCCAGGGAGTTGAGCTGGATTTGCAAAAAATCTTTGTATCTGCTGATATAAAATAAATTGACATAAAATTGTTTAAAAATTAGACCCCGTTTCCTTTATACTAAAAGACTCGGGAAAAATTAGAGAAAACATTAGAAGACACTTAAGTTGACTTTAATCTAATAGATTGATATAGAGAATCGATATATCTAGGTATGTACTCATAAATATAGAAATGGTAAAATCAAGAGCCAGGAAAGGCCTTTTAGATCGCTCCTGTTAATATTAATACCAAAAGTTAGTGGTAGCGTAGGAAAACTGTCATTGACTAAAAACAAAAGATTGCTACCCCCATTATGCCCCAAATGTTTATTGTCTCCTCAACAATTCCTGTTATAAACCCCCAACACCCCACCGTCTCTATAATTAAATAAAACATTATATTCACTTGCACATAAATAACAGTCTTTAAATGGATAGCTAAAATATTGAGATAAGTCAGGTATCTTGGAGAGTACAAAGGTTTTCTGTGAGCATAAAAAATAGAAATAAGCAATACATTACAAATAAAGAAGGCTATATTTTATAGTCTGCATATGAGGGAAAATAAAAGTTCACATAAAAAGACAGTTATCACTAACCTCGTATATATACTACATTTGGATATAAAAAACCAGTGCAAAAAATAAAATGGCATATCGTCAAATTCAAAAGACCCTGTATATAATAATATTTGGAGTACAGTGTACTACTTAAATATATAAAACAAAAAATATTTTCAGATTAAAAATTATAAAATAAGCCATTCATTTTCCTGCAATTATAAATTTGAAGACCGGTAAATCCTGAGAAGGTCAAAAGCAGCATACACGAGTCAAAGGTCAAAGCAGTACCATTTTACTAATTCATCAACAGTAATCTGATATACTTACTTACAAAGTCAATTTTTAGGATTACTGTTCTGTTAGTCGTCTCTTTTGGGAACCCTGTATGGAAATTGAAATAAATAATTAGGATCCGTCTATTTAATAAATAAACAAGTTCTCATTAATAAATAATTACGAACAAAATATTATACTAAACCTTTACCTATATAGGCACAATCTAGCTATGAGTTAAGTGTCCAAGTTTCCCCATTTTAAAAATGTATTAAAATATAAATAATTGCATTTTTATCCGCTTTATTACAGATATTAAACATGAAAATATTGTTTAAAGAAAAACCACATATTGAAAGGTCAAAAATTAACATGAATAAAGCATTATCTAAACAAGACTCGTAGGTAACTGACGATCTGCATGATGATGTTACATTTTTAATTATTATAAACAGTTTTAAATTATTTCTTCTTCTTATACAGAGCCAGAGAAAAGCACTTGTCTATCTAAGAAATAAAATAAATTAAAAATATGTTGGAAACACTACATTAGGAATATACCATGAAAAATATATATCTATCTTAAAAAATAAAAAATGTTCCCTATAAGCGTCCATGAAAAATAATACTCACAAATCAACTTGTAGGGTTGCAGATCCCGTGTTCATTTTAAACTTTCCAATATAGCTTAAGTGGTGTATCAAAGCAGTAAAAAGGGCATAGCCAAAGATTACTTAAATTTCAACTGACTGATTGTGCTTGGTATGTACCTAAATTGATTGATGTAAATTAGGATTTGAACAACAGAAGCTCGATAAGGAATGATCGTCTATAGATGTACTATGTCATTGCCCTTACATAAGACACCCTCAGCATGCGGTTGGTCGATGAACCAGGAGGTTTGACTTCATGAACATCAGAAGTAAATCAAACTTACTTACAAATATAATAAAATTTACAGGATTATCGTTCAGTCAGTACTCCCTTACGGAGTCGCTACCTGATGCATTGTAAAAAAAAGTCAACGTTTTAAAAAAAATTCAGGCTCTTTAGGATAAAAATAAAAATGTTTAATAATTATAGCAAAATTATCATGATTTATAGTGATTCATACTTTACACCAAGACTTACGAATGTCCAAGAATACGTAAAAAAGTAATTCAGATTAAATTATTTATTATCAAGGAACATATTGCAATGTGACAAAATGTAAGGTAAAAGTCTAAAAATATAGTACTTTGCAAAAATTATACAGTAAGCAATGAAAGTATCATTCAAAATTTTCAATAAACATTCAAGGATATCCAAGTATGTATATTATTTATTAACACAGTTGTATGTAATAATATCAAAAAAACTAAGGTTTACTAGAGCACACAGTATACAGCATGATAGAAATACTTTGCATATTTCATATTCTAATTTAATAAAAGAATAAAACATAATTATAGTTTAAAGCCAAGCCTATAAATATTATTCTCAAAAGAAAAGGTACCTTGCTCTGTACGAAAAGTAATTAGAAGTGCTAATATTCAATCAAGAAAATACTATGGTAAGTTATGGATACTGATATAGGTTCATAAAAATAAATAATAAAAAAAGACAACAGGCTGTTATTTTAAGTTATATAAAGATGTAGAATATTTCCCCAAAGAGAAAGCTCTTGTAAATTTTTCACAAGAAGCAATAGACAATTTAATAAAATGTAGGCACCTGTATAAATTAGGAAAAAAATTGAACTAACAATACGCACCAATAATAAAAGCATTTTAAAAATGTGCGTGTAATAAGATAAGATACCTATATATAGGAAACAAATATTGAACGTTTCGAACCCCATAACTAACCCTGTATATACATTTACAAACATCGAAAATTAAGCAAGTTAAATAAACTAAACATATACCTTGTGGGAATTAAAAGTACTGTAGAGAAACAGTAAAAATCCAATTCAACACATGGAAAGTGGTAATTTTAAAATATATTCTGCACTTGGCATATAATTAAGTCGATTATCACATTTGTAAAAATACCCGATACTCCTAAACTTTTGCATAAAATAGATTATCTAATTTTAGGTAGCCTTGATATTAAAATGCATATAGTTTGAATACTGAAACAGTAGAAATTTTAGAGTAACGAGACATATTATAAACATATTTAAATTATGTGTAGATCAGAGAGAAATGTATGTATCTACCAAAGACGAAATTGTATTAATTTATTCTATAAAAGACAACGTGCATACGGGGGAAGCTAATAAAAAAGTCATTTTTATTTTATCACATTTTTCCAAAAACTATTTAGCTAAATTATTAAAATTTAATACACAATGATGTCTAATTATGTTGATACATTGTTAACAAAACTGGTGTTTTTCTAGTCACCCGTTTCTGATATAGGTACATTTTGATATTTGATTATTAGTAATTATATAAAACGATAGGTAAAGTCGATACAAGCACGGCTTTTTAAAACGAAGAGGGTTAAACATTTAATATTTATCAAATGTAAGATACAAAAAAAAATCAAAGTTCTACTTACAACTGTTTTAGCACTCAAATTGCCTATAAATAGCCGACAATTTTAGTTTACATTCAGTCATTCACGGGGGTTCAAGTAAGAAAGATCAAATTAGCTGCAGTCATCATATGACGTCATAACTCGAGGTGATGAGTTATTTTCACAAGAATTAAATTTGTAATACGTAGTTTCAACGGAAAGTTCCTAAAGCATAATCTGGGACTTTCTTGGGAGTTGTCCAAATAATTATCGGACCAATAAATATTTCAGTAAAGTTACGAAGTCGTTTAATTTTGTGTTTTTAAGTTGAATAAATACTTAGGCATAAAAAGTGTTATTAGTCAGATATTATAAAGGGTCAGAATAAGACCTATATAACATACAGAGTTAGGAGAAAAGTTTTGAAGTATTTTTATTACGTTTTAACAACGCTGTTGTGAGTCAGACACATGGCCTTAAATTACGCAGCAGCTTTAGACAGAATGCAAGACGTGTTGCTACCGTCTTCGCCGAGCGGCTTCCTGGAGGACTGGCTCCTCGATGCTATGGGGTTTAAGACGTCCAGCAGGCACACGGACCTCCAGGGAAACTCTCTGGAGGCCTTGACCATCGATGCCATGGATACACCAGCGCCTAAAGGGCACCCAGACCTACAGGAAGTCTGCTATGACTTTTTCGACAACGATGCGGAGGTGGCAAAGGGCCTTGACCGAGATGCCAAGCTGCCAATTGGTGTCCAGGACCTGTTAGGGTCCTCTAAACCTCCGTCCGACTGCCGGCCGAGTGGCAAGGAAGTGGCAAGCGACCCAAACCCCGTGGGTGACTCACCGCAGGCAATAACAACTAAGCCTGAAGAAGAGGATCTCTGGTCGTGGTGTGAAGATGTACAGCCGTGGGGAATGCTGGGTGAAGACGAAGTTAAAGAAGTATATATTGAACTGGCTGATCGTCAGCGAATTTTAAATTGGAGTGCACATGCGTCGGAGCTACCTGGGAACGTAGACGCATCTGTTCGCTTCATGGCGCCCGAGCAGGGACCCAAGGGTTCATCTGTTCGCTTCATGGCGCCCGAGCAAAAGACCGTTAAAGGCAAGGAAGACTTAAAGCCCTTCGATGCGCCTAGGTCGAAGACCCAATTAACATCAAAAGATGAAATAAAGAAATGTGACGTGCCTGAAGTGGTGTCCCATCAAACAGGAGTAGATGCGGAGACAGTCTTGTGGCTACATGGCAAGTTGGAGGAGGAGGCCCCAGGAGATGGGCGGTGGATAACCGCACTCCTAGGGATCGTGGGGGCGCAAGCAAGCGACCCGGTTGCCAGGGACCTACGGGACGCAATAAAGAAGGATGCGAGGGTGCCGCTGGTAGATCGGTTTGGCGTTGTGGGGCGTCAAGGAGACGACGGAGTGGCGGTGTGGTGTCCGAGGAACCACAGGAAGAATATCCTCAACTTGGCTCATGGAATACGCCACAATACTAGACAAGGAATGAAAGAGATTATCAAGAAGTGGTTATGGTGGCCGTCGATAGAAAAGGATGTGGACACGCACTTTAGTCAATGTTTGTGTTGTCAGCATTTCAAAGAAGATGACCTGTGCCACAGAATGTTAAAACCGTGGGGCGCAGTTTTAATTACAATAATTGAAAATTTACCAAAGACCAGACACAGTAGATTTACAACGCTATACTGTGCTGTAGATGTATTCAGTGGATTCATAGAAGCAAGACCACACAGAAGTATTCACCCAGCTTCGCTAATAGAATTTGTACAAGCCGAAGTGATTAGCAGATGGGGAACACCCAGTTTGTTGATGCTAGCGCCAGATATGGCAAAGTACAGGGAGAAGATAGCCCATGCAACCAACATAACAACAGTTGGCACGGCAGAGAGCTTAGTAGCCGCTACGATGATACCATTCCAACGAATGAAAACCAGAATTTTAATGATGACCAGAGAAGAATGGCCTCTACAGCTGCAGTCCTTGCTGAATCAAGCCAGGAGCCGCAGAGATGACTTCAACGGAGCCACAGCCAGAGAGATGGTGATGAACACCAAGACGATCCTCCAGACCCGAACGTTCTAAAGCGTAGCATAGAGTAGAAATGGAGCTACGGCCAGAGGGATGGCGATCAACACCAGGAGAATCCTCAAGAAACAGATGAAGAAAAGTGAATTTTAGATAAGTAGGAATCGTAACTGTAAATATTTTGCTGTTGTGTCAATTCGACGACAGCTAATATGATCTCTAAGGGGGGGGGGGTGTTTTAGCACTCAAATTGCCTATAAATAGCCGACAATTTTAGTTTACATTCAGTCATTCACGGGGGTTCAAGTAAGAAAGATCAAATTAGCTGCAGTCATCATATGACGTCATAACTCGAGGTGATGAGTTATTTTCACAAGAATTAAATTTGTAATACGTAGTTTCAACGGAAAGTTCCTAAAGCATAATCTGGGACTTTCTTGGGAGTTGTCCAAATAATTATCGGACCAATAAATATTTCAGTAAAGTTACGAAGTCGTTTAATTTTGTGTTTTTAAGTTGAATAAATACTTAGGCATAAAAAGTGTTATTAGTCAGATATTATAAAGGGTCAGAATAAGACCTATATAACATACAGAGTTAGGAGAAAAGTTTTGAAGTATTTTTATTACGTTTTAACAACGCTATTGTGAGTCAGACACATGGCCTTAAATTACGCAGCAGCTTTAGACAGAATGCAAGACGTGTTGCTACCGTCTTCGCCGAGCGGCTTCCTGGAGGACTGGCTCCTCGATGCTATGGGGTTTAAGACGTCCAGCAGGCACACGGACCTCCAGGGAAACTCTCTGGAGGCCTTGACCATCGATGCCATGGATACACCAGCGCCTAAAGGGCACCCAGACCTACAGGAAGTCTGCTATGACTTTTTCGACAACGATGCGGAGGTGGCAAAGGGCCTTGACCGAGATGCCAAGCTGCCAATTGGTGTCCAGGACCTGTTAGGGTCCTCTAAACCTCCGTCCGACTGCCGGCCGAGTGGCAAGGAAGTGGCAAGCGACCCAAACCCCGTGGGTGACTCACCGCAGGCAATAACAACTAAGCCTGAAGAAGAGGATCTCTGGTCGTGGTGTGAAGATGTACAGCCGTGGGGAATGCTGGGTGAAGACGAAGTTAAAGAAGTATATATTGAACTGGCTGATCGTCAGCGAATTTTAAATTGGAGTGCACATGCGTCGGAGCTACCTGGGAACGTAGACGCATCTGTTCGCTTCACAACCTAGAATATAAAGCTAAAAAGCCAAATTTTTATCAGATAAACGCTACGTTAAGGTACCGTTCAAATGAAGGAAATGAAAAGTTCGTCAATTTTTGCAGAAATTTTATATCTACGACAACATGGTTCGGGGAAGCTTCTGAAAAAAACTTTGGAACAGGTCTGTTCCGGGGGAACAGGTCTGTTCAACAGGTCTGTTCCGGGGAACAGGTCTGTTCAACAGACCTGTTGAACAGACCTGTTCCCCCGGAACAGCTCTGTTCCAAAGTTTTTGTCAGAAGCTTCCCCGAACCATGTTGTCGTTGATATAAAATTTCTGCAAAAATTGACGAACTTTTCATTTCCTTCATTTGAACGGTACCTTAACGTAGCGTTTATCTGATAAAAATTTGGCTTTTTAGCTTTATATTCAAGGTTGTAAGTAGAACTTTGATTTTTTTTTTGTATCTTACATTTGATAAATATTAAATGTTTAACCCTCTTCGTTTTAAAAAGCCGTGCTTGTATCGACTTTACCTATCGTTTTATATAATTACTAATAATCAAATATCAAAATGTACCTATATCAGAAACGGGTGACTAGAAAAACACCAGTTTTGTTAACAATGTATCAACATAATTAGACATCATTGTAAATTAAATTTTAATAATTTAGCTAAATAGTTTTTGGAAAAATGTGATAAAATAAAAATGACTTTTTTATTAGCTTCCCCCGTATGCACGTTGTCTTTTATAGAATAAATTAATACAATTTCGTCTTTGGTAGATACATACATTTCTCTCTGATCTACACATAATTTAAATATGTTTATAATATTTCTCGTTACTCTAAAATTTCTACTGTTTCAGTATTCAAACTATATGCATTTTAATATCAAGGCTACCTGAAATTAGATAATCTATTTTATGCAAAAGTTTAGGAGGATCGGGTATTTTTACAAATGTCATAATCGACTTAATTATATGCCAAGTGCAGAATATATTTTAAAATTACCACTTTCCATGTGTTGAATTGGATTTTTACTGTTTCTCTACAGTACTTTTAATTCCCACAAGGTATATGTTTAGTTTATTTAACTTGCTTAATTTTCGATGTTTGTAAATGTATATACAGGGTTAGTTATGGGGTTCGAAACGTTCAATATTTGTTTCCTATATATAGGTATCTTATCTTATTACACGCACATTTTTAAAATGCTTTTATTATTGGTGCGTATTGTTAGTTCAATTTTTTTCCTAATTTATACAGGTGCCTACATTTTATTAAATTGTCTATTGCTTCTTGTGAAAAATTTACAAGAGCTTTCTCTTTGGGGAAATATTCTACATCTTTATATAACTTAAAATAACAGCCTGTTGTCTTTTTTTATTATTTATTTTTATGAACCTATATCAGTATCCATAACTTACCATAGTATTTTCTTGATTGAATATTAGCACTTCTAATTACTTTTCGTACAGAGCAAGGTACCTTTTCTTTTGAGAATAATATTTATAGGCTTGGCTTTAAACTATAATTATGTTTTATTCTTTTATTAAATTAGAATATGAAATATGCAAAGTATTTCTATCATGCTGTATACTGTGTGCTCTAGTAAACCTTAGTTTTTTTGATATTATTACATACAACTGTGTTAATAAATAATATACATACTTGGATATCCTTGAATGTTTATTGAAAATTTTGAATGATACTTTCATTGCTTACTGTATAATTTTTGCAAAGTACTATATTTTTAGACTTTTACCTTACATTTTGTCACATTGCAATATGTTCCTTGATAATAAATAATTTAATCTGAATTACTTTTTTACGTATTCTTGGACATTCGTAAGTCTTGGTGTAAAGTATGAATCACTATAAATCATGATAATTTTGCTATAATTATTAAACATTTTTATTTTTATCCTAAAGAGCCTGAATTTTTTTTAAAACGTTGACTTTTTTTTACAATGCATCAGGTAGCGACTCCGTAAGGGAGTACTGACTGAACGATAATCCTGTAAATTTTATTATATTTGTAAGTAAGTTTGATTTACTTCTGATGTTCATGAAGTCAAACCTCCTGGTTCATCGACCAACCGCATGCTGAGGGTGTCTTATGTAAGGGCAATGACATAGTACATCTATAGACGATCATTCCTTATCGAGCTTCTGTTGTTCAAATCCTAATTTACATCAATCAATTTAGGTACATACCAAGCACATTCAGTCAGTTGAAATTTAAGTAATCTTTGGCTATGCCCTTTTTACTGCTTTGATACACCACTTAAGCTATATTGGAAAGTTTAAAATGAACACGGGATCTGCAACCCTACAAGTTGATTTGTGAGTATTATTTTTCATGGACGCTTATGGGGAACATTTTTTATTTTTTAAGATAGATATATATTTTTCATGGTATATTCCTAATGTAGTGTTTCCAACATATTTTTAATTTATTTTATTTCTTAGATAGACAAGTGCTTTTCTCTGGCTCTGTATAAGAAGAAGAAATAATTTAAAACTGTTTATAATAATTAAAAATGTAACATCATCATGCAGATCGTCAGTTACCTACGAGTCTTGTTTAGATAATGCTTTATTCATGTTAATTTTTGACCTTTCAATATGTGGTTTTTCTTTAAACAATATTTTCATGTTTAATATCTGTAATAAAGCGGATAAAAATGCAATTATTTATATTTTAATACATTTTTAAAATGGGGAAACTTGGACACTTAACTCATAGCTAGATTGTGCCTATATAGGTAAAGGTTTAGTATAATATTTTGTTCGTAATTATTTATTAATGAGAACTTGTTTATTTATTAAATAGACGGATCCTAATTATTTATTTCAATTTCCATACAGGGTTCCCAAAAGAGACGACTAACAGAACAGTAATCCTAAAAATTGACTTTGTAAGTAAGTATATCAGATTACTGTTGATGAATTAGTAAAATGGTACTGCTTTGACCTTTGACTCGTGTATGCTGCTTTTGACCTTCTCAGGATTTACCGGTCTTCAAATTTATAATTGCAGGAAAATGAATGGCTTATTTTATAATTTTTAATCTGAAAATATTTTTTGTTTTATATATTTAAGTAGTACACTGTACTCCAAATATTATTATATACAGGGTCTTTTGAACTTGACGATATGCCATTTTATTTTTTGCACTGGTTTTTTATATCCAAATGTAGTATATATACGAGGTTAGTGATAACTGTCTTTTTATGTGAACTTTTATTTTCCCTCATATGCAGACTATAAAATATAGCCTTCTTTATTTGTAATGTATTGCTTATTTCTATTTTTTATGCTCACAGAAAACCTTTGTACTCTCCAAGATACCTGACTTATCTCAATATTTTAGCTATCCATTTAAAGACTGTTATTTATGTGCAAGTGAATATAATGTTTTATTTAATTATAGAGACGGTGGGGTGTTGGGGGTTTATAACAGGAATTGTTGAGGGGACAATAAACATTTGGGGCATAATGGGGGTAGCAATCTTTTGTTTTTAGTCAATGACAGTTTTCCTACGCTACCACTAACTTTTGGTATTAATATTAACAGGAGCGATCTAAAAGGCCTTTCCTGGCTCTTGATTTTACCATTTCTATATTTATGAGTACATACCTAGATATATCGATTCTCTATATCAATCTTTTAGATTAAAGTCAACTTAAGTGTCTTCTAATGTTTTCTCTAATTTTTCCCGAGTCTTTTAGTATAAAGGAAACGGGGTCTAATTTTTAAACAATTTTATGTCAATTTATTTTATATCAGCAGATACAAAGATTTTTTGCAAATCCAGCTCAACTCCCTGGCACACCGCTATTTTGAGTTCTTTAGTTGTGACGATCTCTCTATAATCCCCATCGATTTAGGACTAATGAGAAGTATAGTAGAGGTGTAGTATATTGTGATTGGTCATGCCTGAACTTTTCGAATTTGACAGTGTATCATTCGGTATTTAAAACTATTACAATCTTCGAAAAATACAACTGGTAGACACCGTTTGTTGTACGATTCTACGGATCTTTGTTTGTAATCGCACCTCATGTAATTTTTATCCTTTCTTTTCTATTGGTTTATTGGTTTCGTATAATAATGTTTTTCTTAGTCTAGCTGTGTCATGTTTTCTTGATTTTTCTTTCTTCAAATATTCTTCTTGATCTCCTTCTGCTATACATTTTCTTGATATGATCAAATCAAAACTTAACTTATTTTCTTCTATACTTTGTTTTACTGGTTCTTGATGTTTTGTGTGCTATTCTGTTCTTGATACTTTTAATTATGCTTTGATGTATGCCTCTTTTCACGGTTACCGGTGTAACCTTGGCATTGTGTCGGGTTAAATGTTATATACAATTACGGAGTTACCCAACGACTCTTGGTATTTTTAAATATTATTCGAGGAATAAAATGTGCAGTGAACTGCATAATATAAGGTATTTCAATGTTGCAACAATTCTCAGAATTTTGAAAGGTCATCTAATGTATATTAATTTATTTTTATGAAGTTCCCGGATCTTACTTGTTTACAATGTACGTCATTATAGGAAAAATTAAAATCAGTCAGGCCAACCGGTATAATTAGGAAACAATGTACCTATAACTTTTATTATTAGTTTATATTTATACCCGACTTTTCGGTTCACCTTGTATACATATTATTATTTGTAGAAGCAAGCTGCTTTGTTTTTTTGGACAATTGTAAATAACTTTAAACATTGTTTTCAACGCCTGACCTATAATGATAATTACGGCATTGCTAATTACCTGCATATTTAATATCAAGGTTAACTACATCGAAGTCAACTGATATTTCTACTAATGTTGTAATCGTAATAAATTTAAAACAGAAAATATATTTATTAATAAAATGTTATGACAACGAATCATACACCGGTTTTTTTCTGAAAAATACTGTCACTGTCATTATTATTGTGCCAAAAAAGGATTTTTTTCTTTGAAGAATTGTAAAATGTATATTGTATGGTCGAGGAGTGAGCGGCAGTATCGAGTGAAGGCATGGATTTAGATTGTTATCATGGAATATAGCCTGAAGTGTGTCCTGATTTCCCTAATTGAATAGAATGGACTGATTAGAAGCGTTTTTCAACGATCCTTGGGAGAAGGAATGGTCTTTTGTAAATAAAGAATCCTTTTCTTGATATAGGAGCTGAAATAAGGTATGATTACTCTGTTCAAATGCCCATACCCGCCAATGTCTTTTTCCATTCATTTTTTTGTTAGTTTTTAAGTTTGTATATAGATATGCCTTCTTGTGCGGTAATGTTCCTAATACAAATGTTTCTAGTCCTAGTTTTTTAATTGTATGTAGATATGCCTATTCTTGCACGGTAAATGTTTCTAATCCTTAGTTTTAACTGTAAATATTTTTCGCTAAATTTTGAACTTATAATATATTGTACCTATATACAAGATTGGCGATAAGTGTCTTGTGTCAAATTTTTATTTCGTTCTAAATTGATGGAACCCTGGTTCAGTTTAAGGTTTAAGATTTGTTAATAAATTGGTATCGATAATAATATATCCCTATAACCACACTTAAGGTTCTTTGTTTTACCTAGTTACTGTTGCGAACGGCTATTACAATATGGCCTAAGCGTATTTTCTTAAATTTTCAGTATTGGAACGGCGGTGTTGCCGTTTCGACAATTTTAATGTTGAATAAGGGGAAATATTGGTTTGGCAACGCCATTAGTACTGGTTTGTCGATAAAATGGTGAATGCATTATAAAAGCTAGGTTTACCGCCATTTTGTCATCATCGCCACACTTAGGGTTTGTTAATAAATTACCCCGTTCTTTTTTTTAAACGGCTCATGACGTCACCCTAAACACGTGACATACATCAGCTGTCGATTTTGACATTTGACAGGTGACAGCTGACAGGCGACAGTTCTTAATTGACAGGTGACAGGTGTCATTTTCGGGTCATGCGCAAGAACCCATTTCATAGACCTCAGCTACGCATGCGCAATATCCTAGGCCCATTGGTTCCGGAGATATGAGTCATAAAAATCCCTCCGAAATTAACATTGGAGGGTCCAGCCTGGTTTACCCTAATTTTGTACATTATAAAACACCACCATAACCACACTTAAGGACCTTTTGTTCCAGCAATCTAATCAGATGTGCCCCCGTGGTTTCACGTTGTCAAACATTGTTTAGCAGTTTTAATCTATATGCTCTCGTAGCGTATTTTGCAAGGCTTTGAGGTTCGGCCCCAGAGGTTTATGGTTCAATTCCCGCTGACTGCACAAACTTTTTTTCTGTTATTATTTATTCATTATGTTGTTCAATATTGATTATTTAGATAGATGTTCAGGTTAGGTACTTGGGTTTGGGTACTATTGAGAACGTGCTACGTCATCTCTCCACAAGATGTCTTATATGAAAAGCAGGTGGCGCTACAGGTACGTACATCTCCCCCGTTAGGTGGCACCCCTACAATGATATTACTATATAATCGGGGTAACACGTGATCTGGGTTCCGTTGGGGCAAAAGTTAGGTTAGAATAATGGGTGGGGGGGGGGGGGTTAGGCGGCAGCAGTGGAGGGTTCCACACAGGCGAATAGGGTCCTATATTACCGGCATCGAGCAGTTATGACGTCACTCACTAGGTGGCGGTAGTAGCTGGGTTCCACTAAAGTCCCTGTATTGGAAAGTCTGGACACGAGCTATAAAGCCCGTGTGTAAGAAAGAGAACTCTGTGTCCTTTTCTATTTCCACCTTTTAAGAAATTAATGGCGCCCGGGCGTGCGCGCGGTGTCAGTCTCTCCTGTCATATTATGATCTCGCGATGTAAATAAACAATTCGCGTTCGTTAAACGTCAAAGTGTTTTAAAAATGCATACATGCAGCTATCCCGGTTGCAAAAATAATACCAATCATGGGAGAAAATGTTATATGGCCTCATTTCCCTCGGATGAGAACAGACGTGAGAGATGGATAATTAATGTTGGCCGAAAGAACTGGACACCATCAAAAAATTCATTCATATGCGAGGTATAATAACTTTTAGCACCATCGCGGTTTGTAATAGCAGTTTGAATTAAATTTCAGTTATGATAAGACAATTTATTTATTTTTTAATATTATAATTGATTAATTTATAAGCTTATATTTATTAAAAGAGCGTTACAGTAGTACTTGTGTCTTCTATAATTTAATTATTAAATATATTAAAATTAGTAGACGATTCAAGAATTAGTAAATAAATCCACATACATGTTATGTTTCCAAAAGCACAATATTTGTTTATAATATAGGTACATACCTGTGATCTCCATAGCAAATCTAAAAAATGATATTCCTTCGCCGGTTTTAGAAGGGCGTTCGGGGTAAGCTCCCGATATGCCACCTTTCTGCTTCTTTACTCCCGACATTAAAATCAAAAGAAATCCTCTCTAAATTGTAAAAAACCAAAAAAACAAATCACTTTTCACTTTAAACTGCAGAAAAAAAAATATTTGTTGGGTTTTCTAAAAGTAAACAAACGATTTGACAGATTGCGAATGATGTGAACATAGCTGCGAATAAGTCATCTGCGCTTCTCTTATTGGAGCCGCCATTAATTTCTTAGCTCGAGGCCAACCAATCGCGTGAACGACCGCTCGTGTCCAGACTTTCCAATACAGGGACTTTAGGTTCCACTAAAGTCCCTGTATTGGAAAGTCTGGACACGAGCGGTCGTTCACGCGATTGGTTGGCCTCGAGCTAAGAAATTAATGGCGGCTCCAATAAGAGAAGCGCAGATGACTTATTCGCAGCTATGTTCACATCATTCGCAATCTGTCAAATCGTTTGTTTACTTTTAGAAAACCCGACAAATATTTTTTTTTCTGCAGTTTAAAGTGAAAAGTGATTTGTTTTTTTGGTTTTTTACAATTTAGAAAGGATTTCTTTTGATTTTAATGTCGGGAGTAAAGAAGCAGAAAGGTGGCATATCGGGAGCTTACCCCGAACGCCCTTCTAAAACCGGCGAAGGAATATCATTTTTAGATTTGCTATGGAGATCACAGGTATGTACCTATATTATAAACAAATATTGTGCTTTTGGAAACATAACATGTATGTGGATGTATTTACTAATTCTTGAATCGTCTACTAATTTTAATATATTTAATAATTAAATTATAGAAGACACAAGTACTACCGTAACGCTCTTTTAATAAATATAAGCTTATAAATTAATCAATTATAATATTAAAAAATAAATAAATTGTCTTATCATAACTGAAATTTAATTCAAACTGCTATTACAAACCACCCCATCCGCGATGGTGCTAAAAGTTATTATACCTCGCATATGAATGAATTTTTTGATGGTGTCCAGTTCTTTCGGCCAACATTAATTATCCATCTCTCACGTCTGTTCTCATCCGAGGGAAATGAGGCCATATAACATTTTCTCCCATGATTGGTATTATTTTTGCAACCGGGATAGCTGCATGTATGCATTTTTAAAACACTTTGACGTTTAACGAACGCGAACTGTTTATTTACATCGCGAGATCATAATATGACAGGAGAGACTGACACCGCGCGCACGCCCGGGCACCATTAATTTCTTAAAAGGTGGAAATAGAAAAGGACACAGAGTTCTCTTTCTTACACACGGGCTTTATAGCTCGTGTCCAGACTTTCCAATACAGGGACTTTAGGTTCCACTTAGGTTAAGAGAGGATGGTGGCTTCCAGGAAAAGTGCCACGCCCTAAAATGGCCCGAAAAATGCAGGTTTTCGGCTCCATGTTATTTCTTATGGGGTTTTGAGTTAGAATTGGTACAGCATTACTACTAATATGCATGTGTAATAAAAAAAAATTGTTCATTTTAACATTTATAGCCTTATGCACTAATGGGTTAATATGAACTGCATGCACTGAAGCAGATACATAGGAAATACTAACCGCTAAGTAGGAGTACTTACCAAACACTTATATTAAAAAAAATCTACGTGGAGTGACTTAACTTTTAGGCATCACCCAACAGTACAGAATACCTGTCAAAGAACTTACAAACTTAATACAGGTGTTGTCTTACGGAAATTCCTGCTCTTGTTATCTCAGTGTTAAGGAGTGGAATACTAAAAATTGCAACGATTGTTCAAAAGAATGAAAACGTTCGTCTAAACGTAAAGATACATTTATTGTAACTTCTGCACGAATGCGTTCTAAACATTTTAATACAGATGATTATGTGCGAAATTTAAAACACGAGTTACTTGGAGAGAGAAAGTTATCAGAAATAATTACAAGAAGTTAAATTTATTTTCACATAGATTTATTATTATATATTTCTTCTTATAAAACATATCTTTATTGCTTTAAAATTAGTTAACAAATATAGGTATACGTGCCTACAAAAAGTTTTAAGGGTGGGTTAATCCTCAGCTAATTTAAGCATTAAAGTTAATATAAAATTGGTTTTATGGGAACTACAAAAATCGTTACGTGCACCAAATTTCACCTAGTTATCTGGAGACGAGAACAAGAATGAATTTCTGCACTGTTTGAGAGAGTTTGAATGTTTATGCAGTTGAAAGAAAGAATGTTGATGTGAAGTGGTGTGCATTTATGAATAATTTTATAAATGTATTTCAACAGATTTTCCCTCTAAAGCTATGTTCGAGAGCAAAAATTCCAAAAATATTTCAGAATAAGGAAATTACTGATTGTAAAAGTGAGTTGGACTTGTTATTAACATTATCAAGACAGCATCAAAATTTTAATGATCAATATAAAGAAAAGAAAAAAGTATATGATATACTTTTAAACGAATCTCATAAAAACCATTATTCCAAAAGAGTAAATAATTCGGATAATAAGATGAAATGTGGACGATTTGTAAAGAAATTACGGGAAACGCTAACAACAACTCGGACATAGAAATCGAGGGAAAGCCTGAAACAATAGCGAATAAATTTAACGAGTATCTAATATCTGTAATACCCGATCTAATTAAAAATCTGTCTAGTGTTCCCTTTAACTGTAATATTGCCAGAAACGATCAGTCAATGTTTCTAAGGCCAGTGACAACTAATGAACTATGCGAAATAGCGAATAACATAAAAAATAAACATAGTTCCGATTTCGACGAAATTCCTATTAGTATTGTTAAAATTTCTATTAGGGTATGTAAAGATGTTCTATGTTATATAATAAACAACTCCTTTAAATACGGTATATTTCCTGAAAATTTAAAAATAGCACTAATAAAACCACTTTTAAAAACGAGTGATCCAGAACTAATGGATAATTACTTACAGGCCTATTAGTTTATTAAAAGGTTTTTCAAAATTGTTTGAGATGGCAATGTGTTCAAGATTAATAAATTTTCTGACAAGCTGTAATATATTTACTAAACGTCAACATGGATATTTAAATGGACGATCCACCCAAACTGCAATTTTTCAATTTATTCAAACAGTTCTGAAACACCTTGAAGATGGTAATGTAGCTGTAGGAATGTTTTTGGATTTATCTAAAGCATATGACTACTTGGATAGAAATATATTGATTGGGAAGCTCGTAAAGTATGGGATAAGAGGGAACGCTCATAAGTGGATAAAGGGATACCTTAGTAACAGAAGACAAAAAGTCTGCATTCTGAAGAATGGAAAATCGTACAACTCCAAAACATTATATAATATAGCACAGGGTAGTGTATTGGGGCATTGGGGCCTATTCTATTTATTATTTTCATTAATGATTTAAATAATCTAATTCAAGCTAATCAAGATATTATGGTTAATTACGCTGACGATACTAATTTACTTTTAGGGGGCAAAAGTATTAATCAACTTGTCACTGAGTGCAGAAACTTTCTTAACAGGGTCACACAGTGGTTTACAAAAAATAAACTTATCCTAAATAAAAATAAAAGAAATATAATTCTATTCAGAACAAAAGCGTCAAAGGTTGAAAAACCAACCAACTTTAATAATGATAAAGACAAAATTATTTTTTCGGAGTCCACAAAATTTTTGGGAGTACAGATTAATGAATTTCTAGATTGGTCGTTTCATATCAAATGTCTTTCACAGAAACTAATTGCTATTTGCTGTGGTATTCGTGTTACTGGTAACTACATGAATAAAAAAAACATTGAAAATGTTAGATTTTGCTTATTGCGAATCCTGTTTGAAATATGGGATAATCTTTTGGGGAAGGGATAGTCAAATTCAAAGTATATTTGTAATTCAGAAGCGATTAGTTAGAATAGTTGAAAAATTAGATTTCAATGTATCGTGTCGGTCTGTTTTTAAAAAATTGGGAATATTGACGGTATATGCATTGCACATTTATGAGTGTTTAATGTTCCTCTTTAAAAACAAAAACTGTTTTCAAGCACCAGCTAGTCATCAACACCAGACGAGAACTTTAAATATCAATTATCCCATACACAGGCTAGCCCTTACTGAAAAGTCACCCAATTATATGTGCTTAAAACTATTCAACAAACTACCAGAGAGAATAAAAATAATAAGCAATGAAAAACAACTTAAGAAAGAAATTAAAAATACTTTAGTAAGGTTGGAGCCCTAAACTATGAATTATTTTTTAGATATGTAATTCTTTAGGATTTTTCTTTTATATGACGTCATTCCATTTTGTGTTTATAATTTTATGTAAATTATGTAACATGATCTGAAATAAAGAAATTAAGTAAGTAAGTAAGTATGTCCTAAACGTCTTAACTTTTGAGATACAGGGTGTTAAAGTTTTCAAAAAAATAATCTATTTTTTAATAATAACTGTGATACTATTATAATATCTTTATTAAATTTGGTACACATCTTCTAAGCATTAAGGAGCATTTTCTGATGTACAAACAATTTTATTATTTTTACCAGTGGCATCTGTACGGGTTTTGCATTTAATAGTTTCGGAGAAAACAATGGTACTGCACTGCTTTCTTCTTAAATAAAAATAATTTTTAAAATCTTCATCCATTTTTGAGCAAATTTGATTTCTTGATTTTCTTTCGTCCGACGCATGGTTTTCGCTTAAAAAATAAATTTAATTGAACACAGACATTGTGATAGGAGGCTATTTAGACAATTAAAATCTAGTCATCCTGGAATAAATTTTGTTTTTGCAAACGTCGATGTCACGCATAGTCACATAGCTGTTGACTTAAAGTAAGTCATTGGTGTGTCATCGAAGTTATTTTATTTTTTCGCTGTTTTTTCGGTTGTTATCAGTAAATATGATAAATTATACGGATGCGAAAATGGCGGCAATGCATTACGCATATGGCCTCGCAGATGGTAATGCATCAGAAGCTAGACGCATTTATCAGGAAAGACATCCTAATCGTGCCTTGCCAGATAGCCGATTCTTTTCGAATATTCATCGCCGACTTAGCGAAGCTGGTAGTTTCAATAAAGGTACTTCGGAAGGTAGACCTCGAACTATCAGAACACCCGAAATTGAGGAAGCGGTGCTGCAAGAAATCGACGAACATTGTGACTACAAATTGGGGAAACTTGAAGCTTTTCCAAAAAGTAGCACTCGCTGACGACAGCTTTTCACCGGAGAGCGGTGTTGGTCCTGGGTTAGGAATACTTACACTTTTTTGTAGGGCGCCACCCAGTTTTTTTTTTGTTAATAGAGTAGATAGAGCTTCAAACTGGGAAATGAGCTCTATAAGGTGAGGTGGTGAAAATTAAAATAAATCTTAAACATTGGGATAGCTTTCAATCAGTCTTTAATAGTAATTAAATTAGTGATGTTAAGGGGGTTAATTATGTACAAGAAAAAAGGCGAACATAATATTATCATTATCCTGAGACTATTGCGGTTTAAGTATGATTATTAAGTATTTCTGTATTAATTGAGATTTAAAAATGCAACGTATTCTGATGTAAAAGTAACTTAAAAGTTATGCACTGAAGCTAAAAAAATTCGACGCTAAGTACCTAGTATATTCTTTGGCCAAAGATATATCCCTTTTATGTACATTTATATACAATCATATTACCGAAAAAATTAAAAAAACGTAGGTAATGAGGAACGATCAGAAGACTTGCTTACATTGCTAGATTATTAAATGAAAAATGATTACTTCGAGATGTCGACACGGGCAACATCCCGCTTATGCACCCTTATAAAAAATGATTAAGTAAGTGAAGTAAAATGGTTACGGTGTATTGTAAAATCGTTAAGAAATAATAACGGAAAGAACTGGCCTTAGGTCCATTGATGCTTTGGCTGGAACAACAGCTTCTGGACGGCAACGGTGTTGGTAGCCTTACCACATGACTCCGTCTAGGAACCGGGTCTGGCAACGCAGCTGATTGCAGACCTATGGGAGTCCATTGATGGAACTGAAGGGAGCTTTACTAAGTTCCTGGATTGAACTAGTCCCTGAGATGAACAATTCTAAATGGGTCCAAAACCACAGGCACAATAACGCCTAGTTATTAAACCTAGCGTGAAACCCTCTTTACTGAGGGTGCACTACCACCATTTCGGATTCACAACACGGCAAAAACAATATCTGGACATTTATACTAAAAATCCACTTAAAATTATGGGAAGTGTTCCCGAAAGTACCTTTACATGGTGCCAAAAAACTCTCAAAAAAACTTCGAGCATTAAAAATGAACGTGATTCTCCGATGCTCGACAAAGAATCCACACCAATTCCGCGGGGAGCTAAATCGTACCTTACCATGGTACTGCGCGAACGTCCACCCGTCACTTATTATCTGCAACGCCCATAACTGGTACTACCTATTAAACTATTGTAGGGTGAATGCGCTGGACTTTGGGAATATGAATAATTGTTAATAATTTAGCATTTAAAAATTAAAAATGCTACACTGCCTCCCTCCAAAAAGAAAAAAATTAAGGATTTGCAACCCTTAAAAATTTTTTTTTTTTTTTTTTATTCTCCTGCTGTTAAGGCCCATGGTGTGGCCATATGATGCCATGATACCATGTTGTCAGATTGCCAAACTTTTAGTACTTTAATAACTGTCGCGTATCACTCGTCCGCAAGGGAGGTCAAGATTGGTATGTCAAAATCAGTAAGTTACGAATCGGATTAATGTGGTAAATAGGTAGGTCTCTTAAAAGTTGACAACTAAGGAGGAAATAAGTTCAATTTGACATATTAACTAGCATTAACTCTATACACACTATATACACTAAAATAACCTAAGGACGAACGAAGCCGTACTTATAACAATAAAATCCATTAAAAATTCTCTAAAATTTTTCTTTATGGAATTTTCTGAT
Source organism: Polydrusus tereticollis (assembly GCA_963920685.1). Taxonomy (NCBI): domain Eukaryota; kingdom Metazoa; phylum Arthropoda; class Insecta; order Coleoptera; family Curculionidae; genus Polydrusus; species Polydrusus tereticollis. The sequence continues at coordinate 20,379,842 of OY987336.1, forward strand.
TTTTAACCGTCCTGAGCCATGTAACATCTTGGTTTAAACAGCAAACCTACGTTACGTCAGGCAAGGTTGAAAGAACTGAAGTTGCGGCTATGCCCTGGTGCATCAGTTCTAACTTGCGTTAAGTTATGATTTAAATATCAAGATAGGAAGTTTTAAATTTACATTCTTTGTGTCTTTTCTTTAGGGTAAACTGAAGATGAATTAACTAAAAATAGGTATAATACTATTATATAATATATAATATTACAGTATATAAAATATATATTTTTTTTTTCTCATAAGATAAGGATAAAGTAAGATAAATTTTAGGAGATAAGAGAATCTTGATCATCTCCTGAATCATCCGGAGAGCCACGGTAAAATTTCTATAGATTGGTCTGGAGGAAAATTATCATAATATTCACCAGATAACGGAACATGTCGCCCAAACATAAGATATGCAGGTGGGAAACCAGTTACCTCGTGAATTGAAGTATTAATTGCTTGCCTAATTTCAGCTATATGTAAATCCCAATCACCATGTTGATCTATATAACAGCGGATAGCAGTAGTAATGGTTTTATTACTTCTCTCAACAAAGTTGCACTGCGGCGAGTAAAAGGGAGTAAACCACTGTTTAACCTTATATTTTTTACATAGATCTTTGAGCCGATTACTAGTAAAATTTGTGGCATTATCAGAGATGAGGATCTGAGGTACGCCAAATATAAGGAAAATTTGATTTTCCAGGATGTCTATAATAAAATCGGATTTAGAAGACTTAAGCGGAAAAATAAAAGTGTATTTAGAAAACCAATCAGCAGCTACAAGTAGCCACTTACTACCTCTCTTTGAGCGCGGAAAGGGACCTATAAAATCAAGAGAAATTATTTGGCCAGGCAAGTCGACTACTTTTTCTTTCCCCATCGTACCAATCTTGGGTAAATTAGAATGTTTTTGTGCGCCGCACACTAAACATCCACGAATAAATTTTAAAACATTCGATCTCATTTGAGGCCAATAATACAACTCCTGTACCCGATGCAAGGTTTTTCGAAAACCAAAATGTCCACTAGTGGGAGGTACGTGGCAATCTTTGATAATGTTTAAACGCTGACCCTTGGGAACCAAGAGTTTCCACTCTCGCTTGTTAAAAGTATAAGGGGAACGACAAGAAATGAATTTTTGCACCATATCATCGTCAACTCGCCATTGAGGGTAATTTTCAGGTGACTTACGAATTTTGTCACGAAGAGAAACATACCAGGGATCTAGGGAAGTGATGTCAATGGATAATAAAGATACTTGTGGAGTTAAATTTTGTGAGATAGATGGACTATTAATATTCGTATTATTAGAAAAACAAGAAGGTATCCGACTTAAGGCATCTGGCACCAGGTGCATGGAGCCTTTTCTATGCTGTAAATCGAATGTATGCTGTCTCAATCTAAGCAACCAACGACTGAGTTTACCAGAAGGAATTTGTAAGTTGTAAAGCCAGAGCAAGCTGAAATGGTCTGTGATCACGGTAAATCGAGTACCCTCTATCCAAGGTCTGAACTTTTCAATGCAGAATATTACCGCTAAACATTCCCGTTCAGTTACTGAATAATTCCTTTCTGCTCGAGACAAGGTACGGCTCGCATAAGCAATTACTTTTTCTTCACCAGATATAAACTGAGTCAACATACCACCTATCCCCACATCTGAAGCGTCGGCTTGAACATAAAACTTTTGATTAAAATCTGGTTGGGCCAGAATAGGTGCGCTAACCAGCTTCTGCTTAATATACAAAAAGGCTTCTTCCGCTTCGTCATTCCAACTAACCGCTTGTTTTTTCTTTTTGCCTTTAAGAAGAGCATTTAAGGGACTTACAAGGGAAGAAAAATCTTTTATAAACCGTCGATACCACGAACACATTCCGATAAATCGCTTAATTTCTGTCGAAGTACAAGGGCGAGGGTAGTTCACCATACACTCGACCTTACTAGGATCGGTAGCTAAGGAATTGTTACCAACTATGAAACCTAAGTATCTTAAAGACGTTTTAAAAAATTGACATTTCTCAAGGTTAATGGTAAGTCCTGCGTCTGTAAGTAATTTCTTGGCAGTGTTTAATAAGTCAACATGATGTTCCCATGTAGGAGAACAAAGCAAAATATCATCAAGGTACGAAAATATGTGCGGTTCATACTTAGGGCCAAAAATTGAGTCCACTAGTCTTTGTTGTGTCTGCGCCGCATTGCACAGGCCAAAAGGTACAACGGTAAACTGGAACTGTCCACGACCGATTACAGAAAAAGCAGTTTTCTCTTTGGAAGCATCATCCAACGGAATTTGCCAGAATGCTTTTCGCAAATCAATGGAAGAGATAAACTTAGCATTACGTAAATTATTTAAAATACGGTCAACATGAGGCAAGGGAAAGCTGTCATGCTTAGTCAAGTTGTTAAGAAAACGCCCGTCAAAGCAGAATCTATATTCACCATTTGGTTTTTTAACGAGTAACGTAGGAGAGCTCCATGGACTTTGCGATTCCTCAACAACTCCCAATTTTATCATGGAGTCTAACTCTTTATTTAAAATTTCTTGCATATAAGGGGAAAGCAAATAGGGTTTTTTCTTAAACGGCAAACTATCGCCGGTATCGATAGTAAGTTTAATTTTATTGGTCCTCCTCAACTTATCCTTACTATCAATTTCTCTATACGAATCCAAGACTTTTTGGGCCTCTAATCTTTGAGTTTGCGTTAAGTCGTCCAAGGTACAAAGTTTAGGAATACGAGAATCTTTAGGTAATTTTGAAGTGGTATTAATATTAAAATCGTTACAACGAATTAGCCAACTATTATTCTTAAAATCAATCAGTAACCCAAAGCTTCTAGCGAAATCAGCCCCGAATATAAAAGAATGAGTCACTGAAGGAACAACTAAAACTTTAATAAGTTTGCAGGAATTGTCGATAAAAATTGGCAAGTCGGCAACACCGCTTATTTTTTGAGAAACTCCATCAGCTGTAACAATATTTCGGTCTGAGATTGGATTTATCTTAATTTTAAACTGTTTCAATATCTTTAGTCCTTCTGCTCCTGCTATAGAGGAATTAGCCCCTGAATCAAATAAAACACCCATATCCTGATCAAACAATTTAACCAAAAGATAGGGCCTGTTATCAGATTCTGTATTTAAAAATAAGGGGAGTGCTTCAGAAATTCTATCGGCCTTGACTTTATAAAACTTAGAAACGACATTTAGCCAACCTGTCCAATCCGCCTTATTGAAAAAACTATGCCTAAACTTATGAGTGGCCCTGTTATAAGAAGCGGCAATGTCTCGACCACCAGTAGACATTGAGCAAATTAGTTTTTTGTACACCTTGGGCACGACGAAATTCTGACATTTGGTTCTCCACATTTATAACAAAAGGTTTTTCTTTTCTCCCTACAAACACTATACGTATGATTGGGTAGACGACAGTTAAAACAAACCACTTTGTTTTTATTAGCAAAATCTTTTTTGCTCTCCTCCATTACATCTAGACTGTTGTCCCTAACCTCTGATTGAAATAAGTTCGTCCTAGGGTTAGGCTTATTAAATTTGGAAATTTTATGACTGCCCTGATTAGATCCTGAAGAATGAGTACTATCCAAATAAGAAATCTGTTGCGTAGATTTACGTGAGGTAATATAGGAAGCTTCTTCAAGCTTTCTACACAGAGCGAGTAACGTTGCCACAGAATCAACAGTTTGTAAGGCAAGTTGACTAACATCCCAGGCAACCATATGACGTATGAGTGACGTCAGATTTCGTCGAGATTTGACTAACATGACGTCTACTATGACGTCCCTGGTACGTCAGGAAGACGTGAATAAGTCACGCCCAGTGACGTCCTATTAACGACGTTACATGACGTCCTATTAACGTCGTTACATGACGTTGCTTGAAGGACCAGTTTCACACGGTTTGATGACCAAATAAGGGTCCTTGTTAGTAAATTATGGGTGCAATATAATAACCTGCTAAATAATTGAAACTATGACAAGTACCCCTAACCAAATGGTCACCACACATTATGAAACTGGGCCTTATGCAGATATATATCTGCATAAGGCCCAGTTTCATAATGTGTGGTGACCATTTGGTTAGGGGTAATTGTCATAGTTTCAATTATTTAGCAGGTTATTATATTGCACCCATAATTTACTAACAAGGACCCTTCATTATGAGGAATTAAATTGTAATGATTAAATTTCTGACATTACAATTTAAATAAAAATTTCATATTCTGCATATCTACTTATTGAAACACATTGTGTATCAAGTAACTGAACAAAAATACTTTTAAAACTATTTTTATTAGTCTTGAAAAATGATTGAAACTGGCAAAGTACATATTATGGCTACGGAAACTAGTCGGAAAAATTAAAATTAAAATATATGGTGTGTGACACAAGTCTATGAAATTGACCTGAACTATATTATACACACCGTTGGCAAAAATAGTAAAATAACCTTAAAGAACACATCTGGATACATAAAGAAACTGGTACATGTCAAGGCAGGTTTCAATATTTACAGATTTTCGTTCCGTTAACCTATCCTATGTATAAACGACATAAAAGTCTCATAAACATAAACGACATAAAAGTCTCATAAACATAAACGACATAAAAGTCTCATAAATCATAAACGACATAAAATTCTCATAAACATAAACGACATAAAAGTCTCATAAATCATAAGAAACATAAGTTTTTCCATAAGTCTTAACATAAAATAATGAAACACTTCGCATAAAAAATGTAAACACTTCGCATAAAAAGATTAAACACTTCGCATAAAAAGATTAAACACTTCGCATAAAAAGATTTATTACTTTAGCTTCTGCAGTTTTTACCCTTTGTGGTGCATGCTTTAGCCATGTTTTTATTGCATTCTCTACATCTCGATCTGTTGCATCATTGCATTTTATTTTGACAGCTTCTGAAATTTTAATAAAGCAAAAGGAAAATTAACCATCATGCTGAAATTGAAAAGAATGACATTTTAATGTGAATGAATGAATTAACAAATCTTCAGAGGTACCATAAATGTTATTTCAAATATAACAAGCTTTTGGTTTTTTCAAAAATGTTCTTACTACTGCCAGTCCTACTTTAAATTAAACATTATAAAAACAAATTCATTCGTAAAACACAGAATAATGCAGGATACCATCAGTATTCTAGGTTAAAAAAGAAAATAAGTTGAAAGTACCTTACTTAAATAAGGTATCATAACATTGAAGGTATCAAGCTGAGGCCAAATAACTAAAAATATCAAGGGTGTCCTATTTAAAAATCAAAACCTGGTCCTTAAATAAGAGGAGTGTAATGAGGAGTCATTATTTTATGGTAAGCCGGCAAGTCAAATTTACCCTCAAAATATAAAAAAATAGACTTGCTTACCTACTATGACCCGCTTTAATTTTAAGTCAGCAAATATCTTCTTGTTTGCTCTTTTTCCATAAAAGCTGAATTTGGATGCCAGCTTATCGGAAATAAGCTCCTTCAAAACTCTGTATGTCCTTCCAGTTATACCATCTCCTCCCAACATGGAGCAAAAATCAGTCTGCAAAGAAAATAAAACAACATTTTTAAAATCAAAACAGAGCTACACATTAATTGTACTAAGGGTTATATTGGTCAGGTTAATTTTACAATCTGCGATAGCCTGATTGCTCTGAAAAAGAGAGAAAATATTAATAAAAGTGTAGGACAAACTAACCAGACTTTCCACTCCACCTTCTGCTTCTAATTCATCTTGCTCAAATTTAAGAAGATTTTCTAATGAGTCTATTGGAAATCCCTTGGATATTCTTGAATTTACGTGCTCGGCAGGTCTACTTTGAAGGGTAGCCAAAATTTGTTTATTTTGCTCTTTCAGGCATATAATGTGTTGAAGCAATAATTCAAAACCTAAACATAAAATAAATTACAGTTTATGTCGGAAAAAACAAAAATTTAAATTACCTTTATTTAAAGAAGGAATGGTTGAAGTTGTGAGTATTGGTGTCTGAACTTGTGCAGGAACATTAAAAGGTATTCAGTTATTGTCAGTTGTAGATATTGTAACCTTGGTACACTGGGAAGGGCCCCCTAAAAGTTTTTATTTAATAAATACCACTCGACAAATAGTTATCTGACATCATAGACACAAAACTAAAGCAGTATATCCTTTAAATAAATTAAAAAGAAATACGTACTTCAAAACCTAAACATCAACTAAACTAGATTTGAAGGAACTGCACCCAATTTAGAGGAAAAAAATTTACCTGAAGTTTCACTAGAAAGGCTTGGAGCACATCCGGTTGGTGTATGAAACAGAGATGTCAGTTTGTTTAAACTTGCAGTTTCCGTAGGACTGGGATGTAATGAGAGAACATCTAAAAGTTTATATTTATTAAACTATATTCCTAAACTTTCAATGCCTATCACGAAAATTACACAGTGTTACACTTGACACTTACTATCAGTTAAATTAAATAACTAATTATTACCTATCTGTATACAGAAAGCGATACCTACCTTGCAAGTTGCCTGAACCTTTCTTTTTCTTTAAAACGCTTGATTTAATTGGTGGAGGACGTTTTATGACAAAATGTCTATTAGGGCGTCCATCATCTTCCTCATCGTCACTGGAATATAACCTTTTCGTAACAATTCTTCTCCTTTTACCAAATTGTTCTTCGTCTTCCTCTTCTGTGTCCAAGTTGGAAGTAAACTCAGCTTTTTTTTGTTTGTCTAAAGCTCTGTCTAGATCATCTGAAAATATGTAGATACCCTATAAAACATATTCAAACAATAGGTGTCAATACAGAGAGTGATGGAGCAATAGCCCCCTCCTACTCCGAGAGCCCCAGGCAAGAGGCAAAAAGTAATTGAAAAGTTAAGTAAACAACGAAATGCTTTCCAGCCAAACCTGTTTCAAAAAAGACACGAGCAACAGAATACACTTTCCACGATTCCTCACGTTGTTCATGTGCTTTCAAGGCTTTGAAAAAGGTTCCTCGGTCCTTATAAGGAGGCCAGAACACTTCACATTTTCTAGGAGTTAACCAATCCGAATCAACCACAGCAAGCCCCCCACTGTCAGAGAATTCTATAACTACATATGACATAATGGAACTTATCGTTTAAGTACCTAAAAAGAACATAATTGTATCCAATTTGCTTGACGTACTTTCCATAATTAACATTTAAATTTTTACTAATCCAGTGCTTATAATAAATCCTAAAGTCTGCTAATTTGGATAGGTACAGATAACTAGACTTACGACCAGATTGTCTCGGTCAAGTTTGCAGAAATCGAAATTTAAACAACTACACCGTTTTCACTGAACTAACCTAGCTTTTTTAATCTGCTCATTTCGGGATCCTTATTGAAAAAGATTAGTTATTACCACAATTATTATGATATGGTAGGAGTATTATATATTATATCTATATAGGTACTTACCAACCAGAGAATAAATTGCACACACCAAACACATGAATTTGGAATTTATGAAAAAACCGGGAAATTGACCAGTAGCTCAACCGCTTATGTTTTTTTGGGGATGGAGAAAGCGGGAAAGGAACGCATCACACTAGACGCAAATTGCAGGAATTTAATTGGTCGGTTCACGTCAGATGATTGTTTCAACCAATGGAAATTGCTGAAATTTGACAGTCCTCACGCTCGCGGCGGTCTAGCGTCGTGACCGAGAGAGAAGCTAGACATGCAGGCAGCTGGCAGACATAACTCCAACGTTGCCAATAACTGTTTGGCACTCGGGACATCAGCTGTGATTGATTTAAAATAAATATACAATATAATATGCTATATCGCCCATTGGTAACCCAAATGGAATATGTTGTTGCCACTTCCACTAGACTTATATGGGTTAAAAGGGCGCCAAACGGTTCCCGTTTTGCCTCGTTTTGTGATGGCAACGTTGGGATACCTATGTATTTTTAGTACTACTAAAAAGCACCTCGGACTGTCGGACGGCTGCTGTCATTGCCGAAATAAGATTAACTGATCGTAGCGTAGTGGTTAGAGCGTCTGCCTGCAACGCTGAAGGTTGTAGGTTCGTATCCCCGTCCGAGATCACTTTTTCTTACTTTTTTTTTTACTTTTTTAATAAAAATATATGGGTAGGTACACGATAAGCGCCAACAAAAATGTGCTTAGCCGTCAAATGTCATTTATGTCAACTAAATGTTAACTAATCACAGCCAGACGTCTGGGGTGCCTTTTACTCTCTATATAGTCTCATGTCTCATGTTTACCTGCTCCTATCGAAATTCATACGCTAAACCAAAAATCGACGTCTTAAGACGTAATGCGCGAGACGATCTATAACGGCGTCGATATGTCGTTACAATGACGTCTTTTTTGGGCCGAAAGTCGTCTTTTGACGAAAATGACTAAATATAACCAATAAACGACGTCACAAGACGTCATTGTTCGTCTTCTGGTTGCCTGGGATATTCAGGTAACAAATTTTTTCTAATATATTTTAATTTTGTGACCTCCGCAGGACAAGCAGCTAAGCGACTAAAAAGATTTTCTAATTGAGCAACATAAATCGTTACCGATTCATTTTTCCTCTGTCTTCTTTGTCTGATCGCTTCCCAAGTCTCGTCATCAGCAAATGGCGATAAAAAATCTTTTTTTAATTGTTGAACTAAGGAATTCCAAGTTGAGGCTGTCGACTTAATACTTCGATACCAAATAAACGCGTCCCCAATAAAAAATTCTACGGCCGAATTAAATAACTGCTCGTCGGTGGCTTCACGCGCTTGCGCTAGGTCCGTTACACGTTCCAGAAAATAAAATATCCTCTTAGGATCGCCATTAAATTTAATTCCCCATGTCGATATTGGTTGTTTATTCGCAGAACAGGAAATAACTGGGTTTAGGTTAACAATGGGAGTGGTGGTCATCTGAGGGAACACAGAGGCAGTTCCAGGTGATGACGGATCTACAATAATTTTATCATCCAAGTCTGCTTCCAACTTAATACATGAGGCATACGACTCGTTTTTAAATTTAACAATATCGTCCGGATCAATGTCAGGAATTATAATACGCTTAACGCGCCCGATAAGGTGATTGATTCTGGATTTAATGCGCGAGAAACCGGAATCAGTGATGGTTCCCTCAAAATCTGTTATTGCATCCGAAATAGAAAGAATACTACGATTAATTGCTTGTTCTTCTAATATAAAATCATATGCATAAGCTTCCGAGTTTATCTGACTACCTGGTCGACCACTAGCTACCTCTTTTCTTAAAAGTTTTCCCAAAATTTTTCTTTTCTCTCCTACATTACGGCTAGAAATTACCGCACGTATTGCAAGCTCATAGTCGAGTTCGTAATCGAGGAGATGATTGCAACTGAAGGAAAGATCCATTATATTTCAAAAAAATATCCAAATTAAACTAGGAAAATACAAGAAACTTCGGTTTGGAAATTACTTGAAACGACCAGCCAGAAGGTATGACAACCACCGGAATATAGAAAATATTTAAAAAATAAAATATAAAAAAAAACGCAGAAAAATTAAATCTCGAAATAACCGGTATATTACAAAATATCCACCCGGTATAGTGAGTCTAGTGAAACCCTATTTTTAGGACCACCTGTAAGAGAAATAATTAATGTGACTATACTAGGCTTAAGTAATTTGATAAAGTTTCAAAAATAACGAACCCGCTGGTAATAAATTTTAATTCACTATTAAAAAATAAATGCTTGAAAATGGTTTTAATAATGTTCCAAGGTGCACAGCTTGTAAATAATACAAAATACTGCTTCGCTTAAAGACTTCGATCGCCTTATCTGCATTAAAATAAAAAACTCGGTACTCTTTTTTGTCTCAACACGGACTTGTGCCGTCTGAAATTATTGATTTCGGAAACGTATTTTATTTAATTTTATTCTTTATTAAACCAAATTAATATAATATTATCTTTTCGGTAAAAATAATTTGAACCAATTACTTAGATTAATAACTTACGGTGACCTTTTTATTTTTAAAAAATAGATCAACCAACCTAATAACGTTTGTCAGCCCGCAGGTAGGCAAGCGACAGAAAAACAGAATTAGAGAAAATAATAAAATCGTTCCGCAATCCGGGGTAGTTTTTGAAAAGGAATTTATGGGGTGCACTAATATACACTCAATACTACTTTAGATAACTTGAAATATAATTAAAGGACGACTAGATTGAAGCCTATCTCAATAGAAAAGTAAGGAAAAATTCTGGAAAAGTGCAAGCAGTCGGGCCCCGCGTTAATGGGCGCTATTTTATGTGACTACAAATTGGGGAAACTTGAAGCTTTTCCAAAAAGTAGCACTCGCTGACGACAGCTTTTCACCGGAGAGCGGTGTTGGTCCTGGGTTAGGAATACTTACACTTTTTTGTAGGGCGCCACCCAGTTTTTTTTTTGTTAATAGAGTAGATAGAGCTTCAAACTGGGAAATGAGCTCTATAAGGTGAGGTGGTGAAAATTAAAATAAATCTTAAACATTGGGATAGCTTTCAATCAGTCTTTAATAGTAATTAAATTAGTGATGTTAAGGGGGTTAATTATGTACAAGAAAAAAGGCGAACATAATATTATCATTATCCTGAGACTATTGCGGTTTAAGTATGATTATTAAGTATTTCTGTATTAATTGAGATTTAAAAATGCAACGTATTCTGATGTAAAAGTAACTTAAAAGTTATGCACTGAAGCTAAAAAAATTCGACGCTAAGTACCTAGTATATTCTTTGGCCAAAGATATATCGCTTTTATGTACATTTATATACAATCATATTACCGAAATAATTAAAAAAACGTAGGTAATGAGGAACGATCAGAAGACTTGCTTACATTGCTAGATTATTAAATGAAAAATGATTACTTCGAGATGTCGACACGGGCAACATCCCGCTTATGCACCCTTATAAAAAATGATTAAGTAAGTGAAGTAAAATGGTTACGGTGTATTGTAAAATCGTTAAGAAATAATAACGGAAAGAACTGGCCTTAGGTCCATTGATGCTTTGGCTGGAACAACAGCTTCTGGACGGCAACGGTGTTGGTAGCCTTACCACATGACTCCGTCTAGGAACCGGGTCTGACAACGCAGCTGATTGCAGACCTATGGGAGTCCATTGATGGAACTGAAGGGAGCTTTACTAAGTTCCTGGATTGAACTAGTCCCTGAGATGAACAATTCTAAATGGGTCCAAAACCACAGGCACAATAACGCCTAGTTATTAAACCTAGCGTAAAACCCTCTTTACTGAGGGTGCACTACCACCATTTCGGATTCACAACACGGCAAAAACAATATCTGGACATTTATACTAAAAATCCACTTAAAATTATGGGAAGTGTTCCCGAAAGTACCTTTACATGGTGCCAAAAAACTCTCAAAAAAACTTCGAGCATTAAAAATGAACGTGATTCTCCGATGCTCGACAAAGAATCCACACCAATTCCGCGGGGAGCTAAATCGTACCTTACCATGGTACTGCGCGAACGTCCACCCGTCACTTATTATCTGCAACGCCCATAACTGGTACTACCTATTAAACTATTGTAGGGTGAATGCGCTGGACTTTGGGAATATGAATAATTGTTAATAATTTAGCATTTAAAAATTAAAAATGCTACACTATCCTGAGACAAGTACGAGGAAGATCGCTAGAGCTCTAAATATTTGTCACCAAATCGTTTGGCGTATTTTGGTTGATTTTCTGTTATGTTCTAAGAGTGCGGGCGTTACTCCCCAGGGATTTTCCACAGCGGGTGAACTTCTGTCAGTCGTATCTTCAGAGTATTAAACTAAATCCGCAGTTTGAGTCACAAATGTTGTCCACAGACGAAGCAAATTTTTCTCGGAATGCTATTCAAAATTTCCATAACAATCATGTATGGGCGGAAGAAAACCCCCATGCCATAACCGAAACCCATTTTCAGCATCAATTTTCGGTTAATGTATGGGTAGGAATTATTGGTAATCATCTAATAGGCCCATTTTTTCTACCAGGACGCCTTGATGGACGGTCTTATTTGTATTTTCTTGAAGAAGAACTATCTGAGTTGCTTAAAGACGTGCCGATTGCGTTAAGAAATCGAATGTGGTACATGCACGATGGGGCTCCTGCTCATTTCAGTGTAATTGTCCGAAATCGCTGTAGATATAGTTTATCCTGATCGCTGGATAGGTCGCGGTAGACCTCAGCAATGGCCAGCAAGATCCCCCGATCTCAGTAGTTTGGATTAACTTTTTTGGGGGCACCTTAAAACTCCAGTTTATAAAACTCCTGTTAAAACTTTAGAAGATTTAAGAGAGCGAATAGTTGCCTCGTGTGAAACTATACGGAATACGCCGGGAATATTTGAACGAGTGCGCAATTCCATGCGTAGACGGGCGGAAGCATGCCTATTAAGTGAAGGTGGCCACTTCCAACAATTTTTATAATCATTGTTATTATTGTTAATAATTAATAATTAATAAATTTAAGCCGTATATGTGAACTTATTTTCAACAAACTCTTTTTCTGCAAGCTGAATTTCACACTGAAATTCTAATGTGGTAATTATTGCCACTTGAAATTTTTTTTTCCAAAAGTGAAATCAGTTACTTATTACTGAATTAATTACCAATTAATATTAAACAAACTGAACAGCTTAAAAAAGAAAAAAAAAACGATTTTAGCACAACAGTCACCTCTTCAGATTTTCAACGATTTGACCCTGAAGTAAAACGATTTTTATATGTTTGAAGCGGAAACCATGCGTCAGACGAAAGAAAATCAAGGGATCAAATTTGCTCAGAAATGAATGAAGATTTTAAAAATGATTTTTATTTAAGAAGAAAGCAGTGGCGTACCATTATTTTCTCCAAAACTATTAAATGCAAAACCCGTACAGACGCCACTGGTAAAAATAACAAAATTGTTTGTACATCAGAAAATGCTCCTTAATGCATAGAAGATGTGTACCAAGTTTTATAAAGATAATATAATAGTATTACAGTTATTATTAAAAAATAGATTATTTTTTTGAAAACTTTAACTCCCTGTATCTCAAAAGTTAAGACGTTTAGGGCATACGTTCATATGAAGTTTTTTTCTTAAAATCTATCGAGGAATCACCTCCTTAAATATTAGCATGTCATTAGGGAACACCCTGTATAATTCTTGAACAGTTGAAAAAAAGTGTATACTAGAAATATTGGATTTTACAGCATCGTTTATGACAAGATTTAAACTGTGGTTACAACAAGGTACAAACATTGCTCGTGGATTAATGTCTAAAATTCTTTTTTGTACAGGGTTATCCAACCAAGACTAGACAAGGCGATTTTTTGACTTTTCCTGTACTTTTATAAAAAAACTGAAATAGCCATCTTAAGTCATTTTCTCCCGCGAATTCGAATATCTTCAGCAAAAAACAATTGAACATCAAACAAAAGGACTAGGGGTCACTTTGATATTTTTTTAAATGGGATGCCGTATTTTTAATGAGCTTATCCGATTTCTCATATAAATTTTGATCTAAAATGTTGGATTTAATTAATTTTTAATTTTTTTTTTTTTTTCATTTTTTTAATTTTTTTAATTTTTCCGAATTTAAAACTGAAGAAAAAAGGCGTTTTTGAATTAAAAATAAAACATTTTAGATCAAAATTTATATGAGAAATCGGATAAGCTCATTAAAAATACGGCATCCCATTTAAAAAAATATCAAAGTGACCCCTAGTACTTTTGTTTGATGTTCAATTGTTTTTTGCTGAAGATATTCGAATTCGCGGGAGAAAATGACTTAAGATGGCTATTTCAGTTTTTTTATAAAAGTACAGGAAAAGTCAAAAAATCGCCTTGTCTAGTCTTGGTTGGATAACCCTGTACACCTGATGTTTACCCTTCATATTTGAACCATTATCATAACATTGGCCGCGTATATTATAAATGTCTTAACCATAATTCTCCAAAGTTTTTAGTAAAAAGTGGGTTAAACCTTTACCTGTTGTATCACTTATAGGCCGAAATGTTAAAAAACATTCTTCGACACTAAATTTATTGTTTTTTTAAATTAACGTATCTTAAACAAACAGAAATCTGCTCCTGGCGGCTCACGTCAGGAGTACAATCAAGTAATATAGAAAACATACTTTGCTTCTTTAACTTTGTTTAAAATCTTATTTCTTATATTATCACCTATTAATTTAATGGTTTCGTTTTGAATTTTATCTCCAAGGTAAAATGGAATATTTTTTTAAGATCTAATAATATGTGCAGACATGACTGGATCAAATTTTGCTATCATCTTTTAAAAAATTTCCATTATTTCTTTCAAATAATTTGTTACTAGGACCACGAAAAGTCAAGTTTTGTTGAGCCAAAAATTGAATAGTATAAATTATTCTTTCAATGACACTGCGCCAATGTTTAGTTTCATTTTTTAATAAATTTTGCATTTCCGAATCAGCGGTTCGATTAGTTTTTAATATTTCTAGTAAATCTGACTAGACACGTAAATTTTGAAAATGAGATTTACTTTTTTCGCGGATTTTTAAATGATGCGAATCATTGAAACCGTCTTGGTTACTTAATTTAGTGTTTTTTAAAAGTCAATGGATTGTTGGTGTTGGGGTCATTGAATATTTTACAGCAGAAGCAGAAAACTGCATTTTTTTCAATAGAATATAGCAACCACCCAGGTAGCAAGGTGACGTATTTAAGACGTCGATTATTGATCATCAGTGACGTCATAAATTACGTAAATGAGACGTTAAAAAGACGTGCGTAAGTCACAGACCAATGACGTCTTTTTTGACGTAAAAAATACGTCATCTTAAGACGTCTTTGTAGGTGCAGAAAACGTCAATAAACGTCATAATTTTTTTTCAGCGGTATTCAAAACTGCACATTTCCGAACTGACTTATTTGCGAAAGAAACTTTTTGCAATTATAGGCTGTAAAATAAGCACTCCGTTTTCCAGAAAATGATTTAAATATATTTTAACACCTTATTATACCCTCAAATTATTTCCTAACTCTATGATTTTTTTAAACATCCTGTATCAATATAACGAGCATTTACTAAAAACTTATTCCTAAGATAGTATATAATACATAACAGGGGTAACAAAAATACATATGTATATTTTATGTGCAAAATCCTTTTAATGATAAATTAAATATTACAACTTTCATGTGTATGGAGAATTGGAAAAGGCACTAACTTATCATCAGTTGTAGCTGTAGTTTTTGCTAAAATATCATCTAGTAACCAATATATTCTACATAATATTCTGATATATTTTCAATAAAATAAATGTTCAATGACTTTGAGTCGATTGAATATAAATATAATGATTTATAAACACGAAATTGTTTTCCAATTATCCTTTAATGGCGGCCAAAATACCTCTTTTTTTTTCGGGGCGTCACCCAGTTTGAGTGTACAATGGCTACACCCCCGCCGTCATTTTCCTCGAACTCGATAATCTGATACATATATATTCCTTTATAACACAAAATATATAAAAACTAAATCACCATAAACTGTTCACTTTTGCCAAATGGTCGACTGCCAGCCAGCGCCGACAACAGAACACCAAATGCGCATAGACCAAGGCTGTCAGCTGTGTACTGTGACCAATGCGTTCTGCCTTCTGTCAGACTGTCACAATCAGAGCAAAGAGATGTCATAAAACGGAGCGCGGGTAATTTAAATTTGATATTTGCAGACTTAATAACAATATATTCGCTTTTTCACATTTTACATACATAAATTATTAATTTGAAATGGTAATATTTTTAAAGTTTTTTGCATTGCTATTAACATAAAAATGTAAAAAAAATAATATAGTATAGGGTATTATATATTAAAAGTTTTATGAGACGTGCCTTTAACTATAAGAAAAAAAAACTATTCTCAGGCGTTTTACTTTGAAACTCTGTCCCGCTATATTTTCAAAAAACTTGGATAACGAAATTTTGACGTTTATAGTACTTTCTAATGATACGTATAAATCAATAAATGACTAAAAATCGACGTGTTTATTACGTAAAATTATGACGTATAATACACGTCTTAAAAACTACGTTATTTTGACGTCATTTCGCGACCAAAAGACGTCAAGTGACTAAAAATCCCCAATATTCGACGTCATAAAGACGTCATCCTGCTACCTGGGCAATGACGCTGAACCTTTTCACCATTTAACAAAATTCGATTAAAATATATATCGGAAAACTTACGTCCACTTTTGTCTTCAGGATCCATAGTTTTATTTTGATGATGCATTGGACCTTTTTCGACAAGTTCTTGCACTTGGATTGAAGACAATACACTCGGCCAAAGACCTGGATCGTTAGAAAGGGGCGCTTCTTCGGATAATTCGTCTTGCTCACTCGAACATGATGGTACTGACACTGACTGAAACGTACAAGGATCTAATTCTTTTGTATCTTCATCCTCATTAGCTTGCTTTTTAATTCTGATGGCAAGTTTGATTTTGTTGAATGTAGAAAATCACTGTTATCAGAAGTAGTGTCTTGTGTGGTCTTTCGAAAAAAGTTACTAATTTTGAAATTGCTTTTCTCCAAGTCTTCCTCCCGTTATCGCTTGTTAAGCAAGTTTTGGTAACCAGACAATTTATTTTTTTCTTCTCTTATCATACCTTGTTTATTTGTAAAGTCCGTTCACAGATTTAAGAGAATGACTACTTGCCTTTAGTTATCACCCATCACAAAATTCTTTGTTGAATGGGTTTCAAGGATCACAGATTATCCAGGTAGGGACCGTACTTGGCCGTGATTAGTTTACAAACCTTATTAAATAATGAGGAAAAAAATAAGTAGACAAATCAGTACTGTAAAACCAGTCATTTTATTAGTTTATTAGTGTGAAATAAAAACGCAGCTTTGATTATCCAACTATGTGGAGTCCGTGGATTGGTGAATCTAGTATAGAACAGCCGGAGGGGGTACAGGTACAACCATAGTGCGGAAATGAAAATGGAAGAAGACACTTATCTTTAGATTCTAAAGAGATTATACAAAATGTATATACAACTCTCATAGAACGTGAAAAGTTGAGTAAAATGGAATGTATTGAAGAAACAGCCACATTGACTAAAATTTCGGAAAAGACAATATGGAAAATTGTGAATACACCCATCACGGAATGGAAAAGAAGGAAAGATTCTGGGACTTGCAAAAAATTAGATCGCAGCGATGAAGATTTAGTCCGACGCAAAATTTATAAGATGTATGAAGAGCATACGGTACCAACACTGGATAATTTACTGAAAAGACTTGTGATAGATAACACGGATATCAATTGCGGAAGGACAACGCTGTGGAAGTGTCTTCAACGAATCGGCTTTAAATTTAAAAAAGTCGATAAACGGCAAGTTATCACGGAATCGCAACGAAACCTGTATACGTGACGTAACTGTATATTGTCAAAAAAATAAATCTTATATAAAAGTAGTTTTACAAGGAAATATTAAAAGTATTTATACTAATGGGTCAAACGTCGAAGAAAAGAGTTAGAAAAAATAAAAAAACTAGTGAAACGAAGTCATTGGAAGCAGAAAGTTCAATTTCTTTACTAACAGTGACAGAAAATATAAAAAATAATACTTTTGATGGAAAACCTGAAGCAAATATTGGTGTATCGGAACTTTATAATCGAATCATAGATACTAAAGATGAACTTTGGAATGTAAAGGGTATTATCATAAGAGAACTGAATGAAAAAGTTATGTTACTAAAAGAGAAAATTTAATTTTTAACAAGGAATCAAGATGAAAATTATAAAAATTATGTTTCATATAGTGAAATTACTACAAATGTTTCAAAACCTAAGGTACAAAGAATAGATGTAATTAAAGAAAATGAAAAAGTAAGTACATATAAAAATAATATTGTAATAAACCCAACAAGTACACAAGAAAATAAAATAACTAGAAAAGAAATAGGAAAGTATATCAACCCAACAAAGTTAAACGTTCAAATTATTAAGATGGCGGTATTAAAATTGTATGTAACAGCAAAGAAGAAATACAAACCATTAAAAATCAAGCAGAAAATAAATTAGGAAGTAACTACTCTTTGGTACTTTCAGAAAAAAGAAAACCTAGAATAAAAATAGTTGGATTGAGGATGAGATGAGTGAAGTTAGTTAAAGTATTTTAGCAAAAAAAAAATAGTTTTATAAAAAAATTAACACTAAAATTAATTACAATGAAGAAAATGAAAAGAAATATTTAGCTATTATAGAAATAGACTGTATACATTTTAAGAACATAATGGAAAAACGATTTGTTTTTATAGATTTTTCAATATGTTCAGTATATGAACATGTCGATATTACCAGATGTTACAACTGTGGTGGATATTATCACTCAGCTAAAACTTGCACGAAGGAAAAAGTATGTATGAAGTGTGGTAATACAGGACATACGGCTAATGAATGTATTGCTAGTCAGGAAAATTTTAAGTGCCCAAATTGTATTGAGATAAACAAAAATTGTAATCAAAAATATTTTATCAATCATTTACCATTTAATTTTAAATGTGAAACATTTATTCAAAATATAGAAAAAATTAAATCAAAAATTCGATATGAAAATAAAGAATAGCAATTAAAAAAATTATTAAAAGAAAATTTATTAAAAAATGATGAAGAATATAAGAAAATGTATCATTTAAATATACAAGGGTTTTTAAATTCAAAAGATGAAATTAAACATTTTATAACAAATAATAAACCATTAGTATTATGTTTATCAGAAACTCATGTAACAAGTGAAATAAATACCCAAGAAATGGGATGTGGAAAATTATAATTTATATCGTTGCAATTCAAATTCAAGGTATACTGGTGGTCTTCTAGTTTATATTTACAACAAAATCTTAGTTACTAAATTTGAAGAAATTGCTGTAGACTATCAATATTGGTATATTTATATAAATCTAAAAATTCATATAAATTTGTACGAACTTTGTATCTATTATAGATCTCCAAGTGGAAATATAAATGACTTTTTAAATTTTTTTGAAGATAAATGCGAAATTATGTGGAAAAAAAGTAATTCTGTAATACATATTGGTGACTTCAATATAAATTATGCAAATGAAGATTATTATGTCAAAAAATTTAAAAAATTGATAAATTTAAATGGTATGAAACAATTAATAACAGATTATACAAGGATAACTCAAAAAACCAAAACAATTATAGATTTGATAATATCAAATGACCATTATTTAAAGACTGGATTAACATCAGAACCAAAAATTAGTGACCATGATTGGATTTATATAGATACTGAAGGTTATATTAAAATAAAAAGAGAAAGCAAAATAATGAAATGCATTGATTACAAAAAATTGTCAAATGAACTTTCTTTATGTGTATGGATATTTGATAACTCAAATATAAACATTTTGTTTAAAAAAATTATGGACAACATAAAAACTGTAGAAACAATGTGAAAATTGAAAAGAAAATCACCTATGGAAATCATATGACCCCATGGTTTAATAAACATATTTTAAAAGCGAGAAAAAATAGGGATCAAATGTATAAAAAATATATTTTAACCAAAAATATTGATGATTGGAATGAATATAGGATTTTAAGAAATCGTAATGTCAACATTTTAAGAAAAGAGAAGAAAAAATATTATGAAGAACAAATAGATGAAAACAAACATGACTCAAAGAAAATGTGGAAAACTTTAAAAAAAAACCAAAACCAAAAAGTGGAATTAGAGAAATTATATTTGAAGATCAAAAAGAAACGAATCAGTTAAAAATCGCAGAAAAAATGAATATGTATTACATAAATAGTATTATAGAAATAGTTGCAAAAATAGAAAATGGAAATGAAAATATTTGTAAAAAAATCAGTAAATCAAATGATGTAATAGAACATTTTCATGAACTATCTATAAAATAATTAAAAATAAAAATTTGGAATATAAAATCAAATAATAATTATGGTGAAATTTTAACAAAAAAAAATAATGAGAGAGACATTTGGCAGCATTGGAAATACATTACTTAAATAAATTAATACAAGTTTGAAATATGGAGAAATACCTAATGATTTAATATGTTCATATATAACACCAGTACCAAAAGTAAAAAATACCAAAAAATGTACTGAAATGAGGCCGATAAATTTATTATGGGATATTGAAAAACTTTAAGAGAAGATAGTTTATGAACTAATATTAAATTTTATTGAAGAAAACAAAAATTTAGTAAATATTCAAGCAGGTTTTAGAAAAATATATTCAACAGCAGCACAATATATTATTGAAAATTGGAATAGAAGTGTTGACAAAAATGAAATCATTCTGGCAGTATTTTTGGATTTTAAACGTGCTTTGGGACTATTGATAGAAATAAATTATTAAATAAATTATATCAGTATGGTTTAAGGGGTACTGTATATAAATTGTTTAAAAATTATTTAAATTTTCGACAACAGATAACTAAAATAAATGAAACATTTTCAAAAAGGGAATTTAATAATATCGGTGTACCACAAGGAAGTATTTTAGGTCCTTTATTATTTATTTTATATATAAATGATATGCCAAATATTTTGTCAAATACTAATATTCAAATGTTTGCTGATGATACTTTAATATACGCAAAAGGTAAAAATATTTTAAGTTGCATAGATAGTTTAAATTCTGAATTAAAATTGGTATCAAACTGGCTAAAAATAAATAAATTAAAATTAAATATTTCTAAAACGAAATTTATGGCAATAGGAAATAATATAAATTATGAAAGTATAAATATTTTTATAGATGACCAAAAATTAGAAATAGTTCAGTCTTTTAAATATTTAGGAATAATAATGGATTCTAAATTAAAATTTGATACTCATTTTGAAAACACTATATCTAAAATTGGAAAAAAAAATAATTATTTCAAAAGAGTAAGTAAAAATTTAAGTTTATTTTCAAGAAAAACAATATATAACACAATAAGTTTACCTCATTTTTTGTATTGCTCTACAATTTTATATACTGCAAATGAAGGAATTTTTAGTAGACTTCAAATTTTACAAAATAAGGCGATGAGAATAATATTAAATGTTGATAAAGATAAATTATATGTTAAATAAACTTAAATGGTTGAATATAAGAAATTTAATATTTTTCCTAGTTTGTATTTTTATTTCTAAAATTCAAAATAATTTATTACCATCTCATTTAAGAGACTTTATAACACAAAACTTTGAAAATCATAACTATCAAACCAGAAACAATCAAAATTTTTCTTTAGGGAAAGTGACAAAAAATTTGACATATAAATCAATCTTTTTTAAAGGACTTCACGAATATAATAATTTAGAGTCTTCAATTAAGAAACAAAATTCCTAAAGTAAATTTAAAAAATACTTTAAAATATCATAGAATACAAAATGTCTGATAAAATTTATTTAAAAAGATTTTTGGTGCATAAAATTGTAATTTTAAATGTTTTAATTATTGTTAAAAAAAAACTAGAATTTATAATATTGTAGCAGTATTGCTAAAATAAATCTTGTTACTACTACTACTACGACTTAAGGCATGGCGATTTGAATATTTGACAAAAATCGCTCAATACAGAAGTGAGAACAGACCTATTATATACTTAGATGAAACCTGGTTTGATACCCATAATACCCCATCAAAAGGTTGGTTTGATTCTAGTGACAGGTGTAGAACAAAGGCACCATCAAACAGAGGAAAAAGAATAACCATGGTACATGTAGGGTCCGAAGATGGTTGGGTACAAAATGCACTTTCATTGGCAGCCAAGAATATAAATGACTCCTGTTTGGATTACCATAACGATACCACAGCGGAGTTATTTTAGGATTGGTTCGTAAATAAGTTAATTCCTAATGTTTCTCCAGACAGTGTGATTGTTAGGGACAACGCAAGTTACCACAGTAGACAGTTAAACAAGCACCCTTGTTCAAAATATACGAAAATGGCAATACAGGAATTTATGTATCAGAATAATATATATTTTCATGAGAGTTACACTAAAAGAGAGTTACTTGATGTGCTTAAATTTCTGAACCTAGAAAAGGAGTACTATTGCGACAGCTACGCTAAAAGTAAGGGGCATACAGTGCTAAGGCTTCCGGCGCATCACTGTATATTCAATCCCATAGAACACATATGGCATCAATTAAAATCTGCCGTTAGACGTAATAATGTATCACCCACTATAAACGCTAGTGTACTGGATATTATTATTACTAAAGTGGTGAAAGTGCCTGTGAGTAGCTGGAAAAATTGTGTTTTGCATATTAAAACTGTTGAAAATTCATACATTCAAATTAGGAATATTACAGAAAGATTTATTATTAACATAGGTGTTGATAGTGACAGTGAAAATGAATTAAATGAGTAAACTGTAGTTGCATTACTTAATTATAATATATTCTATCTAAAATTGTTTATTATTTGTGTCAAATCATCCATGCTTGAAATACAATTCAGTGCAGGCCTGTGTAGACCCCAGTCTGGTTTTAAACAGGCGTCAACACGAGTCGGTAAGTCATTTTCTTAAATCTGTGAACGGACTTTACCATGGGATCTGCCTAACAGCCTATCCCACTCACACACATCACTTGTATATGCTCACCGCTGTAACTGGGAGGTGCAACAATACCGTTACCGTTGCTACTACCGAGACCGTTACTTATACCGGGTGTTCGATACCGATACCGTACAATCATTTTTCCGAGTCGCGTACGTATAACTATTCAAAAGATAATAATATGTTTCTGACGATCGCGCCGAATCACAGCCCCGTTGATTTGGAGGGTTCGGTCTTTTAGTTTTAGGATTTATTACCCTTAGGTATACTTTGAATTTAAACGGGTTCTGATAAACACGACCAATTGCCTGTTTTTTTACAATATTCCTTTGTTTTATTTGGACTATGTGCCCACCGACCTTTTCTTCACTGCATAAAGGCTTACCCGAGAGGCAATAGTGGACCCTGGACTAGTGCTGGCAAAAACCGGAAAAAATTAAAACCGATTAATCGGTTTCTAAAAAAAACGGTTTTGGTTAAAATCGATTAACCGAAAACTCCGTTTTAAAACCGGTTAACCGATTACTCGAAAAACGGTTAACCAGTTTTCGGTTAACCGCGTTTTTGGCTCAAACCGAAAACCGGTTATCGGTTAACCGCGGTTTAGACACGCCAAGAACCGATTATTCGGTTAATCTATTTTCGATTAATCGGCTTTCGGTTAACCGAACTCTTTCTAGTAGATTGATCAAGTGGTTTAAGGTTTAGGTACTATTTTACTATCTGTTGGACTACGGATATTTCTTTAGTATAAATATTATTTAAATATTTATAAAATATAAAATAATTATTAAACAAAACACTTGCTTAGAGCTAGCTTGAGTTGAGTTTAAGTTTTATTTTAAATCTTATTTAAGTTTCTATTGTACTACATTTTATGTTGAGTTTATTTTTGTTTTTTAAATAAAAAATAATGGTGTTTGTTTTATAGTTTTCTCATTAATTTATGTAGTTTTGTATTAATACTTTTAATTCCCGACTTCAGTCAGCTTTAAGTAAGTATCCGGTTTTCGGTTAATCGAAAACCGATTAGCGAAAACCGGTTAACTAAAAATCGATTAACCGAAAATTGATTAACCGATTTTCGGTTTGGGTAAAAATTGCGGTTAACCGAAAACCAGTTAACCGAAAAATCGGTTTCAGCTGCCAGCACTACCCTGAACCACTAAAAATAACTTAGGGTGGCGCCCGAGACAATCAGAAACCGTCTTTAGCGCCATATAAAGGGGTGGACGTGACGCTGACACCAACTACACGTAATAGATCCCTTTACAGTGTCTGTAAGAATCTCCATCACCACTCTGATGAAGTTTTATTCGTTTGTGAGACTAGCAATCTGAGGATCTATTCCAAATTACCTATAATACCACACCTCACATTGGATCCAAATATTGTTTGCGATCGCCTTTTTCCTAAATTATGCGGATTTTCTCTACTTCAGTAGTAGTGATGATTATGTTTATTGAATATTCTACTATTTTCAAATAAAACAACGGCAGTCTACCTCCACAATATGTATTTCAATGTTTATGTTTATATCCTACATGTTTCGGACATAGAAATGTCCATCATTAGGGATACAGTAGTCGATTACGACAGCTCTATCTTGCATAAGCGACGATCAAAATTATGTTAAAATTGAAATTGTAGGTTCTAATGAATGTTCAAGACTGAATGAGATGTGATATTTGAAATTTTGGTGAAGGTATCTTTGAAGAAGGGGATTCCCAGTCTGCAGCCACTGAGACAGGTGGTGAAGCAATTATGTCATTTATAGCTATTTAGAGGAGATTAATTTAAGTGAGGTGCTCAAAGATGCTTCATCTAACCGTGTCTAGGGTGTGGTCAACAAAATACTGGGTTAGACTTGAATAACACATTCTTAGGAGATAAACAATAAATTAAATGAAAATTATACTATTTTAATGTTGGAATTTATTAATTTGAAGCCAATGAGCAGGTGGTGAAGCAATTATGTAGGTTTGTAGCTAATTAGAGGAAAATGATGTAGATAGGTGCTCAAAGATGCTTCATCCAACCATGCCTAAAGTATTGGCTAACAAATTGTTAGGTTAAGGGGGGGTAGGAAAATGTTGGTTGTCAATTGGTCATGACCATTTGACAACCAACATTTTCCTGCACGCCAGCATGGTGAAGTGAAGTATCTTTGAGCTGTAATATCCTCTAATTAGCTAAAACAATGTGATTTTAACATAAATACTTCACTTCTAGTCAAGATGGTAAAAATCCAATTTTAATTTTCTAAATCTCCTTTTTTCAATCATAACATTATGTTCATTTTCTACCCCTCTTTAACCTAACAATTTGTTAGCCAATACTTCAGGCATGGTTGGATGAAGCATCTTTGAGCACCTATCTACATCATTTTCCTCTAATTAGCTACAAATCTACATAATTGCTTCACCACCTGCTCATTGGCTTCAAATTAATAAATTCCAACCTTAAAATAGTATAATTTTCATTTAATTGATTGTTCATCTCCTAAGAATGTGTTATTCAAGTCTAACCCAGTATTTTGTTGACCACACCCTAGACACGGTTAGATGAAGCATCTTTAAGCACCTTACTTAAATTAATCTGCTCTAAATAGCTACAAATGACATAATTGCTTCACCACCTGTCTCAGTGGCTGCAGACTGGGAATCCCCTTTTTCAAAGATACCTTGACCAAAATTTCAAATATCACATCTCATTCAGTCTTGAACATTCATTAGAACCTACAATTGCAATTTTAACATAATTTTGATCGTCGCTTATGCAAGATAGAGCTGTCGTAATCGACTACTGTATCCCTGATTATGGACATTTCTATGTCCGAAACATGTAGGATATAAACATAAACATTGAAATACATATTGTGGAGGTAGACTGTCGTTGTTTTATTTGATTATATCAACTCCACTGTAATGGACTACTTCTTCAAATTCTACTATTTGTAAATCGCGTTTCGTCTGCCCAAAGAATTTAAGATTGAAAATCAGGTATTTCTTGGCGTTCATTCTAAATGTTTAATTTTTTGTTATGTACCTGATTCGAGAAAACTCGCCCATTCAAGTAGACATTTAAAGAAAAGTTCCTGTATATAGTAATATTGCTGATAAATTAACTGGTACGATTAATATAGCTTAACAATAATTTTTCTATTGCAGCATTGATGAAGGTCAAGATTGCATAATCCAGATCCAACAGCAGCGGGATTCTCGGGTTAGTCAGAAACTTAAGGCGAAAGTTGAGAATGACTTGAGGGTATTTCGGCAAAGAAATGTATACAAACACCGCCTTCGTAAGAATCCAGGGAAAGTTAAGTTATTTAAATGTGATCAGTGTAATTACCAAAGCATTCAGAAAGGCAATTTAGAGACGCATCTTCTCCTACATAAGAATCCGGAGGAAGTTAATATGTTTAAATGTAGTCAGTGCGATTATCAAAGCATTCGGAAAGGTACTTTAAAGGTGCACCTTCTCCGACATAAGGATCCAGAGGAAGTTAATATGTTTAAATGTAGTCAGTGTGATTATCAAAGCATTTACAAAGGTCATTTAAAGACGCACCTTCTCCGACATAAGGATCCAAAAGAAGTTAATATGTTTAAATGTAGTCAGTGTGATTATCAAAGCATTCAGAAAAGTACTTTAAAGGTGCACCTTCTCCGACATAAGGATCTAGAGGAAATTAATATGCTTAAATGTAGTCAGTGTGATTATCAATGCATTCACAAAAGTAGTTTAAAGGTGCACCTTCTCCGACATAAGGATCCAAAGGAAGTTAATATGCTTAAATGTGGTCAGTGTGATTATCAAAGCATTAACAAAGGTAATTTAAAGACGCACCTTCTCCGACATAAGGATCCAGAGGAAGTTAATATGTTTAAATGTAGTCAGTGTGATTATCAATGCATTCAGAAAAGTACTTTAAAGGTGCACCTTCTTCGACATAAGGATCTAGAGGAAATTAATATGCTTAAATGTAGTCAGTGTGATTATCAATGCATTCACAAAAGTAGTTTAAAGGTGCACCTTCTCCGACATAAGGATCCAAAGGAAGTTAATATGTTTAAATGTAGTCAGTGTGATTATCAAAGCATTCACAAAGGTAATTTAAAGACGCACCTTCTCCGACATAAGGATCCAGAGGAAGTAAATATGTTTAAATGTAGTCAGTGTGATTATCGAAGCATTCAGAAATGTCATTTAGAGAGGCACCGTCTCCGACATAAGGATCCAAAGGAAGTTAATATGTTTAAATGTAGTCAGTGTGATTATCAAAGCATTCACAAAGGTAGTTTAAAGAGGCACCTTCTCCGACATAAGGATCCAGAGGAAATGAATATGCTTAAATGTAGTCAGTGTGATTATCAAAGCATTCAGAAATGTCATTTAGAGAGGCACCGTCTCCGACATAAGGATCCAAAGGAAGTTAATATGTTTAAATGTAGTCGGTGTGATTTTCAAAGCATTCACAAAGGTAATTTAAAGGTGCACCTTCTCCGACATAAGGATCCAAAGGAAGTTAATATGCTTAGATGTAGTCAGTGTGATTATCAATGCATTCACAAAAGTGGTTTAAAGGTGCACCTTCTCCAACATAAGAATCCAGAGGAAGTTAATATGCTTAATTGTAGTCAGTGTGATTATCAATGCATTCAGAAAAGTACCTTAAAGGTGCACCTTCTCCGACATAAGGATCCAAAGGAAGTTAATACGCTTAGATGTAGTCAGTGTGATTATCAATGCATTCACAAAAGTAGTTTAAAGGTGCACCTTCTCCGACATAAGGATCCAAAGGAAGTTAATATGTTTAAATGTAGTCAGTGTGATTTTCAAAGCATTCACAAAGGTAATTTAAAGGTGCACCTTCTCCGACATAAGGATCCAAAGGAAGTTAATACGCTTAGATGTAGTCAGTGTGATTATCAATGCATTCACAAAAGTGGTTTAAAGGTGCACCTTCTGCAACATAAGAATCCAGAGGAAGTTAATATGCTTAATTGTAGTCAGTGTGATTATCAATGCATTCAGAAAAGTACCTTAAAGGTGCACCTTCTCCGACATAACATGTGACGCAATTTCTGATTACACGTTTTATTTCCTTTACGCCATTTAGAGGCCAAAATCTTAGTCTAAAATTGGATAAAACTGTTTGGGCCCCTGCATGTCCCAAGCGGTTATGTTCAAATTTAAGCATGATAGTTACAACAAATTCATGCGCTGGTAATAAAACAGGATGTTTCTGCTCAAAAGGAACATCTGCATACTCCAACCTTCCTCCGACACGCAACAACGAATCAGTCTCGCTGAGAAAAGGTTTAAGAGGTAATAAGCTTTTATTCGACAAAGGCCTGCCACTTTCCAATTCAAATATTTCTTTGGAAAAATATTTACGTTGTAAAATCTTAATAATGAGGTTTGTCGAACTTTCCAATTCTTGAACTGATAAATTTCCCGATAATTGTTTGACTCGATTTTTTGCATTGGCAGCAAAACGAAGACAGTATGCTATTACACGTTGTAGCTTCACGAAACTAGAGAATTTCGTTAAAATTCGATCCCAAAACTCATTCGGTTTTGTTGTGTTATGGAGAGAAAGAAGAGAAGATTTTTTCTCTTCAGTCAATATTGCGTCTTGAATATTTGTGTCTAATTCTATATCTAAGTTATTCTGCTCATCTAGCAAATCAAAGTTCTCCTGACAAATCAAAAAGTTGGGTCCGTTAAACCAAAATGAACTATTTATTAGATCATGTGGCGTACAACCACGTGAGGGCAAATCTGCAGGATTATTTTTCGAATCTACATGTCTCCACATGAATTTGGAAGTCAATTCTTGAATCTGTGCTACCCTATTCGATACAAAGATTGACCACCGCGATGCGTGAGATCGAATCCAACATAAAGCAATGGAGGAGTCAGTCCAGAGGTGCACAGACTCAACACAAATCCTGTTTTCATAAATAGATAGTAAATCTATTATTAGTTTTGACAATAGAACCATCGCACATAATTCCAATCGGGGAAGAGACACTGTTTTTAACGGTGCCACACGAGACTTAGATGAAAGTAAACTAACAGAAATAGCTCCATCTGCATAAAGGGTGCGAACATAAGCGCATGCAGCATATGCGGACAGACTAGAGTCGGCGAATCCATGTATTTGACTCTTAACTTTAATTTTAGTTAGAAATAAATTTCGAGGAATTTTAATTTGAGACAAAAGAGCAATGTTATTTGTGAAATTCTGCCATAAGGCAATAACCTGAGGGTCTGTAACTTCAATGTCCCAATCTATTTTTAAAAGCCATAATTTTTGTAGAATTATCTTCCCAACAACTACTATACAAGAGACTAAACCAAGAGGATCGTACATCCTTGCTATAGTAGACAAAATTGTGCGTTTTGTTAAACAATTTTCCGTGGAGAGATCAGGAGCGGAAAACATAAAAACATCAGAAGTAGGGTTCCATTTTAATCCTAAAATTGAACTAGAGACTTCATCCAAATTGAAATCATATTCAATGGTTTGTTCTTGGGAAATTTTGTTTAGAAATTTTTCAGAATTTGAGCGCCATTTATGTAGCTGAAAACCTGCTGAATTTAAAACAGTATTGAGCTCGTTATATACAATATCTAATTCCTCAGGAAAATCACAGCCACAAATTATGTCATCAACATAAGTTTGTTCCAGAAGAGCCTTTGATGCCAGAGGAAAGCTTTGACTGTTTTTTATCGCTATATCCTTTAAAACACGCGTAGCTAAATATGGTGCACAATTTGTACCATATGTAACGGTAGAGAGCTCTATACACTGAAGCGGTCCCTCAGGGTTTTTTCTCCAAAGAATATTCAACAAATAACGATGATCGGGATTAACTTTTATCTGGCGATACATTTTCTCGATATCGGATGTTAACACACAATTAAATGAACGAAATCGACATAGAATGTCATATAGATCAGGTTGCACTCGAGGCCCTTTTAAAGTTGTGTCATTTAGAGACAGGCCAGAACTCGTCTTACAACTAGCATCGAAAACCACACGGAGTTTGGTACTTACGCTATTATTACGAATAACCGCGTGATGGGGTAAGAAATATTTATTTCTTTGTTCATTTTCCGTGTACAAAGAGAGAGGGACATAGTTACCGTGGTTTAGTTCTACGTACTCATCAATAAATTTAGTATAATCCGTTTTGAAGGAAGGATTATTTTTGAATTTACTTTCAAGATTCAAGAATCGTTTTTTCGCGATATAGAAGGAGTCGCCTAATTTGTTATCTTCATCGAGAGATTTTAATGGCATATTTACTTCATATACACCATTAGCCAAAACCTTTGTAGTTGCTGTGAATATTTCTTCCGCGTACATATCATCAGGGGAGATAAAATTTTTCTGTGGTATTTCCTCTATACTCCAAAACCTTTCGATCAGACTACTCAAACTAGACTGATCACTTTCAGTCTGAACAAAAAGAGAAACATGCTGATACTCATCGCTCTGCGCAGAAGAAGAACGAGGTAACATAGGGCTCATCATGCTATTAGGAATGCAGCCTGCAACCACCCATCCTAAATATGTTTCCTGAAGAACAGGGAGACTTCTTCCTAGACGGAATATGCCTTGAAGCAAAAGATCATAATATAGATCCGCACCTATTAATAAGTCCACGTCCATAGATTGGTAAAATTCCGGGTCTGCTAACTGCATGTGTTCTGGGACATTGAGCTTAGCAAAATTAATGCCGACTTGGGGAAGTTTAGATGTTATATTGGGAAGTACAGCACAAGACAATCTGAATTTTTTCTTAGAATGAACCTTAGAGTGCAACGTGATATCGATCATTTTTTTTGTGTTCGACCCAATTTGAGAAATTCCAGAAATATTCAAATTTCTATCATAAGTCTTAATTTGTAACCTTTCAACCAAACCTTGTGTTATGAATGAATTCTGAGACCCACTGTCAAGCAAAGCTCTAGCCGAGATCCGACGACCTTGGTCGCTGTACACAAACACTTGCGCAGTAGCTAATAGTATCTGAGAATTGACAGATACCGCCGAAAGAGAATGACTAATCTGTGCATCATTTGTTTGCCTATTTCTTGCAGAATCATTTCGTGTTGAATCTTGAGACTGAGACTGACTCGATACATGGTTACTGTGTGACTGTCCACGGCTCGAAGTACAAGAATTACCTACACCTTGAGAGTGATTTTGCCGTTGTCCATTTGAAGAAAACCTTCTATTTTCGGGGTTAAGAGAAGATCCATGATTTAAAAAATTATTATTAGAGAAGTGTAGCAATGAATGATGTTTGCGTGTACACACAGAACATGTTTTGTTTGAGGTGCATTGCGCCACGTTATGTCGAGAACTTAAACAGTTGTAACATAACCTCCTAGTTTTAATAAAATTGTGTTTTTCGTTGATCTTTAAATTTTTAAATTTACCGCAGGCATAAATTTTATGTGCTTCCTTACAAAAAACGCATTTATTTTCATAAAAAGTATCACTCGAGCTATTATTTACATGACAATGTACCTTTTGTGTAGATTTTGTCGCTGTGCCTTCTAAACTAGACAAGTTTTCCAAAATAACACATCGTTTATCCAAAAACTTAAAGAATTCGTCCACTGTAGGAACAATATTCAAATTACGCTCTGCTTCAAACGACTTCCTAACTGAAAAATCTAATTTTTTTTCAAGAAAATGGATAATCAGCAAATTCCAAAGTTCCTCAAAATTAAGATTTAAATTTTTCAACGATTCTAAATTTCTTTTAGATTTTGTAAGAAATTGACGTAAATTGTAAGCGTTACATTTTGTAAGCATCGGCGTATCTAACAAGCTAACTAAGAGATTATTTATTATAGAGATTTTATTTTCATATCGCTCCTTTAAAATATCAATAGCCGTGTAGAAATTTTCATTTGTTACTGAAAGTGTGTCAATTAACTTTAAGGGCTCATCCTTTAAAAATGATTTCAAATACATGAATTTCTGTACATCGCTTAAAAAATGATTATCTATTACTATAGCCGTAAACAGCTGATAAAACGAAGCCCATTCCGAGATATCACCTTTAAAAGGGTTTATATTAATTTCAGGTAATCTTACATTAGGCCGGTTAGAAGACTGTGCCTGTGACTCTATAAATTGTTCACTAGCAGTAGGGCTTATATCGTGTACCACTGAAAGAGAATGAATTTGGCTTTCCAAATTTGCGGACAAGGTATAATATTTATCTTCGATAATTTCTCGATCTTTATCGTTAGAGTCAATACTTTCAATTTCTCCCTGAACGCGCCTATAATCTGAGAACGCTTCCGATAATGCCTCTAGTCGCGCTTTAAACTGAAAGTGATTTTTTTCCGAGTTTTTATTAGAATCGAACCAGTTGCTGATTCTAGTTATAACGCCTTTATACCCACCGCGTATCCTAACAAGTTCCTCCTTTTCTGTCATATTTATTTACAAAATTATGAACCCAATGTTTATGCTAGCAGTTTTAGGTTAGTTAGGTATATTTACAATTATTATTATTATTGTAGGTGACAAATCTTAATAACTATTAAAGTCTCATATGAATATACCACTTTTAAGACAAGAGAGAGAACATAATCAATTATTTAGTACTAGAAACAATCGTTATATATCCATTTTTTACTCAGTTATTCTTCAGATCCGGCTCGAAGGACCAATTTTATAGTTGCAAAACCTTTTTATTTCAGCCTTTCAACTATAAATTTGCGGGACTATTTATGAAATCCAAATAGTCAAAATTGCACTGTATTAGGGAGGATCAATAATTCTGAAGAATAAACAAAGCAAATTCCTACATAAACATGCCAATATATTTGGTAGTAAACATAATTCGCAATGTAAACCTCATTCAAACAGAACAAAAATGAATTGGTCAATTTACATAAAAATATCCGTAAAATTCTTAATACTATAATCTAAATCTAGAAATGTACAAAAAGTTCATGTCCTTTTAAAAACCCGAGAAGAAACTTTAACTTATTTTTAATCACTTGAGAACTTTGTCACACTAAACACTTTGTTATGGTTGTTAGGTTAGAATTCATTGTTTACCTAATATTATATGATAAAGTTTAACAACAATGATTGTATATCCCAGTAACTGCTTGCATAAACTATTGTCTAAACTTGATAGATCCTACCTTATTATTTATTCAGGTTCGCTTCTATTGCGAACGAAACAAAAACCATGTAACTTCTTGTTTCACTTTCCAAGAAAAAAATAGGCACAGAACAATATTTAGTTGGCCGTTGACAGTTAATAATTTCACTAAAGTGTTGAATTTTTTAACTGAAACACTCGATCACACCGTCAATTTATACTTGTTCAAACGCAAGTGCGCCGACGGGATATAAGAAAGGAGGAACCTTAATTTAGTACCTACGTAATAAGTTGCTACGAACTTTTTATTATAATAATATGTAGTTGCCCAATAGCTTGGTGCAACACAAAAGCAAATGATTTTTGAACTCCGCGAAGAACGCGAATCACCAATAGCTTGGTGCCGAGAAAAAAAAAACTACGTATTGAAGAGCGCGACTAACTTGCTCGATGAACAACACAACACCAACAACCCTTGTCTCCAATAAATGCGAAACTTTTTTACCTTTTTTGCGCCAGAGAAGCAGCCGGGACCACTGCACGAACCTATGA
Organism: Polydrusus tereticollis; assembly: GCA_963920685.1. Classification (NCBI taxonomy): domain Eukaryota; kingdom Metazoa; phylum Arthropoda; class Insecta; order Coleoptera; family Curculionidae; genus Polydrusus; species Polydrusus tereticollis. The sequence goes on from OY987336.1 coordinate 20,413,201, forward strand.
TGACATCAGTCATTCATAATTTTGAATAGACGCCGAGTCTTGACCAATCAGTGAAGATAATTTCTTTTTGAAGAAAAAGAGAGCGTGACAATGGTAGCCAGCCGCTCCGTTTGGCGCTGATATTTTTATTGTGCCCAAGTAAACATCAAATCCAATGAGCGAGAAAGAGAAATGAGAGAGAAAGAATTTATTTTTATTACCCCTATTTGACTAATCTTTATTACGGTCATAAGCAACAACGACCAGCGTTAGCATCTAAGATGACAATAGTCTTGAATACTATTCCAGTCTAATTTGGCTAAGGCATTCTCAGCGCCCACAAAATTAGTTCCGTTATCCGTATAAATAGTAGCGGGTCGTCCGTATCGAGCGACAAAACGACGTAGAGCTTGCGTAAAACAAACAGTAGACATGGACGTTGCAAGCTCCAAATGCACGGCGCGGTACACGGCACAGGTGAATAAACAAATCCAAACCTTTTCTCCATTATTTAGATAAAGAGGTCCTGCAAAGTCAATTCCGGTCACCTCAAAAGGTACCGCGTCACGCACACGATCTAGAGGCAATGGAGGTGCTGGCACGCAAAACGGTCGAACAGATTGTCTTTTACACTTAACGCAGTTTGAAATTGCGGCTCGCACGACCCGACGCCCACCGGTTATCCAGTATTTTTCACGGAGCAACGATAATAGTCCTTGCGTTCGCACATGTAAAGAGCTCTCGTGAACATTAATTATTAAAGATGTTACCAACGAATGTTTACCTGGCAACACAACTGGGTAACAAAAGTCTTCAATATCTTTTCTATTTGACACTTGGGTTCTCAAGCGTATCAAACCATCTTCATCTTCAAAAACATTAAGTGAAGAAAGTGATTCATTTTTTGTATCAGGATAACTTTCAGTCTGAATCACTTTTAGAACGAACTTTTCAGCACCTATGATTTCATCAGCAGTTAAAGCTTTACATAAACGCTTTTTAGATTTGACATTATTAATGAATCTGAATATCCAAGCTACCATACGTAACGTCTTGTTATATTTATGGAAGTAGTTGAGGTGCCAAAAATCAATATTTCCATTTATCATAGAAGTTACTACACGCTTTTTCCGTTCTTGATTTATCTCCACCTCATTGTATTCAAATTGCTCTTGAGGCCAATCTGAGGGGGGGCTGCGAAGCCAGTTCGGACCCTCCCACCATTGGGATTCATACAAACGTTTGGGAGAACATCCTCGCGAAGGAAGATCTGCTGGGTGTAGATTTCCTGGCACATGTCTCCACGCTTCAGCTGCAGTTAAGGAACGGATTTCTTTGATTCGGTTTCCTACAAATGTTGCCCATTCTTCAGCTCTTTGAATCCAAGATATGACTGTTGAAGAATCGCTCCAGTAGTAAGTCTCAATATTGCTAAAATCAACTTTCACCGAGGCACACAACCTAGATGCAATTGTGGCTGCTGACAGCTCTAGACGTGGAATAGTAAGCTTGTTCTTTAGAGGAGCGACTCTACTCTTGGCCCCGAGTAGATATAACTGTACTTCATTCTCGACCTCTACTCCCAAAAATATCACTACAGCATAAGCATGCTTACACGCATCGCAGAAAGTATGTAAACTTAGATGTTCGGCCTCTCCTGGTCCAGCTCGGATCCATCTTGGTATAACTATCTTTAACAAGAATGGTAATTCCTTTTCCCAACTTCGAAATGAAAATTGAATTTCACTGTCAATGGGTGCATCCCAGCTTAACTCCTTCTCAAATGTCTGTTGTAGTAAAATTTTGGGACACAATGTTGCAGGGCAAGTAAATCCAATAGGATCAAAGATTTTCTGAGCCCTGGAAAGCATTATTCTTTTTGTAATAATGTCACCTTTTTCTTCGTAGCTCTTTTTTATACAGCTTTGATTAATTTTTAACACATCTTGGTCAGATAGCCATGTTAAGCCCAAAGCTGCAACATCATTACTTTGATCCAGTTTACCAGTATACTCCCACCCTCTCAAGTCCATTTTTGCATCACCAAGTATAATCACCGATTCATTGATTAACTGAGTAAGAGCTTTTCCATCAGACACACTTGATACACAGTTATCTACGTAGAAACTCTTTTCCAATTTTTCTATAGTTTCCAAGGTGTATTGGGATGTTGTGGAGTCTAAACACTTTTGTTTACACAACTGTAAATGATACTCAATTGTAGCTCCCAGCAAAAATGGGCTACAGTTTACACCAAATACAACTCGCTTGTGTCGATAAACAACTTGCTTTTTATCTGGACCAATCCAGAGAAATCGTAAAAAATCCCGATCTGATTTATCTAGACTAATTTGCAAAAATGCCCTTTTTATATCGGACGCCACCCCCAATCTTGAAAATCTAAATCTTAACAGGATAGATGGAATAGATTCTATTAAATTGGGCCCTACTTCTAGACAGCTATTCAGAGAAGGTTTACCCTTTTCACTTGCTGAAGCGTCAAACACGGGTCTTATCTTGGTAGTACTATTATCTTTAAAAACAGGTCGATGGGCTAGGTAATGAGCCGGGCTTTGTAGCTGATCTTCAGGCACCAGTTCTATAACTTCATCATGCAACCACTCTTGGAAAAATAACTAGGAATAGGGGGGTGGCAAGTTAACTTTATAGCGACCATCCAGGTCTGTAGATACTGTTTGTAAAAACATTTCTTTGGCTGCGGTTGCCATATCGTCACGACTTCTTCTTTCAGTGGGCTCAGTTATTCCCAGAACATCTAGCTTCCATAGATCAGTGATTGGGGCATCCTTTACAAACATGGAAAATGTTGTCATTGCTAAACTAGGGTCCTTATCTTCATATGGCAATTTGCCCATAATGGTCCACCCTAATGACGTTTCCATGGCCACCAAACCACAACTTAAAGCATGTCTGCGCCCAGTGTATAATTTGCCAGCGATATCTGCACCAATCAGGACTTCAATTGGACCAGATTCAAAACTATCACTTAACTCGACATTCAAAGATTTAAGTTCATCAACCCAACTACCATATACAACAGGCTGTATTAAATTTCGTGACAAATCTGAGGCTGGTCTAAAACATCAAGTAGTCATTTCTATGCAGCTTTATTTTGTAACAATTGTGTTTTTTCTCCGAGGTACAGTGACCTCCAAATAAAGAATGAATGAGGTTTTCACTTCTCAAAACATCATAACCCAGTTCTAGAGCAGTTTTCTTAAGGATATATGACCTCTGAGAGCCTGAATCAATCAGCACCCTTATTTTCTTATGCTTAGGTCCATTACTGATATCAACAGAAAGAGTTTGTAAAAACACCCTCGTATTAGTGTGACAAGAAAGGGCTTGTTCAGTGGGCTTAGACTTATTGATTTCTCGGTCTTCTAACTGTGTACCATTTTTATGAGAAGGCAGGTCTGGGCACATAAGTGTAACATAATGTGATCTGGAACAAACTAAACACCTCTGATGCCCTCGACATAGTCTAGATTGATGCCCCCTTTTCAGACAGCGAAATCAGGCCTTTTGACTAGTCAAAGCTTTTATTTTCTGATCTAGACTATATTTCTGTACTTTTAAACAACTTTCACTCAAATGAGCACCATCACAGAAGCAACATTTAATTTCAAGATTAATAAGACCAGCTGCTGTAGGAGTCTTGACGACAAACTGCCTGTGCTTATATCTTCTTGATCCGTCATTACCCATACCAGCTGCAGATGAATGTAAACCAAAATTCTCAGCAGCTAGTGATATTCTTTGTTCGCTTTCAACCTCTGATTTCAAAAATGTCATCAAACTATTCAGTCGGTTACATAAAGGTGTGGCTTCAGCCCCTGTACTATTAGTAAACCCTGAAGAACGTTGCCAGGCTCTTAACAAATGTTCTGGCAAACATGACTCGATAAGCGGAAACAACATGGCCGCATAGTTATTTTTAGTTATTCCCAGTGTCTCAAGTGCTCGTAACTGTGTCTCAATCCTATCATACAAAGTAGAGATATCCATTTTATGGGCAACAGAATTATTTAATATAAGCTTTAAAAACTCCCTTATATAAACTTCAATTTGCAGATCTTCTCTGCCAAAACGTGAGGTTAAACTGTCAACAATCTTAAGGTAGTTTTCTGGCACCGCAGGAAAACTCTCGACTAACTGCCTCGCTCGGCTGCCAGGCACTGTGGCTTGAACTAAATATGCAATCTTATCATGTTGATCTATGTCTTAATCTTCGTGAATTTTTTTAAATTGTGCCCAGAAACTCAACCAATCCCGGATATCTCCACTAAATTTCTTAAATTCAATTGTGGGAAGTCTAAAACTACGCTTACCTTGTTCATTTGCAGAGCTGACCACACTTATTGTATCACTGTTGCGAAAATTCCTAGAAATAGCATCCTCTTGCTGCTGTGCGATTTTTCCCAATTGTAGCCTCAGCGTTGTGAACCTTTTCAGATAATCATCAGTACTTTCCATTTCAGAAGCAAGTATTTGTTCACTTTCATCTGATTCTAGCAGCTCACTGTAAATTTGTTCATCTACCACACTTAAAGCCGAATATTTTTGTTGTAGCACTTCCCATACAGTATCTATTAAGTCATACTACTTTGGCTCAGCAGATAGCAAATTTTGCAGTTCATTAGCACACTTTGTAAAGGCAGTACGAAGCACTCGCCGATTTTTCTTGTAACTTTCCATCGCGATGACAAACCCGGTCAAACCACCGAACTTTTTAAACCAAACGAAACAATCGGTAAAAGTTTGTCACACGCTGGACCTATTTTTGCAAAAAGGTCCTGTCACGGTCGCCACTATGTCGTGTCCCAGTCCGAAAAAGCTACCCGCTAAGTCAACCGGAACCAGGTTCTTTATTAGAAAGATAAACAAGTCTTACATTCGGGTAATCAAAACATTATATTACTCCAAAACATGGAACACATTACAAGAAAACGGTAAACTAAAAAATGCACTCTTCAACGACAAAACATGCTAACTTTTTAAAAGCATTACAAAAAAGACCAACTTGTCTCAGCTGATCGCGCCGGCTACTGTCGAAAAACAATCTAAAAAATATAAAGTGTCTGAAAATCGTGCAGATGGGATCGATGGGTAGGCAACACACGATCATGAACAGGGCCGGACTCGGCGGTAAAGCATATAGACACGGCACCAGGAAAATTGTCAAATACCGGGTTGTACAAATATAAAACTAAAACTAAAGCTGTCTCAGACACCAACAATTGACCCCATTTAAAATTACATGGGATTTCCTATGTCCCGCTCGACGATGCAACACCCGGTATAGTGTTCACAGTATTATAAAATTAGCAATAAAGTGGCGACATTCACCCCAACAAAAAGATGTTCCAATAATTCTCCACTATCAGTGAGTGAAAAAGTTATTATTTTAAATGTACATGATTGCATAAAATACGATTATCCGAATTTTACTGTACAAGAAACTGTCGACCGATGTTCCCGAATGACTGAAGTTGGAAAGTCCACCGTTTTTAAATTATTGCGGGAGAGAAAGACGGCCGGTCAAGTGGAACCTCCCAAGAAAAGTCCAGGCAGACCAATAAAAGTCATTGATGAAGACACCAAAAGTGTAGTTCGAAGAAAAGTTCACTCTCCTTTTTTTTTTTTAAGAATTACCCACCCTCCGTTTGGCGGAAAAATTGAAAAAAAAAATGTTATTCATGAGAAGTGGTACTAAATGACGAGATATTGAGAAAAGTGTTTAGATTCTAATTGTATGCCTGCTAATATTTTCATAGTTTCTTAAAGTTTTAATTTGTTTAAACTCAAAATCTAGCTTTTTACCATGCATATGTACTTGAGTGTGTTCACTGTTCAGCCCTTCGTACAACTAATTATGTACATTCAAGAGATTAATACATTGGCTTTCGATCACTTACTTTAATTAAAAATATATGAAAATATAAAAGTAATATTGAATATATTTTTTTAAAAAAATTTAAAAGATATATTTTTTTAATTTTTACTACAAACTCTGCGGACGGGCATAAAATTAAAATCTAAAAATTTTTTTCAAATAATTATTATCGATATCTCGTCATATAATACCACTTATCGTGAAGAAATATATTTTTCTCAGTTTTCCCGCCAAGCGAGTAGTCACGTGACAAATGTCAAAATAAAATTTTAGGTTTTCCATTATGCAGAGATAATTGGCATAAAAGTTTTTTTCAATATTCCATCAATAAATTTTTTTTGTCAAAATATCCAACTTTATGCCAGTCACTATATAAAGGCAACCCTGTATATTATGTGACTATTTTTTTATTTATGTATATTTTATATTAGTTGATACTACATCGTTCGGAGGTTGAGTTGAGAGGTAGCGCCATGTTTAGAATTGACTTGAGACTTGATACTACACCGTTCGGAGGTTGAGTTGAGATTTTAATTCGATGTTGCGATGCTTAAAATAAACATCGATGTTATCAAAAAAACCACGAAACTAAAACATCGATGTCAAAAACATCGATGTTGGAGATGAAACATCGAAGTTTTTTAAACATCGATGTTTCTTGCCCATCCCTAACGCAAGCTATCATTCACGACGCACAGAGAAGACTCCAACTTCATCTTGGAGAAAACAAGAAGTTATCGACTGGTTAACCACCAAAAGTATTGAATTTGAAGATAATTTGATAAAGAAGAAACTATTAGCTATAGCAAATTTACACAAACATCGTTTTATGAAATATGCCGTGGAAGATATAGCAGAAAAACATAGTGTAACTGTGCTGCGCACACCGCCATATCATTGCAAACTAAATCCTATAGAATTTATATGGGCGCAAGTGAAAGGATTTGTAGCAAGACACAACACGATATTCAAAATGAAAGACGTTAAGCTACTGTTTGATCAAGCCCATAAGGAAGTGACACCAGAGAACTGGCGAAAAGCAGTAAATCATGTCATTAAAGAAGAGGAGAGAATGTGCGATCTTGACCACCTGATCGATCGGACCGTCGACCCGTTAATTATAACGTCAAGAGGAGATGATTCCTCAGATGACGAAGAATATTTTTTTTATAATTTAATTTCTCTATAATGTATTTTTTGTATTTTGTATTTTTTTTATAATGTTTAATAATAAATAAGTTTACCTAATACTCTGTACATAATGCCTAAATTTTATTCTGTTAAAATAAAATTCTTTCCTTTTTACGAATATCCTACCGGCACGCACGCCTTTGTCACACCATTTTCAGTGTTTGTGAGTGGATACCAATAGGCAAAACCCATAAATTGACCCAAACCCGGGTGGTACTACCTGCACTTGATGAAAAGAAAGAATTTTGCAATGAAATCAATGCCAAATTATGAAAGTGGCTTAAATATTCGTTGGGTCCCTTTGCATACCTAATGAGCTTTTATTACTCTACACCTTTCTGAAATAGACTATAGTAATAGTTTTGAACTTATTTACGATTTTTTTTGCAAAATTTCCAGTTTTATTGATTTTTGGCAAGAAGGACATGCTAAACAAAGTAAGCAATTATAAAACTAGTCGCAAAATGGTGAATTACGTAATAAGTGTTGCAAATACCATATTACGCACGAAGCCGCGCATCGGTCTTTTTTAAGCCCGCCGCTTCGATATCCGTGCGATTTTGATTACCGTGCGTAATGTCGAACTTACATAGACGGGGGGTAGTTCAGGTAGTGAGCTTATTACTATTTACAGTAGTGGACATAGGTAAATAATTTAATCTAAATGTTCAATATGACCCCCATTGACAAACACTTTTGATTCTTAGACATTACAGCTTCTGTAGAAGGGCTTGCTATTTCGGCTAGATCAAGTTGGTCGAAGGCTCTTCTTATTCCGGCTACTAGTTCTTCCATTGAATCGACGGGAGTAGAGTTAACTCTTTGCTCTAGTGTTCCCCAAAGATGGCCAATTCTACGGTCCTAGGCGCCTAATCCATCTGTTATTAAACATCTCATACACTTTCTGGCTAACCACATTTCCACAACGTGGCGGAGCGCCATCCAGTTGATACCAACAATCTCTTCTATCCAAAGGCACATTATCAACAAAGTCTGTCACAACTGTTTGCAAAATGGCCATGTATCTTTCGCTATTCAACACACCCTCATAAATATGATAGCGTACTTGATCATGCATAATTAAAGCAAATACATTTACACTGAATTTATTTTGAAAATTTCTTTCTCGAGTGATATGAGGATTTTCAGTGCCCCAGAAATTAGAATTATGTCTATTAAAAATATCTTCTTTTGTGAATTTTGATTCGTCTGTCCATATAATTTTAAGCAAAAATGCTGGATCTTCTTGTGTTCTTACTAAAATCATTGCACATAACTCTTGACGTTGCGGTGCGTCCCCGGGTTGAAAAGAATGAAGTGTGTTTTCCACGATTGAAAGGTTTTAAAATTTTTTTTAGCCATCTCGGGATACTTAATGAATCTAATTTATAAACGAAAAATGATCACATGCCCGGCATTTTAAAGCTGCTTCTTAGCGCATATGCAGAAAAAAAAACTTTTTTATAGTACACTTTAAAAGTATCCCTAAAACGAAAGAATCGGGATTACGGCTACGGTCGACTTTACGGACAGTACGTTTGAGACTTTTTCCATAAAGATATAACGAAAAAATCGGATTTTAACAAAATTTTACCTTCTATAAGCGCGGATTAACAAAATTAAAGCACCAATTTTAGTTGAAAATACATTTGCAAGCTAAAAAATGAAGAAAATTCATTTATTTAACACAATCACAGAGAGCCATATTGTTGATTATGTGACTTTCGATTTGACACACACCATACGTCAACAGCGTTTGCGGCATTGCCAAATGGTTTATAATATTATTTTATTCCTAAATCATGCTTTCATGTGTGATTATTAATAAAAGTGATTTGAAACAAAAATACTGATTAGACACGGGTTAGCGCCGTTTAACCAATGTAAGTCTAATGTAATTTCAGAAATTAAAGTTCTTGTTCTCCATTTGGGGCTTCTAATAGACCATATTATGATACATTTAATGACGTCAAGGATCCAAAAGCGTATCGGTTCCAAAATTCATTACTGCGAATATCCTCTCGCAATTAAACTAGTAACTTTATCACAATCCGGCAACGTTGCTATTATATTATCCCAATTTGACAGAATCCATCGAGTTTCGATGTTTAGAGTCGGTCAAAATGGTGCTTTTCATGACATTTCAATTTCGATTTTTTCCTTAAATACTGCATTTACGCAATTTTTTTTTCTTTAATTTACTATTAACAATGTGCTCTTTCTAATAAAGAAAAAAAATTTCGAAAAATCAACTGTCCCTAAAGTCGACCGGACCCGGGATTACAAAATAAGACGCGCACTTAATGTTTATTATAATAATAATGTCGTGCGAGCGAAAATTAAATTTAAAACTACCTTAGCTTTAAGTCTTTCTTAAGTGCAATAGTGCAGGTCAGCATTATGTTTTATCTGGGTCCGCGCTAAGCTGGTTGTTTGCTCTGATACACTGATACTAGAGTGACAAGAAGAAAACTATAAAATAACCTTACTTTAAATACCACATTACCACAACAAATTTTTGTTTGGCGTGAGGCAGGCTATCGGAACTAGAAAAACAATTTTTTGTCAAAAAATAAAACACGATTTTCGCTTATTGTTCTCTGATTTTCACTTTTGATGTTTTCTATCGTCTGTGATAAACCAGTAGTTCACGTTACTCCTGAACTAAGTAATTTGTTTATGAACATGTGTGATTTGGAGGAGAAGAAAAATTATCTATGCAGTGATACAACAGAAAATCGAAAAAATATAGGACAAAAAATAAAAACTGAGAACAGTGATGATGAGGAAACAGAGCAAATGAGGTAAGTTTGCTGATCTCAGAATTTTATTTATTTGTGCTTCATTTAAAAGTAGGTACTTACTAGTTTCTAAGTTCGAGGTAGGTACCCTCATGGGTGGAGGGTGTCTTGTATTTTTTTTTTTTAACTTAATTTCTTTTAAAATAAGTAGGTAATTACAATTTTTAAGTTTTAAACTCTAGTCTAACCATTTTATGTTTTGCAGAGGCAAACAAATATATCCTGACCAAACAGAGCCAGAGGTTAAAGTTGAAGAGAGTGAAGCAGTAAATGGATGCGATGAAATGTATAATTTGAACTATACAGAGTGGAAATTAAAAAATGAAGAACTAGACATCAAGATGGATGAGTCTGAAACAAATAGAAACAGGTATACTTTGCTTAAGCTTAGATATAGGGGAAACCTAGGGGTCAACCACCCATCAAAATTTGTACACCTATTACCATTTATTACGTAATTATTAACATTATTACAATTTATTACCTAATATTACGTGTTATTACCGATTATTACGTTTTATTACCAAATATTACGTGTTATTACTAAATATTACTTGTTATTACTAAATATTACGTGTTATTACCATCTATTACGAGTTATTACTAATGAAGAAGAAACATATGTATATGGAAAAAATACAAACTTTATTTGTTTACTATCGGTATTATAAAATCATCTTAAACTTAAATAGGTAACCAAAGCAAAAAGATAATTTTTCATCAAACTCCCTGCAATACGCTTAGTGTCATTATTGACCTAACTTTGCAAGTGATTTAGAGAAAGAATGAACTATGTATAACTATGACCTAACGAGACCTGAAATCTCTTTTGATTGACTTATATTTTGCTTTAATTTTTATTGAATCATTCCTTTTTACGGTGAATGGCTCATTGCCTGCTAATTGAATGGGCCCATAAAAAATAAATTATTTTTTATTTGTTGAATGTCTTCCCTTTTTGGCCAGACAAACTTATCAAAATTTTTCTCTAAAAATTTTATTACATAATGTGTATTGTTATCATCAGATTTAATAATTCTACCAATGAACCAATCTTCATCAAAATAAACCGAATAATAATGCTCACTGAGCAATAAACTTTCTTTAGTAATATCCTTTTGAGTAGTCTGCGAGGCAACGTCTTCATCTGATTCTACCGAGGATTCTACAGACTCACACTCAAATTCACTTTCCAAAACAATGCTATTAAGTTCCTCATCCGATGAAGAATCGAATAGATGGTCTGGTTGAATTTTCCTTCTTTTGAAATTAGATCCTGTTTTAACATTTTTTTTTGTTTTTGTTTTCTTTTTATTTCTATTTCTTTTTTTTTCAACTGTATTTATCGAGGTATTTATACTGGAGCTCATACCCCTTACTCTAAGTAACCTATCCGTCGATAATCTGCCTTTTTTATTTGAAAAAAACCATACCAAAGTAGATTTTTTAATAAGTTTTTCCCCTATTTTTAAACAAAACTTATTGTCTTGGACCTGGTGGGACGTGAATGTCTTGAGGTCGAGCGTCGAGAGAAATTCAACTGTATCGTTGTTGTCCCGATCTTCGTCGTTAAGTTCGTCATCGCCAATTATGTTTGTAATTTCATCTTCAGAAACTAAATTATTTCTAAGTTCAGTGTCGGAGTCTTCATCATCATCATCATCATCATCATCAATGAGCTCAGTACGAGGATCTGTAGTTTGTCTTATTACCACTGTATCAATGTCAGGACATAAAATACCCAGCTTGCTTGCTGCTAATTTGGCGTGTTCTTCGGCTCGTTTAAGGATGAGTTTTATTTCCTCTAAAGTAGGGATTTCTTCATTTGATAAGAATCCACTGCCTAATCTTCTGTTTTCTTCCCGCGGAAAACAATACTCGTCCTCTAAAAGTACAAAAATAGAAAAAACCTCGACAGACACAAAACAGCGAACTAACTCCACAAAACACAATGGAGTATTAGTAACTAGTGACTATGGGATTCCCCCGGATTCCCCAAATATTCGTACGTAAAACGTCGCCGTCGCGCTTCGGTCAACACCCTCTATCGAGCCCTCTATAACATTCAAAAGGCCGGAAAACTGATTTCAATGGCGGATAGATGGGGAAATATTCCATTATAATTCCATGGAAATTGTCAATATGACGAGAGCATGGGGACATATTTCATTGTATTTCCATGAAAACATATTTCAGTTTCACCCCCTTTTGAATATTATAGAGGGTGTTGCTTCGGTATACACTCGGCGTTAACCCGACTGGTTCAAAATTGTGCGTTTTCGGTGGTGCTTTTTTATAGATTTGATTGGTTGTTTTGCCTCACGCTCGGTCTCAAGTGAATAAATAAGGCCAAAATATTTTGAAGCAAAGCAAATATAAATTGGGTGGAAAAAAACACCTAATTATTAAGCGTGATTACGTATTTATTACTAAAGTATTACGTATATTACATGTTATTACGCAGTTATTACGCATTATTACGGATATTACGTAATTATTAACCTGTATTACCGTTTATTACGTCTTATTACTGGTTATTACGTAATTATTACCAAAGCTTGTACACCTATTACCGTAAGTGGTTAACCCCTCGGGGGAAACTGTTGTATTCTGGGACAATCATTTCTAATTGGAATCAGGGTGACCACCTTTTGTCCAATTAAAAACCGGAGATTACACCCCAGTTATAAAAAATGCGCCAGAGGTAAAAAATTTGTGGGTGCCATGCCCTTTTTTTGGCTACTAAAACCTAGAAATTTTATGTGTTACAGCAAACAAAATAAAATAAATTTAAGTAGGTATAGCAGAGGCACCACTTATACATTTAGTTAATAAATTTGTACATATGGCCACATGGCCAGTGTAGTGGCCATTAGCAGCACCATCTAATTCACCTATGGCCATATAATAAGGGTTTATTTGGGTGCAATAAATAATGTGAAGATGTGAACACTTGTAATATTAACATAGAGCAAAACTAGAACCCTAGATCAATTCAAAATAACTAAATGAAGATCTTTATGAATGAGAACGTGAGAAGGAAGCCTTTCTTTTTACAATATGTGGTTCAATATATTAAACGAAATTTGAAAATGATAAAATGAAGAAATAAATAATAATGACAATAAACTAGTTAGATTACTCACGTCTGAAGTAACTCCTTTTATTTATTTATTTATTTGCCTTACAAACTCTACAGATACATTTTAGATCTAATTATAGAGTAGGATAGCACACACACACACACGCACGCACGCACGCACACGCACGCACGCACGCACACACACACACACACACATACATACTTGTTCTCATATTTAAAGTGGCATCTAGGCTATAACCCCAATTGTGGTCACATGCGAATATCGGCAACACCCGGTCTGCAAAAAAAATTGGCAACACTGTGCACCGACGTGCATTACGATACACTCCATTTTAGCCAAGATAGGAACCATTAATTATCCTAAATAGTGGCATCGATGCCACAAGAAATCGGAAGTGTATAGGTGATGTTACAATAAATACAACGAGTGTGTGTGTATGCGTTGCTACAGCAAATACGCTGCATGACGATGTGTATACCAAATACCTATACTTTTATTTATTGCTTAAAAACTTCGAGCTCTATAGCATTTTCCAAATAAATCATTTTTGAGAATAGAGTCTTTTTGGTTTTTTCCCTTTTAAATCCATCTTGAAATTTATGCAATTTTGGCCATTGTATGAATAGTCAACCGCTATATTTAGATTCCCTTTCTCAAATTTTATATTTTTAATTTAACTGATTTTTATAAGTTTCCTGTTATTTCATTTGAATTTACTCGCTTTTAGTACATCATCAGCTATCTTTTTTCATTCTCAGAAGTCGCTAAAGTTCATTTTTATTGTTTCAAATGGTTTCGGTATGGTGCGAGAGTTCGCTATCAATGTACACCATTCTGATAGAGCCCATACTATCCGTTTCTTGATAAACCGCTCTATTGTTGCGTGAACGGAGTCGACAGGCATATAAGTATGACCTGGTAGTAAGTACCACACTGATTGACGTTAAATGAACAAAGTCCTTAAGAAGTCGAGATCATTACCAACATTGCTTTGTTTTTATTCTGACCATAACAACTATCACAATTTAGGGATAGGTGTTTGACGGTTTGTCGTCCATCAATTTCTTGCAAATACTTATACATTATGGTGCATATTTCGTTACTGCCACGTCCTCGGTCACATTCTCCCCATAAATAACAAAAGCCATTTTGAGTTCCACTTTCGTAAACAGTAAGGTTGTAATAAGCATACTTCCTGGCATAATACAAGAGCAAATTGTCCCCATGGGGTGTGTTTAACACCTTCTGCAGGTCGAAACTGGCACATAAAAATTCTGAATCTAAAACAGCTTTCTTCTGATCACCTAGAAATATATCCTTACAAATATTTTTGCTTTCCAGATGTTTTTCATATAATTGCTTTGTTTCTACTATTTCCTCAAAGTCTTTGTCCTTTCTCACTTCACAAACTTTGCACTTATCTTTCTTCGGCAAGTCAAATTCGATATTAAATTCCGTCTGAAAAATCTTCCGGAAAACTTGTAGTTAAACGATATTGTTTTTAGTTGTTATGCCATTTTCTAACTGATTTTTCTTAAAATGTCCGTATAAGGATGATAAGTTGCGAAATTCTGTGGGAAAGTATTTTCTCGATGTTTTATTCCTGCAATAATGAGATGGGACTGCGGGGAGTGTTATACCCCGCAGCTTGATGGTAAAACAGGCAATGAAAGGGAGCGGTTTGCAAGCGTGGTATACGGTAAAGTAGTTTGAGGCCTACGAAGGCGCGGTGCTTAAGGTTATTCCGGTTCCTTAGTGATAAGAAAAACTCTACAAAAGGGTGTTCAAAAATATTCCAATCTAAGTTAAACGCAATTATGGTAACAGAAATCACAATGTTAAATATGGCAGATTTCAGCAATTATTCACTGACAAAATACATTTAGTAAATATGGTTCGATACGAAATATGCATAAAATAAATGGGTTAATTCAACTTTTACTTACAACAGTAAATCACAATTATGTAACCTAGCATTTCTCTCTCACACTCGATGGTTCTAAGTTTATTCGCTCTGTACAGCTCGGTTATTAACCCACACCTGAACGTTTGGGCTGAAATATAGGTCGTTGACTCTACTTTCACGTAAGAAATCCCTTTTTCTGAGAATTGGCTAGAGATTTAGATAAGTTTCGCTTGCGAATATTTTAGGTCTATTTTTCACTGTAAAGTTTGTAGGTTTATGAGAAAAGCTTCACTGTAAATATTAATCTCGAACTGAGTAGGTTTTTGGTAATTAAACTGATTTTTAAAATACTGTAATTCTAATTTTAATTTATTTGGTTAAACCGGGGTCTTAAAAGAATATTTATAATGGTTCTCTCAGAGACTTGGTTACTAAACTTTTGCGAGAAGCGGCGTATGTTTTGACTAATTTTTGACTTAGGTCGCGGCACTATACTTGGATATACGTTAATGAAAATGTCTCTTACTTTTTAATACTTTGACTGTACTGGATGGCGTAGATAGATTTTCTTTGTTTTCAATTATTTTATATGGAACTGAACTGCACTGTACTGAACTTTTTACTTTGAACTTGACTTCTTTTGGACTGTTGTGAACTGTAGTAAACTGACTGAACTGTTTTGAACTTTTGTGAGCTCTGGGGAACTGACTTTTTCTAGGCGAGTTAGCGTTTTTATAGCCTCTCTAAATTTGCGTAGGTGCAAAATGGGAATCTTGACTATCCCATCCGAGTAAGTAAGGGAAATTTTTAAGTCAAACTTCGCCTTCAAGAGGTGGATTGAAAAGTCCCTTCTACTTGACTTAGGTGGTATGCGGTCATCAGTTACGAATTCTTTTCTAAGAATTTATTGTGAAATGTAATAAAATTTTATGTAAAACGATTAATTTTTATGACCGTCTTCCGTTTTAAGCTTCTATTTCGGAGTTGAGTAACCTTGGTTCGAGATGATCTCATTTTTTGTGGGAAGGCATTAGAATACTTGAAATTTTTGGTGGTTTGATGTATCCAATGAGAATATAATATATTTTGCAATAGTAGGACGCTGGGCTGTCTTTAGCTGTTAGAAATATTTTTTGGGCGTGGAGAGATATGCGTAATGCTGATATGGTAATTGTCATTTTTTCTGGACGCTTGTGGCAGGCGAATAAAGTGATGCTAATAACCTTTTGAAAAGATGAAATTGTATTAATTTACTTTGATAATATGGATTATTTTTCATTGATTTAGGTATCTTATGTGAAACATTTTTATTTAGAAATACACCAGGACTTCGCAGTCCATCACAGGAGCATCGTGATAAAATCTAGAACATTCTGCTTCTGCTCGTTCCCAGTCGTGTTATGGGGGACACGCTTACCTCTCTGATCTCTTTTGGAACATACGCCTGACATAGAATTTTTTTTCGTATATCTCAAAGTCGTTTGTGATATATCCAAAATTTTTAATAAGAATTGTTGGCATACGTCGTGTTCCACATCATTCCACCTAATGATATATTTGAAGGAAGATTGTCTTCTGCTTTGTTCAGCCTCTTGTTTTCGACGTTTTATTTCAACATCTTTTGCGCACGAAAGCAGCCAGTCTCGTTGCCTTTGCGGGTTTCCTAAGCCCCAATAAAAATCGAAAACATGTTCCCTTACTGTCTCTGGAAATTTGAAAATACACTGGTTTGGGCAAATATTACTACAAGGATTTTCCCCAACATACTTATTGGCACCGAACTTGTTATAACTTTTTCTTTGAGCCTTTTTGCATGTTTTTTTCTGTTTTCTTAAACTATTTTTCCCATTGTGTCTTCTTCCGCGTCAGTCGAGCTGCTGTAGTCACTACTACCACGTGACTTGCACCTTACGATGTTTTGGAGATCATGCGATGTTTTCGCAAATACAAATGAGATTTGTTTACATTTTTGTGTGACTTACGTTACACTTAATTCGGCTTTTTCTCTAAAGACTATGCTTCTCTACCTTACGATAATTTGCTGGAAGGTGTCTGACGGTTTGGTAGTTACGATAGTTCAATAATCCCTTTTTCCTAAATTTGTCACTTACGATGTTATGGCAAAAAGGTATCGATATAGAAACTCATACTAAAGTTTATCCAGTCAAAGCGTGTAAAAAATTACCTAGTAAGAATCAGTGCCTTGAAAATCTCGCCTGCGGCGCATGTAGTTATGCAATGGTTGAATTTTATTTAAAAAAAAAATATGTAAAAAACTTTTAATACGGGGTAGTTTTCATCCTTTTGCATTACCTGCTGAAACATAGAAAAAAAATTACATTTGGCCTTGAACGAAAATTCGTAAACTTGCCTCATATACGAATATAACCCCTTCCAATGTTAAAATGTTTTAAAATCGTACATTTTACAAATTTTTTTGAAACTAATATTTCCCTAAATTTTACTTTAAAGTGTTTGACTGAATATTGAGATAACTTATACGAAGGCGGGAAATAGGTATACCCAAATTTAAATTCAAACTACCGTACGTCGGTATATTCCATATTTTGTTCTCGTATCCGAGTGTATGGTGCCACAAGTAGAGCGGGCGACATAGTGCAGGCCTATTCACACACAAGATGCCACAGTAAATGTAAAATAAACACTTTCCTAACATGGCACGTCGTCAAAAGATGTCGGTGTAAGATACCAAAAGAACACACAAGATTATTTATTATGAACTATGCAGGAAAAACGGCAAACGAGTCACTTATATGTGATTAGAATGTGAGAAACGTTCGTTAGTAATTTTAAGGTTTTCTTCTGATACTACAAATTTTAATCAAAAAATCTTTAGGCTATTCTTCTTAAAAAGTGCAGCTTTACACTAAAAACAGCGCTAACAGTGGTCGCCGCATGGCATTGCAAATCGTACATTTTTACAAATTTTTTGAAACTAATATTTCTAAATTTTACCTTAAAGTGTTTGACCAAATATTGAGATAACTTACATGGAGGCGGGAAATAGGTATATCCAAATTTAAATTCCAAGTACCGTACGTTGGTATAATATATGTTTTGTTGTCGTATCCAAATGTATAGTGCCACAAGTAGAGCGGGCGACATAGTGCAGGCCTATTCACACACAACATTATTTCAATTATTCAACTCTTATTTGCGCGCTATATCGAGTAAATACATGGTTGAAGTGTGTATTGTAGAGGGCGCCACCGTATAGCGGTTACTACAATTTAGGTTAAAGTAAGATGTGAAATAGCATCAACAGTGGCATATCATACACAATTGGCGGGAAACGTTATAGAATTACCAGCGCTAATTGGTCAGTACCGAATGTTGAGATAGGTTACATGAAGGCGGGAAATATATCCAAATTTAAATTCAAACTACCATACGTCGGTATATTCCATATTTTGTTGTCGTATCCGAGTGTATGGTGCCACAAGTAGAACGGGCGACATAGTACAGGTCTATTCACACACAAGATGCCACAATAAATGTAAAACAAACACACACACACACACACACACACAAACTCAATTTCTAACTACAATACCTCGCTTAAAATAGCTCTAATTTGCTTCTGAGTAATGTAGAAAATATCAAATCTAATTGATTGATATTAGCTAACCTACACATTACATTAATAGGTGCATTACTACAGTGATTTGTACGAGAATTCTTTAAATAAAATGTTAGTGCATTTCTTGTTCTATATGAGGGAACATTAAAGTTTATTTGTTGGAGGAGGTTTACATCATCAATTTTATTATGCAATAACTTGTGCAAGTAGATAACAGAAGCAATATTCCTACGTTTTTCCAAACCAAGTAACTTATACCTGGACATTAGTTCTGTCTTGGCTACACTTAAATCATAGGCACCGGTTTCTTTATAATACAGATATCTTAAAAATTTATTTTGTACCCTCTCAATCGCATATTTGTGAATTTCATAACATGGGCTCCATATTATACTAGCATACCTACTCTAGAATACAACGTACGTATAATATAAACAGAAGTCTGATACAATCTAAATTTGTACACTGTCTACAATTCCTTACAATAAATCCGTACATTCTAGATTCTAGATGCTTTTTTCGTTATATTCAAAATATGAGTTTTAAATGATAGTCGAGAATCAAATGTTACCCTAGGATCATGGATTTCTTCCACACATGCTAGAACTACATCATCCATGTTATAATAATAATTTAAAGAATTCCCTTTTCTACTGTAACTAACGATATAACATTTAATAATAATAATAATAATAATAATAATAAATTTTATTTCAAAATTGTAGTTACATGTTTTACGGATATCCACCAAACACTTAATACAAAATGAAATTACGTCAACACAAAAGGAAATGTCAAAATTACATTATTTATATATTATAATAATCATCCAATGAATATGATTCTAAATCAATTAAAAATTTCTTTATACATTTCTTAAAATTTGTATGTAAGGTGATAGTCTTATAATTATCAGGGAGATGGTTAAAAAGCTTGAGACACATATAACAAGGATTTTTTTCTGTAAGTGCTAATCGATGAGTAGGATAATTTACATTTAAAGTTCTCGTGTTATACCCATGAAATACTTGCAGTTCAAAATCATCTCTATTTTTAAAAAAGAACATTAAACACTCATAAATATATAGTGCATATATGGTTAAAATTCCCTCGGACTTAAACACTCCTTTACAGGTTTCTCGGAAACTCATTTTCTTTATAGATCTTATCACACGTTTTTGAATAATAAAGACATTTTGTATTGAGCTGTTTTTTCCCCAAAAAATTATGCCATATTTAATGAGCAACTCAAAGTTTGCAAAATACAATATTTTTTGTGATTTTTCATTCATGTACCTACCTACAACTCTAATTCCATAAGAAACAGAACTTAACTTACTTAATAAATTATCTATATGCGTTGACCAGTCCAAAAATTCATCTATGTACAGCCCTAGAAACTTTGCTTTTTCCACTAATTTTAGCTCATGACCATGAACTAGCATATCAGGTGGTTTTGTTGTTCGGCACAGTTTTGTTCGAAACAATACTGTATGTGTTTTCTCTGCATTTAAAATTAATTTATTTTTTAAAAACCAATTATTCGCTTTTTTGAACAGCTCACCACCTTTCTCTGCCAATTCATAGAGATTTTTTCCACTTACTAGTAAATTTGTATCGTCTGCATAGCATGTAACATTTTCATTTAAGTCACTTGCCACAGAGAACAAGTCATTTACAAAAACAATGAACAGGATGGGCCCAGCTATGCTTCCCTGCGCTATTCCGATATCATTGTGCATGGTTGCTGAGGTATAAGCCCTTTCACTTTTCTGAATTCTGACTTTCTGTTGTCTGTTTCCCAAGTAACTCTTAAATAACTCAAGCGCATTTCCCCTTACTCCGTACAAATCTAGCTTCTGAATGAGTAAATTCCTATCTATACAATCATATGCCTTTGACAAGTCAAGACATATCCCAAGAGCTAAGTTATTATTTTCCAGATGTCTCAAGATGGCTCTAGTAAAATAAAAAATTGCTGTTTGTGTGGACTTGCCCGGTAAATATCCATGTTGGTGTTTATTTAAAATATTGCACTTATTAAGAAAATCCATTAAGCGTTTGCACATACATAATTCAAATATTTTTGAGAAACTTGGCAAAAGGCTTATTGGTCTATAATTTTCCATCAGGTTGGGGTCTCCTTTTTTGTATATTGGTTTAATTAGAGCCATCTTAAGTTGATCCGGAAAAATTCCATATTTAAAAGAGTTATTAATTAAGTAGCACAAGACTTCTATAATTTCTGGTATTGACACTTTAACAACACTCGTTGGTACTTCATCAACACCGCAGCTATGTTTATTTTTTATTTGTTTTGTCAATTCACGTACCTCCGATTGCTTCATTGGTTTTAAAAACAGCGATTGGTTATTGCTTTCTATGTGACATTCAAATGGAATGTTTTCCAAATTATTAAGCAGAGCAGGTATAACTGATAGTAAAAACTTATTGTAATTATCAGGTATGTCGTCTGGATCACCTTCCATTTCAATATCACAGTTTTTTTCGTTTTTTCCTGTTATTTCTTTACATATCGACCACATACATTTTGATTTGTTATCAGAATACCTTATTCTACTATCATAATGTTCAGACCTTACTGTTTTCAAAATATCATCATACTCTGTTTTTGCTCTGCTGTATTCTGTTTTAAACTCAGCATTATTCCTGTATAATGTTAGCAGAATATCTAACCTGTTTTTGCATTCTTGTAGTCTGGCATTATTTTTGTATATAGAAGTATTATTTTTTTCATGAATTAGTTTTTTAGGAAAACACTCATAAAAAATGTTAAGAAAATCATTCATAAAGATGTTCCATTGTTGATTTACATCATGATATTCTAAGTTATAAACACGTAACCAGTTTTGATCTCTTAGATGATTTAAAAAAAGATTTATATTATTATCTGAAAATATTCTTTTACACTTTGGGTGTTTTTTGACAGGTTTGGAAATTTGTATGATGATCTTTTGCGCAGAATGGTCTGATATGAAAGTATGTAAAACCATGCTACTTGAGTATTCACAATTTACGAAAATGTTATCTATGCAACTAGCTGAAGTTGGTGTTATTCTGGTATTTTCAAAAATAGTTTGTACTAAGTTAAAAGAAGACAACAGGGAAACTAACTTAGATTTATCTTGATTGTTATTTAGTAACTCTATATTAAAGTCACCCGCTATTATCATGGTTTTATTGTCTGTAAATATCTCGAGCAGTACTTTTTCAAGCACCTCTAAAAAAATATTAATGTTACCAGGACACGGTCTGTACACTGAAATAATAATGACTTTTTTTCCATTTAGGTTACATTGTATGGCGGCACACTCAATTATATTCTTGATGGACAATTGTTTAATTTGTTTTTTTATATGAAAGTTTATGCTTTTATGAACATACACTGCACTCCCTCCATGTTGTCCATGTTCACGACAGAAAGCGTCAGCAATTTTGTAGTTACTAATCCCTAAAAATGTTAGTTCTTCTTGGGTCTTCCAGTGCTCTGTTAGGCACAAAACTTTACAGGCTGGATGATCGCTGAGTAAGTCATTAAGTCTATCTACAGAGTTGCCCAGTGACTGCAGATTCTGATGAATTATTTCAAAACTATCTAACGCTTGATTTATTGTTTTGTCTTTAGTGTCCGTTTTTAAAGTATTCGTGCTGTTTTCTCTAATATTTTGGGTAAATTGCGACTGTTTATTTATAAAAAATCTTCATTATAATTAATGTTGTTCCTAAATCTAGCAAGCTTTTGTTTATATACGGGACAATTATTTATATCTCTCGCAGAATGATTGATGTCGGTGTATTTCATTTTTTGACAATTCGGGCATTTATAATTTGTTTCTGTACAGTCTTTTGGGACATGTTGGCCTCCACATTTATGGCAGCATTCTGGTTCTTTACAATATTTAGCAACATGGTCAAATCTAGAGCACCTAAAACACACTGCAAGATTCAAATGCTCCTGAACATGAACTGTTACGAAGTCAAAATAAATGGTACGTCTTTTTAAGAACCATTTTGTAATTTTTGCTGGGGCTTGGAGAATTAAATTTTCTTTCCGTGGGTTCCTACATTGCTTCCTTGCAATTACTTTGATCTTATCGTGAATGGTAGTTTGCAGTTCTTCGACAATTTCATCATTTAATCGTTCTAGTTCTTCAATGAAATCTGGATCTGAGAACCCTTTTTCGATACCTGTTACCATAAACATAGGGTCCGCAATCTCATTTTCTTTATAGTTGATTTTATCCACGCCGCTAATTGCTGCTTTAAGTTTCACTTGTTGATCTTTATCGTGACTTTCTACGATTATGGCACCATTCTTTGTTTGTCTTATGCTTTTGAAACACTTTCCGATCTTTTTTATGTCTATTTGTTCTTTAAATGTTTTCATGGTTTCTTTTGGATCTGTTATGTTGTCAATCCTGATTATCGTCTCGTGTTTTTTAATAGTTTTGGGCGTTGTCCAGTTTTCCTTTTCCAAATTTTCAGCTTTATTTTCGTTTACATTGTGTTTGGTGTTTCCAGTTGTATTTGCAACGTTGGCGTATGTCTTACTGTTATTCGGATGTCCTTGAACAATGTTTTCTTTACTATTTTTTCCATTTTGGACAGGTTTTTCAATAGTTTGTTCTAAACTATTTTTTAATATTATGTTTTCTTTTTCTATTTTCCCCATTCTAAATATTAGAAATGTAAAAAGTTTACAAATTTCAGATTGTGCGTCCTTGATACATTTACAATCTTTTTCGGAGAGACATAACTTTCCATCATCACTTTTGTCCTTGACCATGATTTCGGTGATTCTATCTAGTTCTAAGAAATACTTCGTGATCATATCCTCGGAGAGGTGTTGTGTATCGCCGATGTCAAGTTGCTCGTTGTCTGTATTCACAATTTCAGGAGGTGTTTTCCCGAAATCTTCACATTGCCGTTTATACGACTTGTCTTGCTCAGGACTGGTATTTGATCGTTGTCTTTTGTTGCTATTTTCCTCTGAAGTATTGGTAAACTGACGATTCTCTGTCCTTACTTCAGGTGTTTTTGGCGGTGTTCTTAATACGGTCTGAGCGGGTTGAAAAACAGATTTATACGTGATCTGTTGATCGTTAAATACCTGGTCATCCATCTTTTCGACGCTCCCCGGTATTTGCTGTTGATCGGTTTGTTTACTTGAACCTCTTATCAGTGGATTTAAGTTGTCCTTGACACCTATTATTCTGTTTATTTCCAATTTCGAGAGATTTAAAGAACCCAAAGAATGGCATGAAGAACTTCGTGTTTTATGTTTTTTATGAACATCTAAATGGTCTTTTAATTTCACTGTGGGTTTTTTATCACTATTGTTCTCATCCATGTTAATTTTAACAATTAAAACTTAAAATAGCCCACAAAATATGCCGTAAAACTAGAGCGAAATTCAAACACGTATTTGCGTGCGGAACAGCACTACTACAAATGTTACCCCTAGATCATGGATTTCTTCCACACATGCTAGAACTACATCATCCATGTTATAATAATAATTTAAAGAATTCCCTTTTCTACTGTAACTAACGATATAACATTTAGCAATATTAAATTTAAGATTAATTGTTTCCGACCATTGCAGAATCTCATTTATATCTTTTTGGTGGTTTTGACAGTCAGCAAGCAACAAAATTTTACTTTCCTTAATTTTCTTTGGTAGATCGTTTACGAATAGGAGAAACAGCAATGGTCCAAGATTAGAACCCTGCGGAATTCCTGAGGTAGCTATATATGAATTAGACGTGTAACCTCCTATAACTACTCTTTGTTTTCGACCCTGTAAGTAAGACGAGAAGAATTGAACAAGCGTAGGGTGAAAGCCAAATTTATACGTGGGATTGAAAAAGGTCTGTCACATGAAGAATTTATTCAGGAAATAGAAAGGTTAAACCATGAAATTGTGCAAGAACTTGGCTATAGTGTGAGCGATAAAATACAAGTAATTACAAAAAAGCAGTGTCGCAATGCAACAAAAGAAAATTGGATTCTTCAAGCTCCCCCTGCTATTTCAAAATGGTTTCTTAAGAGAGGTAAAATATTTTTTGACTTAACAACTGTTTATGTGCAAGAACATTTCAATCTATCGCAGTGTTTTAATTGTAGTGGTTTTGGTCACGTATCAAAGTACTGTTCAGAGAAGCAGTGCTGTCACAAGTGTGGAGAAGAACACAAAGGAGCAGACTGTAAACAAGAGGATTTTAAATGCCCAAACTGCACAAAGCTAAAATTTAACGACCTAAACCACTCAGCTAGAGACAAAACTTGCCCTGCGTACAAAAGAAGATTAAATGTATTTAGAAATAATATTAATTACAGTGATTTTTTATAAAAGAAAAACCAACATCAGCCACGAAACCCAATAAGTGTGACAAAAGTGTAGGGACTGCAAACACAAAAACAATAACTCATAAAAACTCAAATGAATGTAGTATAATTCATCAAAATGTACAGTCATTAGGAAATTCTGTAGATAGTATAAGTAACATGTTAAAAAATAATTCTTCTTGTAATTTGCTATGTTTAACAGAACATTGGAAGAATCAGGAAGAACTAAAAATGCTAGCTATCAAAGACTTTACCTTAGCAAGTTATTTCTGTCGAGAACATGGAGAACATGGTGGGAGCGCTATATATGTGCATAAATCTGTAATTTTTAAGCCAAGACACAAATTGTCTCATTTGTCTATAAAAAACATCTTAGAATGCGCGGCGGTAGAGTGTAAGTTTGAGAAAGAACAGCTTTTAGTTTTGTCAGTCTACAGACCAGATAAATCAGGTAGTGTAGAAATGTTTCTGGACTGTCTGGAAAAAATACTATTAGATATTTTTTTAGAAAAAAAGAAAACGGTTCTTTTAGGCGACTTTAATATTGAAATGCTTAAACCTAATGGAAATAGAACTAAGTTTATATCATTAATGTCATCTTTTAATATGGAACAAACTATATTCGAAAATACAAGGATAACGTCACATTCAGCTAGCTGTATCGACAACATATTTGCAAATTGTCATTACCTAAATACCTCAGTCTTACACACTTTTATATCGGACCACACTGCTCAGAAAATCGTATTACCTTTGCAGAAACCTCCCGGTTATAAAACACAATTTAAACGAATTTTTTCAGAACAAAATAAAAAAAACTTTTTGAACTGCCTTAAAGAACAAAACTGGAATGAGGTTTATGAAAATGAAAGAACTGATGTTAATATACAGTGGAATGCTTTCATGAATCTTTTTTGCAGACTTTTTAATCAATCTTTTCCACTGAAACCGATAAAACATTTCAATGTAAAAAAAACACCTGAAGACAATGATCAAATTAAGGCTTGTAAACACAGACTAGATATCCTTTTAACTTTATCCAGGCATGATAATCATTATAAAACAGAATATAAGAAGGTAAAAAAGGAATACGACGCTCTTCTAAAAGCAGTAAGGTCTCAAACATATGACTTAAAATTAAATCGTTCTGATAATAAGACAAAATGCATGTGGTCAATCTGTAATGAGATTTTGGGTAAGGACAACTCTAAGTGCGATATTGAAATGAATGGCGATCCTACTGAAATTGCAAATCAGTTTAATGAATATATGTTGAACATTGTTCCAAAGCTTCTAGATAAGTTAGAGAGTAAGCCTTTCCATTGTAATATATCTGTAAATAATCAGTCAATGTTTTTGAGGCCGGTAACACCTAGCGAGATCTGTGATTATGCCAGACAGATTAAAAATAAACACAGTAGCGGCATTGACGAGGTAGCATCTAGTATTGTAAAAATGTCTGTGCCACATATTAAATATGAATTGTGCCATTTGATAAATCACTCCTTTAAAGAAGGCATCTTTCCCGATCAGCTTAAGACAGCCTTAATAAAGCCATTATTTAAGAAAGGGGACCCGGAGCTTATAAATAATTACAGACCTATCAGCCTTCTGCCTGGGTTTTCAAAAATATTCGAATTAGCCATGTGTAAAAGACTAATAGATTTTTTTAAAAAATGCAATTTATTTAACAGCCATCAGCACGGGTACACATCTAACAAATCAACAGAAACCGCAATTTTCCAGTTCACAAAGGCAATTTTAAAACATTTAGAGGACAACAAAATAGCTCTAGGTATCTGCTTGGATCTGTCGAAAGCATATGACTGTGTAGATAGGGAGTTACTTATAGAAAAATTAGATCGGTATGGGGTAAGAGGTCAGGTGCTAAAGCTGTTTGATTCATATTTATCGAATAGGAAACAAAAGGTAAAAATAACAAAAAATGGATCTACATATTTCTCAGATAATAAGGAAAATAAATTAGGAATAGCACAAGGCAGCATTCTTGGCCCAATACTTTTCGTTATTTTTGTAAATGACCTATATTTCATTAGAAATTCTTACTATGAAAGTATGATATGCTATGCTGATGACACAAATTTACTTATAAGTGGTGAAAGTATTAATGAATTGACTGAGAAAGGTAATGAATTTTTTTCAAAGGCTAATGACTGGTTTGTAAGAAATAAATTGATATTAAATAAAGAAAAAACAAACCTAATTATGTTTAGAACAAAGCTTTGTAAAACCCAAAAACCGCCTCATATTAAAATACTTGATGAAAATGTTAACACTGCGGAAAGCACAACATTTTTAGGTCTGAACATTGATGAGTTTCTTGATTGGTCTAGGCATATTGCTGATTTGTTAAATAAATTAAACTCAGTTTGTTATGGAATTAGAGTCGTAAGCAACTACATGAATTATAAAACATTGAAAATTATGTATTTTGCAAACTTTCAATCTCGTATAAAGTATGGTATTATATTTTGGGGAAGAAGTAGCCAGACACAGAAAGTATTTGTAGTTCAAAAACGTGTTCTCCGTTGTATGAAAAAAATGCATTTTAGAGAAAGCTGTAGAGGCGTGTTTCAAGCCGAAGGTATTTTAACTGTACATGCCTTGTATATCTTTGAAGCAATAATTTTCTTTTTTAAAAACAGAGCAAGTTTTGAACTGCAGGTATTTCATGTGTATAACACAAGGACAGTAAATGTGGATTACCCAATTCACCGTTTAACATTGACTGAGAAGAGTCCTTACTACATGTGCCTGAAATTTTTTAATAAATTACCAAATGATATAAAAGTCATTACATGTCAGAAAACTTTTAAAACCTCTGTAAAAAAATTGTTAATTGAGTTAGAACCCTATTCTATTGATGACTTTTTAAATAATTAGGAAAGGGTGGACTAAGCAGATAGGGTAAGATAATGATTATTGTAAGTAGGTTTATTAATTTTCTTTTCGTTTTCTTTTTTGACGCCATTTCTTTTGTGTTGGGTATGTTAATTATGATGTATTGTTAACACAATTTGAAAAATAAAGATTATTATTATTATTATTATTATTATTATTATCTAACTTATAAAGCAATACCTGATGTGAGACTTTGTCAAAAGCTTTAGCAAAATCGGTATAGATGACGTCCACTTGGCATTTATTGTCTAGACTTTCTGAAATATATTGAGTTATGTTATTTAAATTACTAACTGTTGACCTGTTTTTCATAAACCCGTGTTGAAAACTAGATATTTTTTGTATAACTGAATTGTAAATAAATTTATAAATAATGGACTCGAAAATTTTAGCGACAGTAGAGAGAATTGCGACGGGTCTATAATTTGTGATATCCGCTTTGTCGCCTTTCTTAAAAATCGGGCATATTTCGACTTTTTTCCATTCGTCTGGAAATGTGCTTGTTTTTAAAGACAGATTATATAAAAATGTGAGCGGTTGAAGCAAGCAGTCAACCATGCCTTTAATGATATATGAAGGAATATTATCTGGCCCTACAGACTTGTTTACTTTAAGACTTTTAACAGCATCTCGTACATCATGGTTTGTAATAACATTAAGAGAAACAACCTGTGTTAAATAGTCTTTTTCCGCGCATTGGACATTCATGTTATTTGAGCTATCGTATACAGAACTAAAATAAGTTGCAAACGCGTTCGAGATAGTTTTACCATCAGCATATTGTATCTGATCCAAATACATCTTACTTGGTATAGACATATTGCCCTTTTTATTCTTTATGTACTGCCAGAATGCTCTCGAGTCGCTACTGATTTGCAGTTGTATTCTATTGAGATATATACATTAAACGCCCTTTTAATATCCCGTTTTAATTCAGCTCTAAGTGTAATAAATTTTCTTTTTGTTTCAATTATGCCAGATTTTTTTGCTTTAAGTCTTTGTTTCTCTTTCTTTTTAATATTTTTTATAATTTCTTTAGAAAACCACACAGGATATTGCTTTTTTCTGTTACTTTTTGGAACACAAACTCTAAATATTTCATATATCTTGTCATAGAAAAATCGAACTGCATCATTAACATCAGTAAGCGACTCCAATTCATTCCAGCGTGTTCCCTGAAAAAGTTGGTACATTGTAATAATGATGAAGATAATCTGAGGGACAACCCTATAAGAGCATATGTCGGGGAAGATTCAAATTTAAATGGTTTTTTGTGTCCAATACAAAAAATGTGTTTACACTCATCAAATATTGTTGTTTACACTCAATAAAATGGTTTACACTTAATATTATTATTAATACAATATAAGACATAGATAGAACCTGATGTACTAAAGTGCAAGATGGACGCCATTTAAGTTACACAAAATTAAAAACAATTAAAATTAAAACTGACAATTAAGGAACTCGTCTATATTATAAAAGGACTTTTTTATTAAAAATTTTTTTACATGAAATTTAAATGCCTTTACAGGCTTTTCTTTAAATAAATGAGGCAGTTTGTTAAATAGCTTAACTGCAATGAATTCTGGTCTGCCTTGGCTCTTTCTCAAGCGGCAATACATTGGGATATAGTTGGTACTGTTTCTGGTGTCATGGCCATGTACATCCTAATATGTCAGAAAACTATCATTTTGCTTGATAAAAAGAAGGTTTTCGAGGATATATGATGAATGAAGAGTGAGTATGCCCAACTTAATAAAAGCGTTTCGGCAGTCTTCCCTATAACCTAGCCCAGACATAATCCTGATGACTTTTCTTTGTAAGCAAACAACCCGCTGTGAATGAGAGGATCCTCCGCATACGAGCACACCATACGACATGACACTGTGAAAAGCACCAAAGTAGGCTGTTCTCATGGTGGCATCAAAAACATCCATACATACAGATTACGAAACAAAAACACACTACTGCCAAACCTCCTGCACACACTTGCAACATGTGCATCCCATTTTAATGTCTTATCCAAGAGGACACCAAGAAATTTTACTGGAGATGTTTTATCAGTAAGCATAGTATTTCTTAGGGTAAAAGTCATCTTTTGCGTTTTCTCTTGGTTCAACAGAAGCCTGTTTGACAGGAACCAGTTCTCGACTTGCTGTTTAGCCTCACTTAGGCTTGCATGGGATCCTGCTTCAGTTTTTCCAGCTGTAAAGACCGTAGCATCATCAGCAAAGAGCACAAACTTACCCGTTTGGTTTTTTAGGGGAAGATCATTAATAAAGATTAGGAAGAGAACTGGTCCCAACACAGAGCCTTGTGGGACACCCACATTTATACTAGCTGGGACAGAAAACTGTCCATGGGCTTTTACTACCTGCCAGCGATCCCGCAAATAACTAGAAATAAGTTTAATACTCCTCTCATCAAATTTAAAATAATTAAGCCTTTGAAGTAATAACTCATGAGACATACAATCGAACGCCTTGCTGAGATCGCAAAACAGGGCAGACAGATAGAGCCGGTCCTCATAGCCATCCATGATGTTATGCAAAAGCTCAAGTACAGCATGTATGGTGCCCCTGCCCTGTCTAAATCCAAACTGGCACTCAGAAAACAGGTCATTCGATTCAAAAAAATTTATAATTTAAGTTGCCATGACTTTTTCAAAGATTTTAGAGACAATGGGAAGCAAGGAGATAGGCCTATAGTTATTTACAGAGTCTTTATCTCCCCTTTTGAAAATTGGAGAAACTACAGCTTTTTTAAGACAAAACATTTGTTCAGATATACACATATTAATTAACTTTGTTATGGGTATGATGATTTGATTCTTAATTGACAAAATGTTTTCAAACTATTGTAATAATGAAAAAATAAAAAATAATATAAAATAAAATAAATTTAATGTGGGTTTTTTTTTGTTGTTATTTGGATTATGTTGAGTTTACCTTTTCATTACACAACTAGGTAACCACGGCTACTCAGTTACAGTCTTGTCGGTTTTAGAGCAGATGGGTCGCAGATAAGGAAAGGGAATATATTAGGTAACAGTTAATCAGTTTTCCAGATAAAAGTGGGCGCCAGGGGCCTTAAGGAGGCCACCAAAGATAAAGAGGAAGAAGGCCTTAAGGGCAGAATAGATTAATTTACAGAGCCAAAAGAATAATTATTTGTCAGAGCCTAAAGGGAGCTTAATGAAGCAAAACTTCCCTAATCCCTGAAAAAATAAACAAATAAATAAGACAAGATTTCAAATATATTGGCTTTTATTTCTATTGGCTAATTAGTAGATTTATTACATAATACCTATAACATAACACTTTTAAACTGCTTTGCAATTCCTGTAGAAAACTTTACAAATTTATGGGTGCAAAAACTACTTCCTAACATTAACTTTTGTATACATAAATAACCCTAAATACACAAATATACATGGGTGATTTTACAGGGACAGATTCATTAATATACGGGATGTACCATAAGAAAGATTTACAAAAAATCAACGGGGTGTGTCAACTATCAGATTTGCTGATAGCCAGAACTGACTAAAGAAATATTAGGGCACTGATCAAGCCAAAATTCATTAAAAATTTAATTAACAAATACACGGGGTATGTCAGAAATGACTGCAGGAAACTCGTTCTTTCGAACCTTGGTCTCTCTGCTTATACAGGGTGTAGATTAAAACTGATTGGTCTATGGACCTGATAAAGGTTGGATGCTGTTAAGGGGAACAAACAAATCCGGGCAAGGGTTAAACAAAAAAATTTCGCAGCACAGTTCGTACTAAGACGAATCTCTCAAGGTGTCGTTTCATCGACTGAATTATGTAGTATACATTTATTAGCCTCTAGGCTATAAAAACAAAATTAAAATATACCAGTTGAGTAGGTATTTTTATTTAGTAAACTGTACGGGGACATCAAAGTTAACTAGCATT
This sequence comes from Polydrusus tereticollis, assembly GCA_963920685.1. Classification (NCBI taxonomy): domain Eukaryota; kingdom Metazoa; phylum Arthropoda; class Insecta; order Coleoptera; family Curculionidae; genus Polydrusus; species Polydrusus tereticollis. Next base: position 20,444,934 of record OY987336.1, read on the forward strand.
AAAGGAAAATCAAAAGTTAATCAGAACTCACAGGGCTAGATCTCGAATTCACTTAATTTAAATGACATCAGAAACACTTTGTCATCACAAACAGCTCTGACTCGAAATTTACACTAAAATTCGCCAGAACACCAACTCCAGAGACACAAGGTCGTCAAACGGACAGCTCTGAGTCAATATTCACTAAAAATCTCTAATATTTACTTTAAAAATCACTTCAGAGACACTAGGTCATCGAACAGACAGCTCTGAAGCGAATGCACACTGAAATATTTAAAATTTACCTTAATATCGTGAATTCGAGTCGCAACCCTATCTGCCAAAAATGACTGCATAAAAATAAATAACTGATTGAAAGCAACACTTAACTTTTGTGCATCGATTCACTTGGTTCCGTCCATTCAGTGGCTTATCCAATGAACTGCTCCTGAACGCTGGTAACCTCCAGGGCACAGTTATCAGCTGAATCTTCTACAATGGGTCCCATAAATCGGCCAATGCCAGGTAACACCAATCGTAGGAATCCTCAACCGAGATGACCACCAGGCAAAGTCTCACTGCTCCGGTAACTTCTCCAAGCGAGCAGACAACACACCAGCAAGGTTACAATAAAACGGGGTACAGGGTATCAAATGGAATTACTAACAAAATATATGAGGTTAAAATAATTTTTGCTCGTTGTCCCAAGCGGGAGCTGGCTAAAGTCTTTTTATTACCATTGGTCAAATCAAACGAACGTGAAGCATTGAAACCTGAATGAGGGCATGGCAACCTCACTCAAATGTAGAAAAATTATAGGTTAGAATGGCATCAAGGGCTTGAATGGAAAATTAAAATTGCTGCATTAATAATTGAAAAGTGTCGAAATTATTGGTCCGGATTTAAGCGTTCATCATTCAAAATCGTTGAAATTGTTCGTTTGAGCCCGATTACGGATTAAAAATTTGCCAGATGTGATGGAATGGATCAACTAAGCTGTAAAACAGATAACTTAAAATGGGACATGAACAGAAGAGCTAAAATTTAGGGCGAGACATGAAAAATAAAAAATCTAACGTGAAAAATGAAAATCCATGGTGAAAATATAGAATCATAAGGTGAAACCTGAAAGGAACAAAATGGCCGCCGTTAATACCACGGAATACTACACCAAAAAAACTTAATTGTTTACCTGATGGTCGGGTTTCTCTTTCGTTTGGTCACAAATATCCCCTAATGGGCTGGTAGCATTTCTAATGAATTTACTTGTACATCCGGGAAAACCCGCGACACTTTAGTGTCTTTAAAAATTCATATAAACACTCGAAAACAGTGACCTGACAACAGGATTTTTACTGTCTCGTTCTTAAAAAGCAATCCACGGCAAATTGCACGTTTATTTATGGACTTTCGTCAGCGACGCGAGTTGAATGTGCGGAGATTTGTGGATCGATATGTTGGGCTAGGTCAAGATTTTGCATTTACCAGGTTCGTGCAATAGGTAATTAATTACTTAATGCAACCGAGAAATTCAATGATAGATTACGATTTTTCAAAGTGATGGACCTTTTCTAGTTACTTGTAACGACCGGGAAAAAAGGTCGTTACACTATTTAGAATCTCTCAAACATCATTATAACTAACTTCCTTAAAGCTAAATTTATCACAGGTTATATTTGATCCACACAGGTGAAAAAGAGGATCAAAGTTATTCATTGGGAGTTCTTTAAGGAGCTTTTCTGCAATGCCTTAAATAGCATTTCAGTTCCCTATTCTCATTTCTGCATAATTTAGCATTGATAATATTTTTAATTATTTATTTATTAAACGGAAAGCGTTTGAGACTGATGAGTCCGTTATCGAAATAATAATCAAATATAGTCAATTTGCTTGTATATCTTCCCTTCACACATAATGCATAAGGACATTATTTATGTCTTCCATTGTGGAGTCCGAGTCCAGACGGTTTTTGAAGCTGTTCACGCTTGTGGCACTCACGATTTCTTCACTCAAAAAGTTCCACTTGTATACGATTCTGTTGCTTAGAAAGTTCTTTCTTGGTAGTTTATTTGATCTTTCCTTGTTTAATTTCTTATAGTGCCCTCGTAGATGTGGGTTTAGATTCCGAGAAAAAATCGTATGAATGTTGCCGTTATTATGGTTATTTAGTATTTTATAGCTTTCAATCAGATCTCCTCTCGTTCTTCTCTCTTCTAAAGATGTTAGCCCTAGTTTCCTCATTCTGTCTTCGTACGTGGTGTTGTGGAACTTCTGCGGTATCTTGCTAAATCTTCACTGCACTCCGTTCAACAGATTTATGTCCTTGATGAAAATAAATATGGACTCCACACCGAGTGAGCGTACTCAATTTTGGGTCTTATGTACGTTTCGTAGAGCTGACGAATCATCTGGGGACCAGTATTACTGAAAGCTATTCTTGCCAGGTATGAGAATGAGTTGGCTTTATTCACGATCAAGGTAATATGTTTTTCCCATTTCAGGTCACTGGATACTATAATGCCAAGGTCCTTTTGCGAGTTGACATGCTGCAGCGCTTTACCATTTAAGACATATACGTTTCCTGGATTTTCGGGATCTATATATAGGGAGCACTACACATTTATCAGTATTAAGCTTCATGTGCTATTTTTCTGACCATGTCTCAATCACAGCCAAATTCTCTCTCATATTAGAATACTGGCTTAGCGCATCGCAGTACAGTTTGGTGTCGTCTGCAAAAAACGCGATGTTCGTTTTGATGTTCTCAGCCAAGTCACTGGTATACAATAGAAACAAGAGGGGTCAGAGCACAGAGCCCTGCGGAACCCCACTAATTACGTCATGGAAGGATGAGCGGACTTTATTGGGTCTTACTTTAAAAACTCGACCCTGTATGAAATTTCCTATCCAGGTATGTAGGCCGCCCCTTACTTCAAAATGGCTTAACTTGCCTAGAAGCCTTTTAAATGGCACCCTGTCAAAGGCTTTTTCGTAGTCCAAGTAGATCACCCATTGATTTAGTGGGATTCCTTGATGAGCTAATCGCTTTATCATTTGAAGCTCTCTTTGCTTCTTTTATAGCAGTTTTATATTGTTTTTTCAGATCTTTATAGTACAGCCAATCATTTGCCCTGTAATCTCTCTTACACACCCCACTTACAAGCAGTAAGGTCTCTCTTATTTGCTTAAGGTCATTTTGAGAACCAGCTTACCTTATTTGGATGGTGGATTGGAAAATGTTTTTTCTGGAAACGCATAAAGAAATGCATCCTTTAAAGTGGTTATAAAGGTATCAAACTTGTCACCAGCGGTCATTCCCTCAAGTTCAATAAAATCCCATGAAATATTATCTATAGTTCGAAAGAATTCATTGATACCCCTCTGAGTAACAGATCTGCACGTGGTCCTGATGACCTCTACTGTAGACTTTTGGGAAATGCAGCCCTAAATATCAATATAAAAAAAATGAAAATGACCAGCCCGGTACTAGCACTAGCTTGAGAATCCCCACACAATTTTTTCTAAAAAAGTTAATGTTGAAAAACCGGATATAATCATGGCGGGATACTCGATTCCCTTGACTTCATTAATTCATTTATTGGGCGTTAATTTGGTCATATGTCTTGGCAAAGCCACGATTGCTAAGGCAGCCTCGCATAAGCTTGGAATAATTATCCGAACTAAGAACTTCTATACACCCCAACAACTCTTGATGCTCTATAGAGCCCAAATTCGACCATCGCTAGAGTACTGTTCGCGCATATTTGGGGCTCTGCTCCTTAACATACGCTGAGATTGCTAGATTCCATTTAATGAAGAGCCATTCGCTTGATCGTTGACCATGATCTGACAAACAACCTGGAAAGCCTTGAACATCGAAGGCAGGTTGGCGACTTGAGTATTTTACAAATATTTGCATGGCAAATGCTCAACTGAGGTTGCCCGCTTGATTCCACGCAGAGCTGTGCATGGTAGACATACACGACGAACCACTGCAGCCCACCCGTACGTGATTCAGCTTAGTGTCTCTCGAACGACACTGTTTAAATATTCTTTCATCTGGAAATCGTTATCACTCTGGAACGAACTTCCTGAGGCCGTGTTCCTCAACGAGTATAATCTCCAAAAATTCAAGAACGTGAATCGTTTCCTTCGCACACGCACCGCTCGCAGAGCGCCATAAAGTGTTAATCCTGTAGTAAAAAAAAACAATAAGGGAATAATATGCGAGGTTTGATAATACCTACATGGTTGTGTTCTGTCTCAAGTTCACATTTAACGGGTGACTTAGGGAAACAACCAAATTTTCATGAGGAAGGGGAATATTATGTTAAAGTCATAAGTACAGAAATAATCCTCGCAAAATTGGTTGGTACAATTTTTGCTTTGACTTATCGTGCATGCAGATTTCCAGGCAGGTAATGTCATAGGATCTTAAAGGAAAACATGAAATTTCTGGTTTTTCGCTTCTACATAATAAAAACTTTGACACAAGGGATCTTTGCAGCTAAATTTTTTCTTTTTTGTAAGAAAGACAAAGCAGCAGCAAGACCAATCATTTTTCGAAAAGTGTTGTTAACCCATTAGTGCACGACGATCGTTTTATCGATCATCTAAATTTAGGCCGATAAAGAAGATTTCTTAACAAATTGTCAATTATTTTTGACATAAATAGGTTGTATACGGTTAAATACATCTGTTGATTCAGTTCAGCGTACGTAAAAAGCAGTAAACGTGTTTATTTTATTGTTTCTAATGTGATTAATCCAAATTTGTACAGAAACGTCGCGGCGGGTAAGTTTTTGCAGAATTTTTGACAAACGTTTCATAAAATTTTGAAATCAATATACCTAACTTGGTACGTTATCAATACCTATTATGAAAGCAATTTTAAAATTTTTTTTTCCTTGAATTTTGTATCTACATTTCGTGTTTGTTTTATCGAACGTTATTCGTCGTGACCGCTTTTGTTCCTGGAAACGGCATCGTTATTTTATGTTTGTTTATTGTTCGTAATTTGCTTACAGATTATCGCTTGCCGAATTGCTTGATACCTTAGAAGATAGTGACATGAAGGGTGGCGATATATATGTTACACCACCCAGAAATGGTGAAGATACCGATATCGATAGTGATCAGTCCGATGACGATCATGAGGACGATACTTCCCACCTAGGTCCAGCTATGCTGCGGGTGGAAAGTGAATTTGTTTTTGCTAGCATTTGTGATAGAAAAATACCCAGTGCGGAAGAGTATGATTCGGATGATAATATACCACTAGCAACGTTATTTCCAAATGCAGCTCTAAATTGGCTATCGAATGATATCACGCCTTCTTCTAAGAAAAGAAAAACAGAATCTTGGACTAATCAGGAAAGCAGTTTCAATATTGAAAAAGATTGCACAGAAAGAATCCGCCGGAAGAAGTATATGGTAAAACTACGCCTTTTGAATTTTTTCACCTGTTTTTTGATAAAGAAATGCTATCCAACAGACCAATATTTATGCGCAGCAGAAAAATCTGGACTTGAGAATGGCCAGAAGTGGACTGCTTGTTGTATTTGGAGGACTTACTTTCAGGTTATGGCAAATATCCAAATAAACGGATGTACTGGTCCAACAAAAACGATGTTCCAAAAATGTTATCTGAAAGCATGCGACTCAGTAGGTTTGAGCTTATATTGCGACATCTACACCTCAACGACAACAGTCAAATTGATAATGAAAATAAGTTTTATAAATTACAGCCCCTGATTGATAAACTAAATCGAAATTGGGTTGATTGTAAAAGCGCTGCTCACTGCTATGGCATATGAGTGCGAAATCTGCCCTTGTCAAATGGAATAACACAATATTATTATTATTATTATTATTATTATTTCTTAGTTATTTTCCTTCGTTTTTTTTTTATCTTGTATATTATTCTTACTGACAATAAAAGCATTTATTATTATTATTTAAAATATTATAGTGGATTAGATGAATACATAAGTACCGTCAAAGGGGGTGAAATTGATAGCTTTCTTCATTAATTTGGAAATTACACTTAAACTACACCTTGTTTTGCGCCAAAAAATATATAATGTATTTGCACTATGCCGAATGAAGACTTCCAGGCAATAAAAAAAATTTCGAATAATTGTTTATTTGCTAGAAAATAATTAATAACCTCATTACAACAGTTATGCTCAAATTGGGGTGACTTTGATAAGCTCTTTTTTTTGCATTACAACGAGTGCTTCGGATCTAAAAGTTATCATTGTAACACTTTTCCCCTCATTCTCAATATATTTTTTTTGTCAATTTTATGTGCGCTTGGGGCGTCCTTGATAATCCATAAGTTTACAGAGATTATTAAAGTCACCCCTCATTACTCGGCATGAGAATTAAATTTCAATAAACTATCATCCCAAAAGTAAAAATGAAACTTTAGGTATGATTCAAAATAAAACTTTATTTCGTAATATATAATTAACAAAACTTAGAATTATTAACAAGTGAAAATAATACAGTTTTTAAACTTAAAAACTAAAGAAAAATACACAGAGTTTAAACAAATAGGTATGTACCTAATTAAGAATGAACAGGTACAAAACCTAACTTTAAAACAAAACAAAATTTAACGTTCAAACACATCAACCGATTTAGAAAATACATATCTCGTTCCACGTCCTCCAGAAGTTTCTGCTGGCTGTTGTAGAATGGCTATGATGTCTTCCAAGCTTACCGTAAACGAGTCGTTAGGTACAAATTTAAAAGTTATTTTTGTGGTGTCTGATGATTTTAACCCCAAGACATTGTAGTCATTCCCGACTACTTGCCCTTCAACCTTGGCAACGTACCTATAGTTGATAGAATTTCTGTTTCCAGACAATACTTTTACTAGAATGAAAGTTCCAGGCACAATATTCTCAGGGTCAGGGGGTAAATAGTCTACTTCGTCAGGAACATCGGAGTGTGCGTCTTCATGGCCATTGGACAGTTCTTCCAAAATACGATTCGTTTCTTCGCTTTCGTCTGATTCATTTGTTGGGCAAGCAACACTTTTTCCAGCTTCTACAGTTAGACGCTTCTTTTTCCGCGATGGATTTCGAACAGGGGTGCTGTTGTAACGTTTTTCTTTCAAATAGGATACGAGATTATTATCAAAATTTGCCCCAAATTCATTATCATTATCATCACACATAGGAATTTTATTTAAAATTTTATCAGGGTTCATTGGGTAAATTCCTGTTGCTTCAAATCCAGACCTTAAATCGTGATCAATTGCTCCGGGTGAATTAGGTCCCGAGGAATTCATTTTTGCCAGGGTAACCTGCAGTAACTGTGGAAATTCTTCTTTCTTTAAAGAAGCTAGTTTTGGATTTTTCATTTTCCATTCCAACAATACTGACCTCCATGCAGTCTTTAAGGGCCTGAAGAAACTAACATTAAGTGGTTGGGTGAGGTGAGTTGAATTTGGAGGGAGGCACACAAAGGCAGTGTTATTTTGGTTACACAATTGCAAAACTTCGTCAGTAAAGTGTGACGACAAATTGTCGCCAATTAGGATTTTCTTTCCTGGCAAATTATTAGCGTGTGGTAAAAACGTACTCCTAAACCAATCAGTAAAGCAGGTTGCTTCAATTCAACCACTTTTAGTTCTATTGTATCTAGATCCAGAGCTGCAACATCGGTCCTCACAACAAGGGTCTCCTTTGGGACCATTCTCGGTCCAGCGGTCCCACATGTGCTCGGATTTGTAAATTATGTACGGGGGTAGGAGAACACCTGAACTTGAAGCACAAAACATGATGGAAATGGCTGATTTTGAATGGTTTATAACATTTCTGGGTATTTTTTGCCCCTGCGATATAGCCACTTCTTTTTTCCAGGATCGTCAGCCATGTTTATTTCTTCGTAATTGAACACATTGGACGAAGGCACATTGTCAATGTTAATTTGCAAATTTTCAAAATATTGCCGAATTACTTCAGGAGAAACACTTGCACGCGCACGTTTAATATTGGCTGCTAGGCGCTGTGTCAGATTGGCCTGATGTCTTTTAATAAGGGAATAAACCCAGTCTCGACCGGGGATATTATTTTTAAAACGGCTAACCTGTCGTCCTTGCCTATCTAAGAACGATTTTGTAACCATTTGTAGATCTTCTATACCTAGCGGAAAACCCCAGTCACTGCAAGTTACTACAGAATGAATTATTGTATCTTCCTCTTGCTTAGTAAAAATTGTTTGCCCTCCATGTGACCTCACGTGCATGCCTTTGTATTTATTAAATAAGGTTCCGTAGGGAATCTTGAATTCCTTGGATGCTTTGTTAATAGACCAGTTCGCATCAACTATTTTTTCTAAGGCTGTCTCGATATCGTTGTCGTTGTAGTTCTTATAACTTCTGCATACAACTTTACGTTTATATATACGGCCCATTGTAGGTTTTTGTAATCTTTGTGAATGAAGGTGACCTAAAATAAAAATTTAAACTGTTCTAGATCAAAGCAAACAACGGAAAATCGTGGAAATGGTGATTTTTATAAACTATGGGGCGACTTTGATAACTATCAATCTCACCCCGAAAGTATTATCAAAGTGGCCCCGCATGATATATCAACTAATAGTTCTCAATGAAGCGTGTTTGGCGCCGAATTTCACATGAAGTAAGGTTAAGTTGGAACCAACTCATATTAAATAAACGATTATGTAATAAAAGTTGTAAAAACTCATGAAATATCTACAAACTACCAGAGAGAATAAAAATAATAAGCAATGAAAAACAATTTAAGAAAGAAATTAAAATGACTTTAGTAAGGTTGGAGCCCTAAACTATGAATGATTTTTTAGATATGTAATTCTTTAGGATTTTTCTTTTATATGACGTCATTCCATTTTGTATTTATAATTTTATGTAAATTATGTAACATGATCTGAAATAAAGAAATTAAGTAAGTAAGTAAGTATGTCCTAAACGTCTTAACTTTTGAGATACAGGGTGTTAAAGTTTTCAAAAAAATAATCTATTTTTAATAATAACTGTGATACTATTATAATATCTTTATTAAATTTGGTACACATCTTCTATGCATTAAAGAGCATTTTCTGATGTACAAACAATTTTATTATTTTTACCAGTGGCGCCTGTACGGATTTTGCATTTAATAGTTTTGGAGAAAACAATGGTACACCACTGCTTTCTTCTTAAATAAAAATAATTTTCAAAATCTTCATTTATTTCTGAGCAAATTTGATTTCTTGATTTTCTTTCGTCCGACGCATGGTTTTCGCTTAAAAAATAAATTGAATTGAACACAGACATTGTGATAGGGGGCTATTTAGACAATTAAAATCTAGTTATCCTGGAATAAATTTTGTTTTTGGCAAACGTTGATGTCACGCATAGTCACATAGCTGTTGACTTAAAGTAAGTTATTGGTGTTCAAAACCATTTAAGCGCGTCATTTCTTTGATTTTTAGTGTCTCATCGAAGTTATTTTATTTTTTCGCTGTTTTTTCGGTTATTATCAGTAAATATGATAAATTATACGAATGCGGAAATGGCGGCAATGCATTACGCATATGGCCTCGCAGATGGTAATGCATCAGAAGCGGCGCATTTATCAGGAAATACATCCTAATCGTGCCTTGCCAGATAGCCGATTCTTTTCGAATATTCATCGTCGACTTAGTTTCAATAAAGGTACTTCGGAAGGTAGACCTCGAACTATCAGAACACCCGAAATTGAAACATAGTACTACCATACTTGGAATTGTACACGGTTCGCGTCAATCTGTCGTATATTGCGTTTTTTAAGTGTTTTTTTTTATAATAGTATAAGTGTGTCTGGCGTCATAATGTGAAGAAAACTAAGATCTGTCTAGTTGTGTTATTTGTTTTCTTAAAAGTTGAAATATATAGACGGAAAAGTGAAAAACAATATAAACTCCTGTTGTGGAATGAAAGGGAAAAAAAATCTACAGAAACAAATTTGTATCTTCTTATCAGTAAATTGCCTTTTTTTATGTGTGTGTATGAAATGAGTACCCAGCGCATCCATTAGTGGAGTTATTGCAGTATACAACATTAACAATTTACCGGTCACCTGGGGGAGTTTTTGTAGTGTAAAACGTTATTAACGAATTTATTTATTTTTCCTTTTAAAATTGCCATCGTTGGTTAATTAGCAATTAGTGCATTTTCTTTAGGTGCTCACAACAATTTATAATAAGGAGTTCTTTGCGTATATCACTACTATAATAATGAATCGCAATTTTAAATGTTGTAAGAATAAAGACTTCTCAAACTTTATCTGTGTAACCTGTAATTCGGTATTTCATCCCAGCTGTATGGAAAGAATACCAGATATAGTAAAATTGAGTGGATTTAAGATACTATGCTCAGAAAGCTGTCAAAATATTTTTAATGAAGGGGAAAGTAAGGATGATGAAAACTTAAGAAAAATGGAAGCTCTAATCAAGGACCTGAAGGAAAAAGACATTTACATCAAAAGACTAAAAAGAAGCAGCCAATCATTTGAGATTGACGTCTCAGAGGCTGAAAAAAAGTTTTCGTCGATTATTGATAATCTAAATAAACAAAACAATGCATTATCTAAGGAAATTCAGGCTTTTAAAGTCAAGGAAAAAGAGCTTGTGCTACAAATAAGCTCGCTTGATACAGCTAATTATGAAGCTGGTTGCAAGATCAATGAGCTTAGTGCTCTAAACAAGGACTTGCTCATCACAATAGGTGGTCTTGAAAAAGAAATTGTCAAACAAAGTGAGCAGGCAATGGCATTGAAGAAAGATATTGATGATATAAGTAATTTGAATAAAGGTATGCTTACATCAATAAAAGTACTTGAAGAAGAAAAGAAGAGCTATTGTCTTGACATTAATGACATAAAAGAAGAGCTACTAACCATGAAGAACCTGAAAGGAAAAGAAACTGTGTTACTGAATCATCCAAGTAAGAACGAGGAGGTGGTGGAATCGCAGCATCAGCACTCAAGCGACGAAATATGTGCAAGTAAAGTGACTGGCTTACATAGGAACAAAGTGATATTTTTAACTGATGATTATGGTAGAAATATGTATAATTATTTGGACATTTTTTTTAAAAGAATTTTCTATTCAAATCATATGCAAACCATTTGCCAGTTTTAATGAGGTAGTTAAAAGCATAGATTTATTTACAGGACAGTTAACTAAATTAGATTTTGTCGTAGTTCTAGCGGGAGTTAACAATGTAGACATTTCCATGAAAACTATATCTGCATTAGCGGCAAAATGTTTTTTTACTAATTTAGTTTTGTGTAATATACCCATTAATTTACAAAATAACAAAGATAAGTTTTATCATATAAATATTAAGATTCTTAATTGTATGTCAAATTTATGTTATTACTCAAACAATATTAAGTTCCTTGATTTACAAAATAAATTTATGTCTAATTGTTATATTAAAAACAGTATCTATTTGAATTCCAGAGGCAGGCGGATGTTGGCTCAACTTATTTATGACAAGATTTTTGGTTTCTGTTGCATTGATATATTTAGAACTTTAACTCATGTAAAGACTGCGGTCAATTATAGCCTTTTTTCCGAGGATTCAGATGTTTCAGATTGCTGCATTGGGTCAGTTTCCTCTCCGCATCATTCGGAGGTGTCTTTTTTAGACACTCAGCGCCTTCAGTGCCCGCCGCACATAATATTGTAAATGCTGTAAGTAGTATATCATTTTTTGTGCTGAATGTTCAGTCGATTCGCAATAAGGTTGATGAATTGACTGTGCTTCTTGAACAATATAATAAACCAGGTTTTTTATGTTTAACAGAACACTGGTTAAGGGTTGATGAACCTTTGTTTATACCGAATTATCTGATATTATCCTGTTTTCGCAGATCTATTTCAAAGGGGGGTGGTACTGCCATATTTATTAGAGAAGATCTTAGTGAATACTTCAAATTTGTTAATTTTTCTAATTTTGATCATTTGCCGATAGAGGGTGAATTTGAATTCTCGATTATATTTAACAAAACCCTTAATATTTATCTTCTATGCTTATATAGGCCTAGTACAAGTATTAATGTACGTCAGTTTTTAAATAACTTGGAAACTTTACTTTCACGTTTTTCACATAACTCAAAAATTGTGTTAACAGGTGATCTAAATATAGACTATTCTGATAAAGATTGTGTGCATACTCAGAGTTTAATGGATCTACTTAAGTCATTCAATCTTAAACCCTTAATTGGTTGCCCTACTCGTATCACCTCAACTTCAAATACTTTGATTGACCACTTTTGCTTAAATTTTCATGACGATCACGATTGTGAGGCAAATGTGGTACCTTCGGGCTTGTCAGATCATGAAGCTATAATAGCACATGTAGCCATAACAATCATAAAGATTAAAAAAAAAAAACAATGAGAATATATAGTGAGCGTAATTTTAATAGATTTTTAAGTCAATGCCAGGGAGTAAATTGGGATTCAATAATTGGGACATCGGACCCTTTGGACTATTTTAACAGAGAATTGATTGCTCTTTTTAACAAAAATTTTCCATTAAAAACTATAAAACACAAAAATAATAAAAAACCTTGGGTAACCAAGGGATTGAAGATATCCTCAAAGAATTTACGATCTTTACATACTCTTAGAAAGTTCTATCCTTCAACATTCCTAATCACATATTTCAATAAATACAAAATGATATATCGAAAGGTTATAAAAAATGCAAAAAAAAATTATTATTATAGTAGAATTGATCAGGCAAAAAATAAACCCAAGGAAATATGGCATATAGTGAATAATTTAAGGGGCGACAATGGCGATTCTATTGAAAAAAATGAGGTTGATGTCAATGGCTTTAATAATTTTTATTGCTCGGTTGCAGAAAAGTTAACATCTCAAATTTCATCTGATGATGATCCCATCAGCTACTTAAAGAATATTTCTGTTAAAGACTCCTTCAGCCTGTTTCACACCGATATAAATGAATTAAAAAGTATATTCAAACAAATAAAGAATAAAAATGCTTCGGGTATTGACAATATTTCTATAAAAATATTTAACAGGTTGCCTGACTGCGTATTGAAGATTCTTGCTATAGCAATAAACCTTTCTTTTGATAGGGGTGTTTTTACAGATAGTTTAAAGTCGGCTCTGGTGAGGCCCCTGTTTAAGGGTGGGAATACTGAAGATCCCTCGTGTTATCGTCCTATTTCTCTACTTCCAACGTTGGCTAAATTGGTGGAAAAAATTGTAAAGGCTAGAATGATGGACTTTCTTCGGAAACATGGGTTGTTGAATGTTTCCCAATTTGGATTCCAAAATAATAAAAATACTTGTGATGCAGTGTTTAACTTTCTAGAGAGACTGTATCTTGGCCTGAATCAGGGAGAAGTGGCCGCGGCAGTGTTCTGCGATTTCTCGAAGGCTTTCGACTGCGTGGATCGCGGAATACTGCTGCGGAAACTTTCCCATTATGGTTTTAGGGGGGTCGCTTTGAACTGGCTAGAATCATATTTAACTAATAGGAAACAATTTGTTCGGGGTCTGAATGGTATTATATCAACGGGGCAGATCATTAAGCATGGGGTTCCTCAAGGTTCAGTGCTGGGCCCACTCTTATTTCTTATATATATTAATGACCTGGCTTCCATCAGCATTAATGGGTCCTTTACATTATTTGCTGATGATACATCAATATTATGGTTAGGAACAGATAATAACATTTTAGGGAATACCATTGATCGTGATATTAAAGCGATAATGGACTGGTGCAATAGCAATAGGTTGATTTTTAACATTGCAAAAACCAATATTTTGACTTTTAAGTGCTCTGTAACAGACGTAACTCTAAACAATGTCCCAATAAGTAATACAGATAGTTATAAGTTTCTGGGACTGTATATTGATACTAGGCAGAAATTTAAGGATCATATACAGATCATGCGAAAAAAGTTGGCATCGGCATGCTATGCTGTAAGGGTGGCAAGAATCGAATTAGGCCAGGATGTTGCTAGGGGAATATATTTTGCCTTAGTAGAATCACATTTAAGGTACGGTATTCAATTTTGGGGTTTTGCCAACAAACAGCTTATGCAGTCCGTCTTTGTACTACAAAAGCGGGCTGTGCGATGCTTGTGTGGGGTTGGTCCTGGGGAGCGCTGCGGGCCGCTGTTTGTTCGGGAGAGGATCCTGACTTTGACCTCCATTTTTATTCTATTGACTGTGGATATGGTCCACAATAAATATAAAGTTTCGGACAATAATGCAGCAAGAACAACAAGATTTAATAACAATAATTTGAGATTGCTCATCCCAAAAACTGCTTTAACAAAGAACTCAATTATATACGAAGGAGTCAAAATGTTTAACCACCTGCCCCTGGAAATTAAAAACTTGAACAATGGTAGGCATTTTGATAAGCAGGTTAAAAGGCTGCTGTTGAGTAAGGCTTATTACTCCCTTGACGATTTTTATAGTGATAGATTGTAGTTTTTGTTTTTGTTTCTGTTTTGTTTCTGTTTTTTTTTTTTTTTTTTTTTTTTTTTTGTTCTTTGAGTGTATTTTGACAACTCTGATTACTGTTGATGTGTTATTGGATTGATTTTTCTTGTCACGTCTACATACATATTTATTTGAATGTTTTTATTTCTTAATGTTTTTGAATGTTTTTATCACTTATATATAGGTATTGTGTAATTTAAGTAATATTTTTCTTCCAGCTTTGTAAATGAGAGTGCTGAGCTCTTTATACAATAAAGCATATTTTGATTTTGATTTGATTTTGATTTGAAGAAGCGGTGCTGCAAGAATCGACGAACATCCTGAGACAAGTACGAGGAAGATCGCTAGAGCTCTAAATATTTGTCACCATATTTTGGTTGATTTTCTGTTATATTCTAAGAGTGAAGATTGAAAATCAGCTATTTCTTGGCGTTCATTCTGAATGTTTAAGAAAAATCGCCCATTCAAGTAGACATTTAAAGAAAAGTTCCTGTATATAGTAATATTGCTGATAAATTAACTGGTACGATTAATATAGCTTAACAATAATTTTTCTATTGCAGCATTGACGAACGTCAAGATTGCATAATCCAGATCCAACAGCAGCGGGATAATCGGGTTAGTCAGAAACTTAAGGTGAAAGTTGAGAATGACTTGAGGGTATTTCGGCAAAGAAATGTAGACAAACACCGCCTTCGTAAGAATCCAGGGGAAGTTAAGTTATTTAAATGTGATCAGTGTAATTATCAAAGCATTCAGAAAGGCAATTTAGAGATGCATCTTCTCCTACATAAGAATCCGGAGGAAGTTAATATGTTTAAATGTAGTCAGTGCGATTATCAAAGCATTCGGAAAGGTAATCTAGAGTTGCACCTTCTTCGACATAAAGATCCAGAGGAAGTCAATATGTTTAAATGTAGTCAGTGTGATTATCAATGCATTCAGAAAATTAGTTTAAAGGTGCACCTTCTCCGACATAAGGATCCAAAGGAAGTTAATATGCTTACATGTAGTCAGTGTGATTATCAAAGCGTTGACAAAAGTAATTTAAAGAAGCACCTTCTCCGACATAAGGATCCAAAGGAAGTTAATATGTTTAAATGTAGTCAGTGTGATTATCAAAGCGTTGACAAAAGTTATTTAAAGAAGCACCTTCTCCGACATAAGGATCCAGAGGAAGTTAATATGTTTAAATGTAGTCAGTGTGATTATCAAAGCATTCGGAAACGTAGTTTAAAGACGCATCTTCTCCGACATAAGGATCCAGAGGAAGTTAATATGTTTAAATGTAGTCAGTGTGATTATCAATGCATTTGGAAAAGTACTTTGAAGAAGCACCTTCTCCGACATAAGGATCCAAAGGAAGTTAATATGTTTAAATGTAGTCAGTGTGATTATCAAAGCATTCACAAAGGTAATTTAAAAGCGCACCTTCTCCGACATAAGGATCCAGAGGAAGTTAATGTATTTAAATGTAGTCAGTGTGATTATCAAAGCATTCAGAAAATTACTTTGAAGGTGCACCTTCTCCGACATAAGAATCCAGAGGAAATTAATATCCTTAAATGTAGTCTGTGTGATTATCAATGCCTTTACAAAAGTAATTTAAAGGTGCACCTTCTCCGACATAAGGATCCAGAGGAAGTTAATATGTTTAAATGTAGTCAGTGTGATTATCAAAGCATTCACAAAGGTAATTTAAAGAAGCACGTTCTCCGACATACGGATCCAGAGGAAGTTAATATGTTTAAATGTAGTCAGTGTCATTATCAAAGCATTCAGAAAGGTAATTTAAAGAGACACTTTCTCCGACATAAGGATTCAGAGAAAATTAATATATTTAAACGTAATCAGTGTGTTCAGTAATCAGTTGATTTATCTATCCACTGGCAGCGAAAAGTGTAAAAGCTTCAGCAATCAACAGGAAGTCCAGTTATAGTTTTACAGTTCTTTATGGCAAAACGAGAATAACCAATACATTCATATTATATTTCTTTGAAGAGCGCCGAACCGCGGTAAGAAAAACTCTGGCATATTCAATTGTTGTGCTAATTTCTAATTGGTAATGTGGAAAATATTGCTGGACGTTGCCATAGCGACGCATCATACGGTGTATGTCACATCCATAGTCTTGTTTAATCGGTCGGTCACCAGTGAACTTTAAGGTAGGATCAAGAAGATACACTCAAGTCATCACTTTGCAAGAAATGGACACTCATTCTTCTGTCGGTTTACAATAATTCTTGTCTTTTAACACATAGTGGCGCCAAAATAGCGGCGCAGGCGAAAATTTTTGAAGGCCACACCCAAATTTCGTTTTTGTCTACTATTATATATGTTATGTAGTATAGTCCGACACAAGATAAATGGTCATGATTTTACCTGCTTTATAACGTTCGGGTGACTTTACCCCCCATAAAGCAATTAAGGGCTGGTTTGTAAGCCTTTCTCAGTAACAGGGAGGTATGGTATGGTCCGAATTAAAACACAACAGTTAGACGCAATAGAGTAAACCCAAAAATGTCCGCTAATGTAATTGAAGTAGGCAATTGAAACTCGGTGTGAATTAATACCAGAGAGCAGTGCAGAGCGTGCGTTAATCATGTACTTGAAGTCGAAAATAATTGTAAAAAATTTTGGGAAAACAAAACCATTAATTATATCAGTGGATGATAGTAATAGTATAGATCTAAATTATTGAGATGACTCATTTACTCATACGGTTTTATACAGGGCGTTCCACGTAGAAGTTCCGCATTTTCAACCCGGTAATTACACAGATGTCAAAAAAGCCGTTGCCATTCGTTTTCAAACAAAAAAAAATTATTCCGATATCAAAATCTTAAGAAAATAAGTATGACACCCTGTATAATAAAAATTATAGATTACGGCTTACTACTTTTACGCATATTAATAATTTACGTCAAAGTCAGCGATACACAATACATTTTTGTACATATACAAACATTGTTTCAATCTTCCTGCTACCACCCTGGGCCGAAGTGGTTTACTTGCCAAAAGCCTTTATAAAGTCTGTTCAGAGATGTAGGCAAGTGACTAACTGATCCCTATTAGGAAAGACCCGGGCCAGCTGTAAAATTGAAATATGGCCGAACAGGTCCGTATTTTGCTTAGAATTTATTCATGGTTTTTAATAAAATAAGTAAGACATTGAATAATATTTTATTTATGTTTAAATGTAAATATCAAGTTATTTTATTATTAAAAATTATATTTATAATTACAAAAATATGCAAATTATTCGTTACTTATAATAATTATTCACTTTATATATCAATATCACTATCCCTATCATCATCTGTTCTAATTATTATTTGTGCTATATTGTTTATATGGATATAAGATTTTTCCACATTTTCAACATGTGTAACAGATAATTGATTTGTGATGGGCTACATGCTTGGTGAAATGACTGTGATGCAATCTTTATAGGTCAAACAGGTAGAAACTTTAATATTAGGCTTAAAGAATATAAAGCATCCATTTTAAGGGCTACGGTTGTGGACGGTATATAGCAGAAAATGAATTGTGAATTTATTTATAGTCCAATGGATTTCAAATTTGGAATAGTATATAGGTAAATATTAATATACGCCGATGCGTTGTCACTTTTTTTTTACACGACCTAGGGCCGACGTACTCAGTTTTTTTTCGTAAACTATTAAAAAAATTTAAAAAACGTTCCGCATCGGCATGGCTATTACCATTTTCTTTACAACCAAACTATTAAACGAATAAAAAAAAAATTTAAGTTTGTCTAAATCATTTTCCCTCCGTTTTCAAAATACGGCCGTCGGCTACCGGCCTCTTGCGGATTTCAAGGCGAAACTTACCGCAATCGCACGTTTTACGCTGGAAGGCGGGGCCAACTAGTGCGGACGGACTCGGGGATTTTGGAGCGTTTATTAATTATTTTATGCTGAAACCTTAATGTAATTTTCGGTGGTTAGTCGTGTCTGCAGATTAAAAACGTGTTTAAGAATAAGTTTAATGATGTTTCCGAAATTAGCAGTATCATAGGGTTTGTCAATGCCTACATCTTGTAGTTTTTGATTTTATTTTCCGTGAGAAGGATATACAAATTTGATAAAAGAGCTGATTTTCAGTAAAAACGATAAAAGTATGTTCGCATCTCGCGCCATTGTCACTTATAATAGCCATTTTGTTCTCAAAGCTACTGCTTAATATTCTACGATTGTCACACAATTTCGATTCTCAGCTTGGATGTTAATTTCTGGTGTGTAATATAAATAGACAGGAATTGATTTTAGTAGGTAGGTTAGTTTTAGGGCGGATATTTTGGTACGGCCAATAAAAACCCATGGTTAGTTTCTAGATCTATATTTCATGTATAAATGAATATCATAATGCATATTTTTACCATAATAATGTGATATTATATTTCACTCAAATTATGCAGGTTGGTGGCCAAACTTGATCAAGGTAAGGGTAATTTTTCACGCAGAACACGATGGGCAGAGTCTCAGTTCGATCCGAGTGGGAGTTCACCCCCTAAAAAGCCAAAAACACCCTTTTTAGGGGTGTTTTCGAGCAAATAACTAGCTAGAGACCCGCGGGTGTTTCTGCTGATGTAAGTTTGGAAGGGTGCATGTGGTGTTGCCTCACTGGTTTGGCAACAGTTGCAAACCCTGCGGGTAAGGGTAAAGGAGATTCTGTTTAAAATATTATTATAGTTATTAATGATACTAGTTCGATATGAACCCTATAATGAAACGTGTGCAACGTTTGCACAAGTTTCATTAACAAAGTTCATATCGAACGTGTATCATTCAAAATTTAATCTACGACAGTGCAAATAGATTTTATTCGTCTAAATGACTTTACCCCCCCATAAAGCAATTAAGGGCTGGTTTGTAAGCCTTTCTCAGTAACAGGGAGGTATTATGTTTTTATTTTGATTTGAATCCTATAGAAATGATATGGTCCGAATTAAAACACAAAAGTTAGACGCAATAGTGTAAACCCAAAAATGTCCGCTAATGTAATTGAAGTAGGCAATTAAAACTCGGTGTGAATTAATACCAGAGAGCAGTGGAGAGCATGCGTCAATCATGTACCGGGTGTCCCACTAAGAATGGCTGTCGGCCGTATCTCAGAAAGTGTTGCGGAAAAAAATATATTAGGTAAAGTGGTCATGAGAAATTGTTGGAAATTATTTTCAAGTTTTTCAGACTGGCGCTAGAGGGAGCAACAGTAACGGTAAATATGAATCGCGAAGTTTCCTCAAAAGTCGCCTAGTTAAGGTATCCCGAAAATAACATTTTTGTATATTTCGAAGATTTATTAATAAAATTCACCTGTAGAACGTGTTCGTCACTTTTCAAATAAAGTGGTGGGGGAAGGTTGAACATTATTTGTAATAAATGCTGATAACTCCGGTCTGGCTTAACATAATTTAGTAAAGTTAGTTTTGTTAAAAATGGCTTTTCTTACTCTATATATCATCTTATGAACTACGGCAATATGTGTTTTACACTAGGCGCTAGGGGGCGCTGTCTTACAACTTCACAAGCATTGCGCGTTTTTTTCCATAATTGTAAATATAATAGTATATTCAATTTCGCCTGATTACAAGGATGAATAAAAGTCTAAGAAGTCAGCGAAAACCGCAAGTTAATATCTATTTTCAATCCGGAGATATCAACAACAATAATCATAATTACGGAACATTATGATTTTATTTTCAAGTTGCCATTGTAAAGGTTTTTTTTTAAGAGTCAAATAGGCCTTGGAAAAACAAAATATGAAGGTACGTATGTTTTAAGCAAATATATCGTTACGACAATAATTCTCAGTGGCGCCCTAAATGTTCGAATTGTCGCCCATCGTTCTGTATACACGACTCCAATCTCTCCCTGGTTGATAATACTGCAGTTTCCACCTCTGCCATAGGGATACGGCGGCTGCTGTCCATTATCCTTTCTATCATGTTTTCCCTTGTGGTGGGTCTGGTAACGAAAACAAGATCCTTCAATCTCCCCCATAGATAAAAATCTAGTTATGTTAAGTCAGGTGATCTAAAATAGAAATTACCACTTTTATTAACAGTATCAAAATATATCCTCTAATATTACCTGGCAGGCCACGGAAATATAGTCCCTCTTCCTATCCACCTTGCAGGAAATGTGTCTTCAAGAGATTGACGAACGTTTGCCGCAAAATGTGCAGGACATCCATCGTGTTGGAAAACCAAAGTTCTGCGAATATCCAAGGGCACATCTTCGAGAAGAATTGGGAGTTCGTAATTTAAAAAATGTAAATATCTTTGCCCAGTAAGCGACTCATTAAATACAAACGGTCCAATTATTTTGCTACCTAAAATGCCGCACCAGACATTGACACTCCATCTTCCTTGATGCTGCACCTCCCGCATCCAATGGGGATTATCTCGCGACCAATAACGCATATTATGGCGGTTTACTCCTCGATTACTATGGAAAGTAACTTCATCAGTCCACAAAATTCTGAAGAGGAGATTTCTATCTTCCAATATCATATTGAGCAACCAATAGCAATGATCCAATCTTATATCATAATCTTGCGGGGTCAAAGCCTGGTGGAGCACAATATGGTAGGAATGTAGCCTAAAGAAAAACAAAATACTTATTACATTGACTTCAAAACTATTAAGAGAAATATTGGCATTATTCGAAACTATTTAAGAGTAATAACATATATATATAATCACTTACCTTTCTTCTAATAAAATCCTATGCACAGTAGAGCGAGTAACGCCCAAGTCTCTAACAATTAATCTAATACTAATTTGTGGATTAAATTCCACATATGCCAAAACATTTACAATGTTTTCCTCGGTTCGACCTCGGCGGCGTCTGCGATATACAGAGCGATGAATACTTCCAGTAGTACGGAAACGGCTAGCTAAACGATTAAACATTCTACTGTCGTATCGGCGCCTTTGAGGGTATCGTACTGTGTAAACCCGTTCAGCAATTGTTGCATTTCCCAAACATTCAAAATACACCGCAATGATGTCAACCGCTTCTTCAAGTGACAGAGGCATTTTGAAAATCAAATACGACACAACACTGTTGGCACGACAAACATTTTGACGTAATAATGAAAGGTGACACGCGTGCACAGTTTCAATTCATATTTTAATTGTTAATGTTCCGTAATTATAATTATTGTTGTTGATATCTCCGGATTGAAAATAGATATTAACTTGCGGTTTTCGCTGACTTCTTAGACTTTTAATCATCCTTGTAATCAGGTAAAATTGAATATACTATTATATTTACAATTATGGAAAAAACGCGCAATATTTGTGAAGTTGTAAGACAGCGTCCCCTAACGCCTAGTGCAAAACACATATTGCCGTAGTTCATAAGATGATATATGGAGTGAGAAAAGCCCTTTTTAACAAAACTAAGTTTACTAAATTATGTTAAGCCAGACCGGAGTTATCAGCATTTATTACAAATAATGTTCAACCTTCCCCCACCACTTTATTTGAAAAGTGACGAACACGTTCTATAGGTTAATTTTATTAATAAATCTTCGAAATTACAAAAATGTTATTTTCGGGATACCTTAACTAAGTTTCCTCAAAAGTCCCCTAAGGTATCCCCTTAGGGGACTTTTGAGGAAACTTCGCGATTTATATTTACCGTGACTGTTGCGCCCTCTAGCGCCAGTCTGAGAAACTTGAAAATAATTTCCAGCAATTTCTCATGACCACTTTACCTAATATATTTTTTTTTCCGCAAGCCATACGACTAACACTTTCTGAGATACGGCTGACAGCCATTCTTAGTGGTACACCCGGTACTTGAAGTCGAAAATAATTATAAAAAATTTTGGGAAAACAAAACCTTTAATTATATCGGTGGATGATAGTGATAGTATAGATTTAAACTATTGAGATGACTCATTTTACTCATACGGTTTTATACAGAGCGTTCCACGTAGAAATTCCGCATTTTCAACCCGGTAATTACACAGATGTCAAAAAAGCCGTTGCCTTTCGTTTTCAAGCAAAAAAAAATAGTAAGAAAATAAAGGGGGGTGGAACTTCTACGTATGACACCCTGTATAATAAAAATTATATATTACGGCTTACTACTTTTACGCATTTTAATAATTTACGTCAAAGTCAGCGATACACAATACATTTTTGTACATATACAAACATTGTTTCAATCTTCCTGCTACCACCCTGGGCCGAAATGGTTTACTTGCCAAAAGCCTTTGTAAAGTCTGTTCAGAGATGTAGGAAAGTGACTAACTGATCCCTATTAGGAAAGACCCGGGCCAGCTGTAAAATTGAAATATGGCCGAACAGGTCCGTATTTTGCTTAGAATTTATTCATGGTTTGTAATAAAAATAAGTAAGACATTAAATAATATTTTATTTATGCTTAAATGTAAAATATCAAGTTATTTTATTATTAAAAATTATATTTATGATTACAAAAATATGCAAATTATTCGGTACTTATAATAATTATTCACTTAATATATCAATATCACTATCGTTATCATCATCTGTTCTAATTATTATTTGTGCTATATTGTCTATATGGATATAATATTTTTCCACTTTTTCAACATGTGTAACAGATCATTGATTTGTGATGGGCTACATGCTTGGTGAAATGACTGTGATGCAATCTATATAGGTCAAACAGGTAGAAACTTTAATACTAGGCTTAAAGAACATAAAACATCCATTTTAAGAAAACAAAATATAACAGGAATAGCGGACCACTGTATAATAAATAACCACAATATCCAACAAAATAAAACCGATATATACTCAACACAAGGGAAGAAAACTCAACCTATTAGAAACATTAGCAATTAAAAAAGCCTTAAAAAATCGATGTAATGTTGTTAATGATCAAATTGAAATACCTTCAGGTGCCAATCTAATACTTAATAGTCTAATAACTTAGGATAAATATACAATAAACATTGTCAATAATTATGAAAAAACTCATAATTATATACACAATATCATTTTCTTACTTAGATGTAAATACCTCTATAATCACACCTGTAACTTAGTTGTACCTTTGGCCAATACCTGAAAATTAAGGACCAAAATAACCCATAATCTGTTTGTCAATTCACTTCATCTCCCTAATTTTATCCTAAGGACATGTTGACATGTTTACCATTACATACTATTATCTAGATATTAACTTTGTAACTACACGTAGAATTTAGTATTGTCTTGTACTGATATGATGCTAATGATAATGATCCGCAAGGGTCGAAACACGTGTCAGGCAACTGAATTTTATAATAATTGTGAAATATAACAAGTAAGACTTTAATTTCCTCTACCATGTGTACCAGAATTTGCCCAACTTTGTGAAGGGATGTCAAAAAGTTCAGTTTTTATAAGCTCAAGTACACTGGAGTTAATAGTAGGACAAATATTGTTACGACGAATGGCAGATTTCAGTTGGTGCCAAACATGTTCGCTGGGATTAAATATACGAAGGTATGGTGGAAGCCTTAAAACTGTATGCCCTAGATTTTTTCCATAATTATCACGGAAGTATTCCTTTTGTAGTTTTAAACTTTGTAAAACCTCAATTAATTGCCTTTTGGTATAATCTTCCTGAAAATAAATGTCATTATCATACATGTAGTTTTGGATTGGTGCTTTTGTGTCATTTGTGGAGGGAGTCTTGGTCAACTGCCTTTTCTTTTGGTTCTTTTTTTCCTCGCTAATCGGATTATTCACAATTTTCCATATATACAGTTGATGTTGGAATTTTTGTTAATGTGGCCATTTCTTCTAACGCTGCTTGCTTGCTGGACGCACGTTCAATGAGAGTTGAATAAACATTGTTTATAACTTCCTTAGTTTCCACAGAAAAGTGTTTTCTGCTATACATCGGGCTCGCACATATTTTCCATGACTCACACACGATTAAACAAACGCTGTATTACACACGAAGTAAGAATAATTACTAAGCTTAAAACTAACTAGAGTGGCTATATATACAGTCTTTAGAACATAAATTGTTTTATGGGATTAACCCTCTCATTTTGAATCAGGTAAAAATCGGTTTAAAATCACCAAACTATTACTTTAATAATGAAATTACGTCTTCCGGATTTGCAGTTTTTTTAAAGACATTTTTAAGTACGGACCATAGATTACCTGCATTGATTCATTAATTTATTGTTTGTTTATGGCCACCCTTGGATAATTCCATGCAAAGGCAAAGTGTAACTTTCTTATATCTCTGGACAGGCTTTACCGATAAAGAATATAAAGGCGTTAGTTAGTCATGACCATTTATCGTGTGTCGTACTATGTCACAATTTTTTTCTCATTTTTGGTCATGATCCCTCCTCCCCCCTGAATCTGCGCCTGGTGCGGTATATTATTTTTATTTCTTTAGATAACATTACTGTTAATAAAATTAAAATAGAGCTATGTGATTCATCATAGAATTTTTTTAAATAAAAAATCTGAAAAAAAAATTGTGTTTTTTAAAATATATTTTTCCTTCCAACCACTCGCTAACTAGAAATTAACTACCATTAAACAAATTTTCTTTCCAAACCGCTAAATTAATTCTGTTGTACGGCGAGTTTGTTGCAAAATGGTGAATTACAGCTCAAAATTCAGATGTTTTTTGCTGATTTTTTTGTTTTCAATTAAGTATGTACTTACCAATAATTATTGTGACAAACTTGACTGTCATTTCTGGTTAATTGTATTACAAGAATAAATTTTAAAGCTCTTTAGACCCGAAAATCCTCGCTCATTTGACACGGATGTGGGTGACAATCGAGTCGAGTCGAATAGGTAAATGTTGCGTTTACGAAATAAAATAAATTAAGTTTTAGTTGACTGAGACATACGCTCCTTGAAAATATTATGATTTTGATCTTATTTTTTAACTTTATATAAACTGCTTGGCCAACAGTTCAACTAAACAGTTTAATTTTGGTTAGTTCACCACAGATCTATACAGGGGCGTAGGCACGGGGGGGGGGGCAGGGGGACATTGTCACCCCCCAAATAATGACAAAGGGGACACAATATCATTTGCCCCCCCCCCAAAAAAAAACAACCGAGTTGCTATTATTCCTTGACTATCGAACCTCTGTTTTCGGGAAGTAGATAATTGATGCTATTATTTTCTGATTCGTGGTTCATGATTACGTTTGTCCTTACTTCCATATGTTAATTTCCCAATAAATTTTTGCCATACAGTACTATTGTTTATTACGTTCAGATGTTTCAATTCTTCATTTGTACGTACCACATTTCATACATGTATATAGCGTATGCATGGACGATATATATACAGTGTGTCCACGGATAGAGTTCGGAAGAGGAAACACTTTTTTATTTGTGGGTTTAGAAGAAAAAGTTATTCTTTATAAAAACGTCTGCTTGTGTTAAAACTCCAATTTCGAATACCAAATTTACGATTAGTATACAGGGTACATCAAAAATAACATTTTTAATTATTTTGATTTCGATTTTTTTTTTGAAATTATATGAAAATATTTTCAAAACCGTGATTTATTACACCAATTGTGCAAAAAAGTCTAATAAACATTTTTCTCAAAGTGGTTAATTTTATCATTTAAACGAAATCCCAAAAACTAATAATGTTGTTTGTGACTAACCATGTTTTAAAACGTTTTTTTTTGTAGACTTAGGAAGAAAAAGTCACTCTTTATAAAAACGTCTGCTTGTGTTGAAACTACAATTTCGAATACGAAATTTACGATTACTATACAGGGTTAGCCAGAAACAACATTTCGTTTAAACTAATTTACGTAAACTATTGTTGCTTTCCTACTTAGAATATAATTTTATATCTGGCCGAATAACGATTTTGTTGTAAGAAAACTATTTCTTATTTGTATTTTTATTATTTCATGTCATAGGTATTTCTTCATTTTATTTAATCATAAATTATAAAATATTAATAGTTATTTATGTATCTAGGGAATTATCCGAGGTAATTGAGACCCTTATAATTCCAGTGATACATAGTGTAACGGGTCCTTTTTTGCAGTAAATAAAACACAGTGGTGCAGGGGAAAGGAGCAGTTTTATTTTAAGCTTAAAATGATGTTTAGTGGTGATTTCCAGAAACTAAAAAAAAATAATGTCCATTACAAATTTGCGAAATCATTACGACTGATCTCATGCGCGTATTTGCTGGTCTTACCAGGGCGGTCAGAAAAGATGTTAATATGTTTTTCCAATAACTTGCGTAGGGAATCCTTTTCAAAAACCGACACCGGTGCTGCGTTTATAATGTTATTAATTTCCGCTTGAAAATTGGCTGTCATAATTTCGTTTTCTCGCTCAACCAGTACTATTTTTTTTGATGACACGGCCGCCATTTCCAGAGGTTCTGCCAAAAACTCGTGCCTCGGAAATGTTTCAGGAATTTTTTCCCAACCAGCGCCGTTCTTTATTAATAATAATTTTTCCTTCCAATTTATTTGGGCTTGCACTAGTCGCAACCAATCTACCCCCAAAATTACCGAATAAGCTAAATCGGGTATCAATAAAAATTCCGAGCTATACTCTTTTTTTTGCAAAAAAAATTTTAGCAGTATCTGTTTTTTTACCTGCCTTTGCTTATTTAAAAACGCTCCGCTAACTTTCACGCCAGTACACGGAAAACTCGGGATAATAGCATGAAAATTTTCGAGTTGACCCCATACTTCTTCGTTTATTGCGCATACCATACTGCCCGTGTCAATTAACGCCGGAAAATTAAACCCGTAAAATTGAATTTCCACTACAGGTGAATAAGAATATATTTTTTGATGTTCAAAATCGCATTCTTCTAATAGATCTTCCTTAACGTTATTAAGACACGACGCGGCCTGCTTTATTATTGCCCCCACGACCGGCCCTAGACATCGTGAGGATCCTCCTCGTTTCCCGACCATAAATCATTTTGAGTTGCCCCCGTATCGTGGTTCTCGCGTTCGACGTTCAACGTCAGGATCTTGTCGCGCGCATCCTCCCGTCGCGGTCCCCCTCTTTCTCGATTCGAGAATGGTACGAATTTCGCACGCTGCCGATTTTGACTTTCCGCAAATGGCGGATTCAATTTTACTTTATTTTCGGAATTAAAATAGTAATCGGCCTGTCTTAAACGCTCCATTGCCGCGCCTAAATCTTGCGTACCTATTAAAATTGAGGAAACATTTGGCGGAAAACCTTGCGCAATAGTTTTTATCAGAAAAAGTTCAGGAAACGGTGGCGACAAATGTTTAGCCATATTTACACATTTCATGAAATGATTTGTTAAAGAGCCTTCATTGTAGCGTGCGGCTTGCAATTTTAATTTTACATGTAATTGGGTAGATTCTGACCAAAAATGATTCAAAAACGCAGCTTTGAAATCTTGAAAGTTTTCAAATGTATGCAAAAACGCCTGACGCCACAGCGAAGCTTCTCCTTTAAAATTATTGGTAATTAAAAATCTAAAATTCTTAAACGACATATTACACTGGTGATATACGTGCTCTACATGTTCTAAAAATTCCACTGGGTGGATGTTTTGATTGTCGAACATAGGTATTTGTTTGCCAGCATCAAGACTATTTGAATTTTGTGGTATTTGATTAATTTCCCTTTTGTTAAATAGGTGGTTTACATTTTCGTCCCTATTTTTTGAATTAAATACATTTTGACCTCCTACACTATGTAAAAAATTATTAAACAATGAGATTAGTTGGTCCTCTGTCGATCTTTTTTCAGCCGTTTCACAGGGTGGCGGCGGGAAATTAAAAATTTGCTTTTGATTAATATCTGCTTGGGGGAATAAGTTATTATTTTGCACCCCTGCATTGCCAAAGGCTTGATGAGTCCAAATGGGTGACTGAGGTAAACTATGTTCGGCCCCAAAACCGTTATTTTGCCCCCCTAAACTGTACCTTGTTCGAGAGGGATGCGGGAGGTCATCCCCTATGATATTCCCAAAAAGATTATTTCTTACTCCCTCTAACTCTGCAGCACCATTACTTTTTTTTCCCGTATCAGACCAAAAAACTGGTCTTAACCTTTCCCTCAAACAGATATTTTCTTGAACGGAATCTGATATTGGCGTATAAAAATTTTGATTGCCTTTAGAATATGGGGTAAAAAAATTCTGATCCGACGCCGGTCGGTTACCTGATGCTTGCGTCGTTGGTGGTACTGCTGAGGTAGGAGGAGCCTCCATGTTTCTCTTTGGTTTCGGGATGGCTCCCATTGATGGTGTTGTATGCACTACCCTGTTCCTTAGGGTATACTGGGTACTAGGAGCCTGTTGTTGTTGGTGGCTTTGCTTTTGCTTCGGTGAATGTTCCATCCCCATGGCCATGTGCTATTATTTGTGTCACGTTGTTGCGCCAAGATGTAACGGGTCCTTTTTTGCAGTAAATAAAACACAGTGGTGCAGGGGAAAGGAGCAGTTTTATTTTAAGCTTAAAATGATGTTTAGTGGTGATTTCCAGAAACTAAAAAAAAATAATGTCCATTACAAATTTGCGAAATCATTACGACTAGCCGACACCCGGCGAGATATCACTATATTCTACATTTAACTAAAATTTAAGGATCACAGTACATATTATAATAAAAATTCATTCCACCTACCTAACACCAGGGAAAAATCCTTCTTCAATTAAAATTATCAAACTGGAGAAACCCAAAGGGCTGTTAGCACCGGAAAAGCCAAAACGAGGTTTCGCTTAAATCGACCAAGTAGAGAAAGAACCAGGCCTCCGGCTGGGTACTCGATGCTAGCAAACCAGAACAAAAAAATCGGCAACAAAAACCCGATAAGTACTGATAGGTACCATTTTTTAAAGGATCATCATTGGCGCACCATAACTTGCCACAATTTTAGCTCTTAAAGATCATTTTATCTATAAATTTGGGCATAGGCGGCGTCAACCTATTATTTGACTATTTATTATAATATATAGGGACAATAAAATATTTCGTCCTGTTACAACTTGCACCCCTAATCTCGCGATAAGAGGGATAAGTCAACTAGTTCGCAAGATTATTCAGCCATAAAAAGTTTTTAAATGACTAGCATGAAAAACTCCGCGTTCCTTCCCCGTCTCAGTATTCTCTAAAATAAAAGTGACGTCATTAACGACCTTTTTTACACGATACGGACCTTCGAACAACAATAAAAATTTCTTTGTTTCGGACTTTAGTGCAGATGACACGTTACAGGCCTTTAGGAGAACCAACTGACCCGGTTCGAACTTGGTGTATGGCCTTATGGGCACCCGCGCGTTTCGCCTAGCTGCCTTTCCTTGCAACGTTTCCCTGGCCAACACCAATCTCTGGTCGGGCGTAATGGCGTCTACACCCGTTGGAGGCCCTAACAAAGACGTCGGCAATAGCCGTTCCCTTGGCGTACCGAACTGTAGTTCATTTGGAGCATACCCCGTTGACTCATGAACAAGCGCGTTCATATAGGCCGCGAACTTCGGTAATTCAAACGCCCACCGCGTGTGGTGGTCGGCACAAAATGCGCGACATAGTCGGCCGAGCTCGCGCATGACCCTTTCTGATGGATTTGCTTGAGGGTGTCGCACCGAATTGAAGATTACTTTGCTACCGAAACCTTCCAACACTTCTCTCCATCGCGCAGCGGTAAACTGGGTCCCACGATCACTGAGAACTTTTTCCACAGAACCGACCTTCGGGAAATAGTCCAACGTTAGACGATTTAGTGCGGCTCGATTGCTTGCGTTTTTGAGTGCATAGAAACACACATATTTCGTGAAAACATCCAGCACGACAAAAACATAACGCGCGCCCCCACGGCTGGTAGGCAACGGGCCATAGAAATCCACCGCAATTAATTCTCCTTTCGACTTCGGAATAATTGATTTAAAGTTTGGCTTTGATAAGGCGGCGATTTTAGACTTTTGACAAAGCTCACACGACCTAATACTTTGTTTTACCGTCCTATGCATATTAGGCCACCACACGTCACTACGCAATGCCCGCCACGTTTTATACGCACCGAAGTGGCCGAGTACTTCATGATATTCGCGAGCTACCCTGCCGATCAATGCCCTCGAAATACAAAGTAAATAAAATTCCTCGTCATTTTTACGCACGTACAAAACACCATTCTGCGCCGTGAATTGTCTTTGTACATTGAGATCACCCGGTAATTTTTCTAAAATATCTTTCAATTTAGGATCTTCGCTTTGATACACTTTTATATTTTTTAAAATTTCCGAAAAGCTTTTGCTAAAAGTAAAAACCGATAATATTTTAAATAACTTGTCCTTAGGTGTTGGAAAACGAATCGCGGCCTGTCGAGATAACGCGTCCGCGATAAAATTTTCTCGACTGCTAATATGGACTAGATCAAAATCGAACTCTTGTAACGCGAGCGCGTACCGAGCAATACGAGGAGATAACAATCTACAAGTCCCTAGATATGTGATTGTCGAATTATCGGTGTAAACCGTGAACTTCCGACCCAGAAGATATGTCCGAAATCGGGAGGTAGCCCATACCAGACTAAGTGCTTCCTTTTCATTTATATGATACCTCGTCTCTCTATCTAAAAGCAACCTAGATGCCCAAGCTATCACGTGATGCTTTCCCTCTACTTTTTGAAATAGTTGCGCGCCCAATCCTGTATCGCACGCGTCCACGGCTAGACAAAAAGGTAAATCTTCACGAGGGTGGTATAACAACGTCGCATCCACCAATTTGTTTTTAATCTGATCAAACGCACGTTGCTCCGCCTCCGTCCACCGCCATTTTGTATTTTTTTTTAGTAAGTTGGTAAGGGGTGCGGCAGTCGCCGAAAACTGATCACAAAATGCGCGGTCAAAATTGGCCAAACCTAAAAAACTCTGCACTTGTTTTCGATTATTCGGAATCTTAAAATCCGTTACGGCCTGTATTCGATTTGGATCTGGCCCATAACCTTCTGGACTTAATACATATCCCAGGAAAGGCATTTCCTTACGAAAAAACAAACATTTCTTAAGCCTCAATGTAAAACCGGCATTACTTAATCGCGTAAACACCCTATCTAAATGCTCTAAGTGGGCCTCGAAACTCTCTGAAATTATTAATAAATCATCAACATATTTCGTCAAAAAACTATCGAACTCCGAACCGAAAACCTTCGACAAGCACCGCGTAAACGCGCTTACGCTTGATGATAATCCGAACGGCAATACTTTAAAACAGTAAGTCGTACCGTCGAATTTAAAACCCGTATACTGCATCGACTCCCTGGTTAACGGAATTTGATAGTACCCGCAAGTAAAATCGATCGATGACATAAAAACAATATTTTTTAATGATCGCAAAAGTTCTTCCACCGGACGAGGCGTATCGTATTCCTTTTCCATTATTTGATTCAAAAAACGCGCGTCCAAACACAATCGCACCGAATTATCTTTTTTAAGCGTTGCCATTAATGGGGAGACGTACGGCGTCGGCATCTTCGCGATTACCCCCCACTCCTCCAATGTGTCTAGTTGCTGTTGAATCGCGCCGCGATGAGCTAAGGCGATCGGGTACTGCTTTCGGCAGAACTCGATATCCTCGCGTAGTCTGATCTCATGCGCGTATTTGCTGGTCTTACCAGGGCGGTCAGAAAAGATGTTAATATGTTTTTCCAATAACTTGCGTAGGGAATCCTTTTCAAAAACCGACACCGGTGCTGCGTTTATAATGTTATTAATTTCCGCTTGAAAATTGGCTGTCATAATTTCGTTTTCTCGCTCAACC
The DNA here is from genome assembly GCA_963920685.1 of Polydrusus tereticollis. Lineage (NCBI taxonomy): Eukaryota > Metazoa > Arthropoda > Insecta > Coleoptera > Curculionidae > Polydrusus > Polydrusus tereticollis. The sequence goes on from OY987336.1 coordinate 20,477,208, forward strand.
AGTACTATTTTTTTTGATGACACGGCCGCCATTTCCAGAGGTTCTGCCAAAAACTCGTGCCTCGGAAATATTTCAGGAATTTTTTCCCAACCAGCGCCGTTCTTTATTAATAATAATTTTTCCTTCCAATTTATTTGGGCTTGCACTAGTCGCAACCAATCTACCCCCAAAATTACCGAATAAGCTAAATCGGGTATCAATAAAAATTCCGAGCTATACTCTTTTTTTTGCAAAAAAAATTTTAGCAGTATCTGTTTTTTTACCTGCCTTTGCTTATTTAAAAACGCTCCGCTAACTTTCACGCCAGTACACGGAAAACTCGGGATAATAGCATGAAAATTTTCGAGTTGACCCCATACTTCTTCGTTTATTGCGCATACCATACTGCCCGTGTCAATTAACGCCGGAAAATTAAACCCGTAAAATTGAATTTCCACTACAGGTGAATAAGAATATATTTTTTGATGTTCAAAATCGCATTCTTCTAATAGATCTTCCTTAACGTTATTAAGACACGACGCGGCCTGCTTTATTATTGCCCCCACGACCGGCCCTAGACATCGTGAGGATCCTCCTCGTTTCCCGACCATAAATCATTTTGAGTTGCCCCCGTATCGTGGTTCTCGCGTTCGACGTTCAACGTCAGGATCTTGTCGCGCGCATCCTCCCGTCGCGGTCCCCCTCTTTCTCGATTCGAGAATGGTACGAATTTCGCACGCTGCCGATTTTGACTTTCCGCAAATGGCGGATTCAATTTTACTTTATTTTCGGAATTAAAATAGTAATCGGCCTGTCTTAAACGCTCCATTGCCGCGCCTAAATCTTGCGTACCTATTAAAATTGAGGAAACATTTGGCGGAAAACCTTGCGCAATAGTTTTTATCAGAAAAAGTTCAGGAAACGGTGGCGACAAATGTTTAGCCATATTTACACATTTCATGAAATGATTTGTTAAAGAGCCTTCATTGTAGCGTGCGGCTTGCAATTTTAATTTTACATGTAATTGGGTAGATTCTGACCAAAAATGATTCAAAAACGCAGCTTTGAAATCTTGAAAGTTTTCAAATGTATGCAAAAACGCCTGACGCCACAGCGAAGCTTCTCCTTTAAAATTATTGGTAATTAAAAATCTAAAAGTCTTAAACGACATATTACACTGGTGATATACGTGCTCTACATGTTCTAAAAATTCCACTGGGTGGATGTTTTGATTGTCGAACATAGGTATTTGTTTGCCAGCATCAAGACTATTTGAATTTTGTGGTATTTGATTAATTTCCCTTTTGTTAAATAGGTGGTTTACATTTTCGTCCCTATTTTTTGAATTAAATACATTTTGACCTCCTACACTATGTAAAAAATTATTAAACAATGAGATTAGTTGGTCCTCTGTCGATCTTTTTTCAGCCGTTTCACAGGGTGGCGGCGGGAAATTAAAAATTTGCTTTTGATTAATATCTGCTTGGGGGAATAAGTTATTATTTTGCACCCCTGCATTGCCAAAGGCTTGATGAGTCCAAATGGGTGACTGAGGTAAACTATGTTCGGCCCCAAAACCGTTATTTTGCCCCCCTAAACTGTACCTTGTTCGAGAGGGATGCGGGAGGTCATCCCCTATGATATTCCCAAAAAGATTATTTCTTACTCCCTCTAACTCTGCAGCACCATTACTTTTTTTCCCGTATCAGACCAAAAAACTGGTCTTAACCTTTCCCTCAAACAGATATTTTCTTGAACGGAATCTGATATTGGCGTATAAAAATTTTGATTGCCTTTAGAATATGGGGTAAAAAAATTCTGATCCGACGCCGGTCGGTTACCTGATGCTTGCGTCGTTGGTGGTACTGCTGAGGTAGGAGGAGCCTCCATGTTTCTCTTTGGTTTCGGGATGGCTCCCATTGATGGTGTTGTATGCACTACCCTGTTCCTTAGGGTATACTGGGTACTAGGAGCCTGTTGTTGTTGGTGGCTTTGCTTTTGCTTCGGTGAATGTTCCATCCCCATGGCCATGTGCTATTATTTGTGTCACGTTGTTGCGCCAAGATGTAACGGGTCCTTTTTTGCAGTAAATAAAACACAGTGGTGCAGGGGAAAGGAGCAGTTTTATTTTAAGCTTAAAATGATGTTTAGTGGTGATTTCCAGAAACTAAAAAAAAATAATGTCCATTACAAATTTGCGAAATCATTACGACTAGCCGACACCCGGCGAGATATCACTATATTCTACATTTAACTAAAATTTAAGGATCACAGTACATATTATAATAAAAATTCATTCCACCTACCTAACACCAGGGAAAAATCCTTCTTCAATTAAAATTATCAAACTGGAGAAACCCAAATGGCTGTTAGCACCGGAAAAGCCAAAACGAGGTTTCGCTTAAATCGACCAAGTAGAGAAAGAACCAGGCCTCCGGCTGGGTACTCGATGCTAGCAAACCAGAACAAAAAAATCGGCAACAAAAACCCGATAAGTACTGATAGGTACCATTTTTTAAAGGATCATCATTGGCGCACCATAACTTGCCACAATTTTAGCTCTTAAAGATCATTTTATCTATAAATTTGGGCATAGGCGGCGTCAACCTATTATTTGACTATTTATTATAATATATAGGGACAATAAAATATTTCGTCCTGTTACAATAGATAATTTTATTTCTGACCGATTTTAGTAACATTTTGTTCATTTTTAAAGTGGAATAAATGTTTCAATAGATGACAATCAAATTGACATTAGATGTCAATCGTTTGATTTTATGTCAAATTTTTCTTAATATCCCAAGGGAGTTATGACCCTTATAATTCCCGCGTAACTAAGACGTTATAAGCTAATAATATACCGGTCAGAAATAAAATAAATAACGTTTTATTCGAACGTGGTACCACCGAGTTCAGCGCATAGTTCAAGTCGATATCTGAATTCCCGATAACAATTCCTAATTTACTGTATTGGGATATTTGCAATGACTTCTCTTATTTTTTCTTTCAAGAGATCTATAGGTTATTATTGAAATTGGTTTTATACACATGCTGCTTCAGATTCCCCACAAATGAAAGTCCATAATTGTGAGATCGGGACTCCTAAGTGGCCACTCATTTGGACCATACCTTCCAAACCATTTGTTCCCAAACTGATGATTTAGCCAATCACGAACAATTATCGAGAAATGAGCGGGACAGCCGTCTTGTTGGAAATGTAATTTTATTCGATCAGCTAAAGGTATATCTTGCAAATGATCATAAAAAAAAGTGTTCAGAAGATGCAAATAAGTGTGTTGATATAAATTGTTTTCAATAAAATATGGTCCAATGATTCCATTGTAAGTAATAGCACACCACACGTTAAGTTTTTGTGAATACTGTCTTCTAGAGCGGATACGAAAATTAGGATTGCCGCGGCTCCTATAGCGACAGTTTTGCGAACTAACTACCCCGTTTGTGGTAAACGTTGCCTCGTCCGAGAAAATAATATTATTAACAAAACTTCTTTGTCTAAGGATATGTTGCCCTATCAACAAACAAAAATCCAAACGCTTCATGTCGTCATTTTCTTCCAGGAAATGATTAAATTTAGGTTTGTACGGACAAATTTTATTGAATTTTAATATTTTTTCTACTATAGATTTACTCACATTACCAATTTGAGAAGATCTTTTTCTTAAAGGCAGTTTGGGAAAATTTCTAACTGAATCCATTGTCATTACAGTTACAGCATCATCTTCATCATACTTCTCCCTTTTTTTATTTAAAACACTACCAGTTCTCATGAATTTTATTACAAATTTTTTTAAACCCTTGTCCGTGAGAGAAACAGCAGGCCATATTTCATGGAATTCTCGAAGAACTGCCATATAGCTTTTTTCATGTCCTAAACCATAACTTCGCACAATATAAATTCTTTGTTCTAACGTTAGCATTTTCTAATTTCACTATTATGCAGATTTATGAGAAAATTATGATGCAAAGTAACTAAAACATTTCATTTATTTAGAACAGGCTACTTTTTTGCACAATTGGTGTAATAAATCATAGTTTTGAAAATATTTTCATATAATTTCAAAAAAAAATCGAAATCAAAATCATTAAAAATGTTATTTTTGATGTACCCTGTATACTAATCGTAAATTTGGTATTATATTCGAAATTGGAGTTTCAACACAAGCAGACGTTTTTATAAAGAATAACTTTTTCTTCTAAACCCACAAATAAAAAAGTTTTTCCTCTTCCGAACTCTATCCGTGGACACACTGTATATGATATATTTATGTGAAATGTCCCGCCCCCCCTCAATGAAAAACCGTGCCTACGCCCCTGGATCTATATACATAGATCTGTGCATGGTTTCATTCCCCATAAGCCATGCATATTTTTGATACCATGCATTTTTCTGAAAATGACCTGTTACTCCCCTTCCCCTTGGCTCTCTACCGTGTTAATTAAATTCAACATTTTAGGGCTTCACCTTTTAAACTTTAATATATTGAATAAGATCACTTTTTACCTGAGTTCCAACTTGGTTTTCCATGTCGTTTCGTGCGTTACCCTCAATTTTTCGAAATGTCTAAACAGGATATTTTATTAAAAAATTACCTGAGGTCCTAATCTTAAAAAAAACAAACTGGAAGTTTTGACGTTGAGTTTTAACTTCGATACATGGTGTTTGTTTGGTTGCCTATGTTCAAGCCTGAAATTCTAGTCTTCGTTACTGATATTCTTACGACCGGGCAGGCATGTGTATTTTTCCGTTATGAAAGTAAGTCGTACAGATAACTAAAGTGCAGTGTGTTCTGAAGTTAGCGATTATGTTTTATTCATCAAGGGAACCTACCTACAGGCATAAGTTTAGTTTTATTAAGTTTACAGGTGTCGTTGTATTCTGCAAATAGATGTTATTATTTGTAATCCTTCTATGCAGTTATAAACCAACTAGCCGATACTGTGGCGAAGCAGTAAATTCTAAATTACGGCAAGCTAGTAACCCTTGTGCGTTTACTACCCGATTTATCAATCAAGCATCGTTGGCGTGGCTATTGCTTTCTATCTGGGAGGCTTTAGCCCCAGAAGTGCCATAGGCGAAAATATTTTCGAAGCCACGCCAAATTTTGTCAAGAAGTCATGCAAGAGTCCTTAAGAACAAGTTAACAAAATCAATAGGAAAAAAATACAAAAAAAAAATTACCCTACGGTTGCTTTTCTTTAAAAAGGGAAACTCTGCTTGCATTTCTATAACTACGTTAGTGCCGGGCAGAGTTTTTACTGGCAACTGAATAATTGACTAGATTTTCTTTTCTTGATTTGTTCGTTTATAGCTAAAAATATCCGCCCTGTGTACGCTAGATATGCAGGGTGTCTCACGATGACCGTTCATTAGAATATTTCGAAAAGTAATGCTATTTGAATTCTGCAAATTTCGATTTTGGAAATAGCGGCGACCTTGTGCGAGTTCCGGTTATGCCGGAAGATGTCTCAAACTTGCTTATTTTAAATGGAACACCCTATATAATATACTTTTTTTGTGTTCCTTTCTTTATTTTCAATAATGTCATTAAAAATATTTTTACCCTACTCTATCCGTTTTTGAGATAAAAATTATTTTCCTCAAATTGTGTGTAAATTAAAACAGGGTGTCACCTAAAATTAAATATCTTTTCAAAACTAAAAGAAAGAAACTCGAAATTTAGGTTGTGACATTAGATAGTATGGTGCTAGATATTGTATTGTCGGAAAATAAAATTTTATATACAGGGAAGCGGAAAAGTAACAATTTTTGATCTTTATCAAAAAATTAACAAAACTTCATTTCTTTAAATACGATGCTATGTTGCTAGTTCATTAAACGGATAGGCGATAACATTCCCTATTTATCCACATATGGTATCCCTATACCTAACTATATTCTATTTCAGAAAGGTGTAGAGTAATAAAATGGGAAATTCCGTCCAGTTCGGCTCAATTTCGGTTTCGGCCATAGGCGCAGGTAAACTTTGTGCATTAAATTATTTATGATAATTAACCAAAAATTTTAGAGAATTAGGTTAACGGGTAGTAAGATAAAATAGTATTGTTTGTAACATTAAAATTTCAAGTAATTGCGTAAGAGGATTAGGAAAGGTATGTTTTCTGGCATGAAGTGCCAAAATTGAAATATTGTGTAGGGATTAGTTAGGTAGTATATTATAAAGTTACTTTTTGCGTTTTACAGGTACCATTTAACAGGTACCGAGTTTGGCTCTGGCCTCTTTGGTTGGATCATATAAATAGGTGGTAATTTGGGATAAACTTCATATATCGCGTGTGTGTATGATCTTAATAAGTATTTGTTTAGTTTAACGCATCAGTATTTGCTGTTAAGCCGTATACCGGGTGTTGCATCGTCGAGCGGGACATAGGAAATCCCATGTAATTTTAAATGGGGTCAATTATTGGCTTCCCTAATTATTTTAGAGAAAAATTCTATTTAGGTTTATTAAAGAGCACTAAAACCCACATTCAAAAGAATAACTTTAGATATTTTTGATGAGCCCGTTTTCGGGTTATCGCCGATTTCTTTTTAACTATTTCTCCTTTTTATGGCCCCGTATTTGCGGGCACCAGTCAAGGTAAAAGATGAATGTCAAATAAAGTTGTCATTTTGAGGAATATTTGAACATCTTCTTAATTCCTAAAGTTCTAACAATTTAATAGTACCTACCTATTAATTAGTAAAATATTGAACCATGTAAAATGTCATAATTAACCTTGTAATTGGATACTTTATTTTAGTTTTATTCAGATTAATTTGTACTCATAAATACACCTTTAATATTTTCGATGTACGAGTTTTTATAACAATAAAGCACACATTTCAAAATGACAACTTTATTTGACAGTCATCTTTTACCTTAACTGGTACTCGCAAATACGGGGCCATAAAAAGCAGAAATAGTTAAAAAGAAATCGGCGATAACCCGTAAACGGGCTCATCAAAAATATCTAAAGTTATTCTTTTGAATGTGGGTTTTAGTGCTCTTTAATAAACCTAAATAGAATTTTTCTCTAAAATAATTAGGGAAGCCAATTGTCGTGTCCCAGTCCGAAAAAGCTACCCGCTAAGTCAACCGGAACCAGGTTCTTTATTAGAAAGATAAACAAGTCTTACATTCGGGTAATCAAAACATTATATTACTCCAAAACATGGAACACATTACAAGAAAACGGTAAACTAAAAAATGCACTCTTTTCAACGACAAAACATGCTAACTTTTTAAAAGCATTACAAAAAAGACCAACTTGTCTCAGCTGATCGCGCCGGCTACTGTCGAAAAACAATCTAAAAAATATCAAGTGTCCGAAAATCGTGCAGATGGGATCGATGGGTAGGCAACACACGATCATGAACAGGGCCGGCCTCGGCGGTAAAGCATATGGACACGGCACCAGGAAAATTGTCAAATACCGGGTTGTACAAATATAAAACTAAAACTAAAGCTGTCTCGGACATTCTCCCACCTGAGGAGCGTTTCATTTAAGCTACTCACCAATTCAGACAGGACTACTTAAAAGCTAAAATACATTATTCCTTAAAACTAATCTTATACTACAGATACTTGACGGGCACTTTGGAGACACGACCACTGCGCGTTAACTTTACGTCAGGACGATATACTCTGCTTTTCACTCCCGTTTTAGCACTACACTGTTGATGCTGGTCTTCCTCCCCATGGTCATAGGGCAAGCCTGTGGCTTGGCCGTCTGGAACAGGCACCTCTGTACGGGAAACTGGGGTAGGTTGTCTTTCAACCAGAAATCTGGCTTCGGGTAAGTCGGCGTCGCTGCACTCAAGCGGGAACAAACGCTGCACTGGTCGTAGGAGCTGACCTTTGTTAGTAAGTACGCGCACTAGACGCGTTTTACCGTCTCGATTGGATAACAGTTCGACTACTCGCGCTAGAGGCCAGTTGAAACGCTTATCGACATCGTTACCGACGAGAACGATGTCTCCTATTTTAACGTCGCGATTGAAGTCTCGAACTTTATGCACCCTTTCCAACTGTCCGAGATATTCACTTCTGAACCGCTGTCGGAGATCATCTCGTAACTTTTGTTTGTATCGTACTTTACGACACAATGAAGCTCTATCTATCGCGTCACAATCGGGCAATCCAAAATGCCTGCAATCCCGAAGGAACATAGATGGGGTCAACGCGGTCAAGTCCGACGGATCACTGGAAATATACGTTATCGGTCGAGAATTAATAATGTACTCGCACTCACAAATCAATGTCAATAGGTCTTCGTACGAAAGTGAAGATTTACCAAGTACTTTGCGTAAAAATCCCTTAAGTATACCGATTAACCGCTCCCAGAACCCGCCCCACCAAGACGCCGTAGGAGGGTTAAATCGCCACGTTATACGTTGAGACGAAGCATAGTCTTGAATACTATTCCAGTCTAATTTGGCTAAGGCATTCTCAGCGCCCACAAAATTAGTTCCGTTATCCGTATAAATAGTAGCGGGTCGTCCGTATCGAGCGACAAAACGACGCAGAGCTTGCGTAAAACAAACAGTAGACATGGACGTTGCAAGCTCCAAATGCACGGCGCGGTACACGGCACAGGTGAATAAACAAATCCAAACCTTTTCTCCATTATTTAGATAAAGAGGTCCTGCAAAGTCAATTCCGGTCACCTCAAAAGGCACCGCGTCACGCACACTATATGGAGGTGCTGGTACGCAAAACGGTCGAACAGATTGTCTTTTACACTTAACGCAGATTGAAATTGCGGCTCGCACGACCCGACGCCCACCGGTTATCCAGTATTTTTCACGGAGCAACGATAATAGTCCTTGCGTTCGCACATGTAAAGAGCTCTCGTGAACATTAATTATTAAAGATGTTACCAACGAATGTTTACCTGGCAACACAACTGGGTAACAAAAGTCTTCAATATCTTTTCTATTTGACACTTGGGTTCTCAAGCGTATCAAACCATCTTCATCTTCAAAAACATTAAGTGAAGAAAGTGATTCATTTTTTGTATCAGGATAACTTTCAGTCTGAATCACTTTTAGAACGAACTTTTCAGCACCTATGATTTCATTAGCAGTTAAAGCTTTACATAAACGCTTTTTAGATTTGACATTATTAATGAATCTGAATATCCAAGCTACCATACGTAACGTCTTGTTATATTTATGGAAGTAGTTGAGGTGCCAAAAATCAATATTTCCATTTATCATAGAAGTTACTACACGCTTTTTCCGTTCTTGATTTATCTCCACCTCATTGTATTCAAATTGCTCTTGAGGCCAATCTGAGGGGGGGCTGCTAAGCCAGTTCGGACCCTCCCACCATTGGGATTCATACAAACGTTTGGGAGAACATCCTCGCGAAGGAAGATCTGCTGGGTGTAGATTTCCTGGCACATGTCTCCACGCTTCAGCTGCAGTTAAGGAACGGATTTCTTTGATTCGGTTTCCTACAAATGTTGCCCATTCTTCAGCTCTTTGAATCCAAGATATGACTGTTGAAGAATCGCTCCAGTAGTAAGTCTCAATATTGCTAAAATCAACTTTCACCGAGGCACACAACCTAGATGCAATTGTGGCTGCTAACAGCTCTAGACGTGGAATAGTAAGCTTGTTCTTTAGAGGAGCGACTCTACTCTTGGCCCCGAGTAGATATAACTGTACTTCATTCTCGACCTCTACTCCCAAAAATATCACTACAGCATAAGCATGCTTACTCGCATCGCAGAAAGTATGTAAACTTAGATGTTCGGCCTCTCCTGGTCCAGCTCGGATCCATCTTGGTATAACTATCTTTAACAAGAATGGTAATTCCTTTTCCCAACTTCGAAATGAAAATTCAATTTCACTGTCAACGGGTGCATCCCAGCTTAACTCCTTCTCAAATGTCTGTTGTAGTAAAATTTTGGGACACAATGTTGCAGGGCAAGTAAATCCAATAGGATCAAAGATTTTCTGAGCCCTGGAAAGCATTATTCTTTTTGTAATAATGTCACCTTTTTCTTCGTAGCTCTTTTCTATACAGCTTTGATTAATTTTTAACACATCTTGGTCAGATAGCCATGTTAAGCCCAAAGCTGCAACATCATTACTTTGATCCAGTTTACCAGTATACTCCCACCCTCTCAAGTCCATTTTTGCATCACCAAGTATAATCACCGATTCATTGATAAACTGAGTAAGAGCTTTTCCATCAGACACACTTGATACACAGTTATCTACGTAGAAACTCTTTTCCAATTTTTCTATAGTTTCCAAGGTGTATTGGGATGTTGTGGAGTCTAAACACTTTTGTTTACACAACTGTAAATGATACTCAATTGTAGCTCCCAGCAAAAATGGGCTACAGTTTACACCAAATACAACTCGCTTGTGTCGATAAACAACTTGCTTTTTATCTGGACCAATCCAGAGAAATCGTAAAAAATCCCGATCTGATTTATCTAGACTAATTTGCAAAAATGCCCTTTTTATATCGGACGCAATTGTGGCTGCTAACAGCTCTAGACGTGGAATAGTAAGCTTGTTCTTTAGAGGAGCGACTCTACTCTTGGCCCCGAGTAGATATAACTGTACTTCATTCTCGACCTCTACTCCCAAAAATATCACTACAGCATAAGCATGCTTACTCGCATCGCAGAAAGTATGTAAACTTAGATGTTCGGCCTCTCCTGGTCCAGCTCGGATCCATCTTGGTATAACTATCTTTAACAAGAATGGTAATTCCTTTTCCCAACTTCGAAATGAAAATTCAATTTCACTGTCAACGGGTGCATCCCAGCTTAACTCCTTCTCAAATGTCTGTTGTAGTAAAATTTTGGGACACAATGTTGCAGGGCAAGTAAATCCAATAGGATCAAAGATTTTCTGAGCCCTGGAAAGCATTATTCTTTTTGTAATAATGTCACCTTTTTCTTCGTAGCTCTTTTCTATACAGCTTTGATTAATTTTTAACACATCTTGGTCAGATAGCCATGTTAAGCCCAAAGCTGCAACATCATTACTTTGATCCAGTTTACCAGTATACTCCCACCCTCTCAAGTCCATTTTTGCATCACCAAGTATAATCACCGATTCATTGATAAACTGAGTAAGAGCTTTTCCATCAGACACACTTGATACACAGTTATCTACGTAGAAACTCTTTTCCAATTTTTCTATAGTTTCCAAGGTGTATTGGGATGTTGTGGAGTCTAAACACTTTTGTTTACACAACTGTAAATGATACTCAATTGTAGCTCCCAGCAAAAATGGGCTACAGTTTACACCAAATACAACTCGCTTGTGTCGATAAACAACTTGCTTTTTATCTGGACCAATCCAGAGAAATCGTAAAAAATCCCGATCTGATTTATCTAGACTAATTTGCAAAAATGCCCTTTTTATATCGGACGCCACCCCCAATCTTGAAAATCTAAATCTTAACAGGATAGATGGAATAGATTCTATTAAATTGGGCCCTACTTCTAGACAGCTATTCAGAGAAGGTTTACCCTTTTCACTTGCTGAAGCGTCAAACACGGGTCTTATCTTGGTAGTACTATTATCTTTAAAAACAGGTCGATGGGCTAGGTAATGAGCCGGGCTTTGTAGCTGATCTTCAGGCACCAGTTCTATAACTTCATCATGCAACCACTCTTGGAAAATTTGGTCATATTCATTGACTGAGTTCTGTTTTTCTAGTTTACTTAATGTAGCATCAAGTCTTCTTTTTGCTATGGAAAAATAACTAGGAATAGGGGGGTGGCAAGTTAACTTTATAGCGACCATCCAGGTCTGTAGATACTGTTTGTAAAAACATTTCTTTGGCTGCGCGGTTGCCATATCGTCACGACTTCTTCTTTCAGTGGGCTCAGTTATTCCCAGAACATCTAGCTTCCATAGATCAGTGATTGGGGCATCCTTTACAAACATGGAAAATGTTGTCATTGCTAAACTAGGGTCCTTATCTTCATATGGCAATTTGCCCATAATGGTCCACCCTAATGACGTTTCCATGGCCACCAAACCACAACTTAAAGCATGTCTGCGCCCAGTGTATAATTTGCCAGCGATATCTGCACCAATCAGGACTTCAATTGGACCAGATTCAAAACTATCACTTAACTCGACATTCAAAGATTTAAGTTCATCAACCCAACTACCATATACAACAGGCTGTATTAAATTTCGTGACAAATCTGAGGCTGGTCTAAAACATCAAGTAGTCATTTCTATGCAGCATTATTTTGTAACAATTGTGTTTTTTCTCCGAGGTACAGTGACCTCCAAATAAAGAATGAATGAGGTTTTCACTTCTCAAAACATCATAACCCAGTTCTAGAGCAGTTTTCTTAAGGATATATGACCTCTGAGAGCCTGAATCAATCAGCACCCTTATTTTCTTATGCTTAGGTCCATTACTGATATCAACAGAAAGAGTTTGTAAAAACACCCTCGTATTAGTGTGACAAGAAAGGGCTTGTTCAGTGGGCTTAGACTTATTGATTTCTCGGTCTTCTAACTGTGTACCATTTTTATGAGAAGGCAGGTCTGGGCACATAAGTGTAACATGTGATCTGGAACAAACTAAACACCTCTGATGCCCTCGACATAGTCTAGATTGATGCCCCCTTTTCAGACAGCGAAATCAGGCCTTTTGACTAGTCAAAGCTTTTATTTTCTGATCTAGACTATATTTCTGTACTTTTAAACAACTTTTACTCAAATGAGCACCATCACAGAAGCAACATTTAATTTCAAGATTAATAAGACCAGCTGCTGTAGGAGTCTTGACGACATCAAACTGCCTGTGCTTATATCTTCTTGATCCGTCATTACCCATACCAGCTGCAGATGAATGTAAACCAAAATTCTCAGCAGCTAGTGATATTCTTTGTTCGCTTTCAACCTCTGATTTCAAAAATGTCATCAAACTATTCAGTCGGTTACATAAAGGTGTGGCTTCAGCCCCTGTACTATTAGTAAACCCTGAAGAACGTTGCCAGGCTCTTAACAAATGTTCTGGCAAACATGACTCGATAAGCGGAAACAACATGGCCGCATAGTTATTTTTAGTTATTCCCAGTGTCTCAAGTGCTCGTAACTGTGTCTCAATCCTATCATACAAAGTAGAGATATCCATTTTATGGGCAACAGAATTATTTAATATAAGCTTTAAAAACTCCCTTATATAAACTTCAATTTGCAGATCTTCTCTGCCAAAACGTGAGGTTAAACTGTCAACACTCTTAAGGTAGTTTTCTGGCACCGCAGGAAAACTCTCGACTAACTGCCTCGCTCGGCTGCCAGGCACTGTGGCTTGAACTAAATATGCAATCTTATCATGTTGATCTATGTCTTAATCTTCGTGAATTTTTTTAAATTGTGCCCAGAAACTCAACCAATCCCGGATATCTCCACTAAATTTCTTAAATTCAATTGTGGGAAGTCTAAAACTACGCTTACCTTGTTCATTTGCAGAGCTGACCACACTTATTGTATCACTGTTGCGAAAATTCCTAGAAATAGCATCATCTTGCTGCTGTGCGATTTTTCCCAATTGTAGCCTCAGCGTTGTGAACCTTTTCAGATAATCATCAGTACTTTCCATTTCAGAAGCAAGTATTTCTTCACTTTCATCTGATTCTAGCAGCTCACTGTAAATTTGTTCATCTACCACACTTAAAGCCTAATATTTTTGTTGTAGCACTTCCCATACAGTAACTATTAAGTCATACTGCTTTGGCTCAGCAGATAGCAAATTTTGCAGTTCATTAGCACACTTTGTAAAGGCAGTACGAAGCACTCGCCGATTTTTCTTGTAACTTTCCATCGCGTTGACAAACCCGGTCAAACCACCGAACTTTTTAAACCAAACGAAACAATCGGTAAAAGTTTGTCACACGCTGGACCTATTTTTGCAAAAAGGTCCTGTCACGGTCGCCACTATGTCGTGTCCCAGTCCGAAAAAGCTACCCGCTAAGTCAACCGGAACCAGGTTCTTTATTAGAAAGATAAACAAGTCTTACATTAGGGTAATCAAAACATTATATTACTCCAAAACATGGAACACATTACAAGAAAACGGTAAACTAAAAAATGCACTCTTTTCAACGACAAAACATGCTAACTTTTTAAAAGCATTACAAAAAAAGACCAACTTGTCTCAGCTGATCGCGCCGGCTACTGTCGAAAAACAATCTAAAAAATATCAAGTGTCCGAAAATCGTGCAGATGGGATCGATGGGTAGGCAACACACGATCATGAACAGGGCCGGCCTCGGCGGTAAAGCATATAGACACGGCACCAGGAAAATTGTCAAATACCGGGTTGTACAAATATAAAACTAAAACTAAAGCTGTCTCGGACACCAATAATTGACCCCATTTAAAATTACATGGGATTTCCTATGTCCCGCTCGACGATGCAACACCCGGTATAGTGTTCACAGTATTATAAAATTAGCAATAAAGTGGCGACATTCACCCCAACAAAAAGATGTTCCAATAATTCTCCACTATCAGTGAATGAAAAAGTTATTATTTTAAATGTACATGATTGCATAAAATACGATTATCCGAATTTTACTGTACAAGAAACTGTCGACCGATGTTCCCGAATGACTGAAGTTGGAAAGTCCACCGTTTTTAAATTATTGCGGGAGAGAAAGACGGCCGGTCAAGTGGAACCTCCCAAGAAAAGTCCAGGCAGACCAATAAAAGTCATTAATGAAGACACCAAAAGTGTAGTTCGAAGAAAAGTTCACTCTTCTTTTTTTTTTTAAGAATTACCCACCCTCCGTTTGGCGGAAAAATTGAAAAAAAAAAATGTTATTCATGAGAAGTGGTACTAAATGACGAGATATTGAAAAAAGTTATTTGAGAAAAGTGTTTAGATTCTAATTGTATGCCTGCTCGCAATGTTTGAAGCAAAACTAAATATTTTTATAGTTTCTTAAAGTTTTAATTTGTTTAAACTCAAAATCTAGCTTTTTACCATGCATATGTACTTGAGTGTGTTCACTGTTCAGCCCTTCGTACAACTAATTATGTACATTCAAGAGATTAATACATTGGCTTTCGATCACTTACTTTAATTAAAAATATATGAAAATATAAAAGTAATATTGAATATATTTTTTTAAAAAAATTTAAGAGATATATTTTTTTAATTTTTACTACAAACTCTGCGGACGGGCATAAAATTAAAATCTAAAAATTTTTTTCAAATAATTATCGATATCTCGTCATATAATACCACTTATCGTGAAGAAATATATTTTTCTCAGTTTTCCCGCCAAGCGAGTAGTCACGTGACAAATGTCAAAATAAAATTTTAGGTTTTCCGTTATGCAGAGATAATTGGCATAAAAGTTTTTTTCAATATTCCATCAATAAATTTTTTTTGTCAAAATATCCAACTTTATGCCAGTCACTATATAAGGGCAACCCTGTATATTATGTGACTATTTTTTTATTTATGTACATTTTATATTAGTTGATACTACATCGTTCGGAGGTTGAGTTGAGAGGTAGCGCCATCTTTAGAATTGACTTGAGACTTGATACTACACCGTTCGGAGGTTGAGTTGAGATTTTATTTCGATGTTGCGATGTTTAAAATAAACATCGATGTTATCAAAAAAACCACGAAACTAAAACATCGATGTTAAAAACATCGATGTTGGAGATGAAACATCGAAGTTTTTTAAACATCGATGTTTCTTGCCCATCCCTAACGCAAGCTATCAGTCACGACGCACAGAGAAGACTCCAACTTCATCTTGGAGGAAACAAGAAATTATCGACTGGACACCAAAAGTATTGAATTTGAAGATAATTTGATAAAGAAGGAACTATTAGCTATAGCAAATTGACGCAAACATAATTTTATGAAATATGCCGTGGAAGATATAGCAGAAAAACATAGTGTAACTGTGCTGCGCACACCGCCATATCATTGCAAATTAAATCCTATAGAATTTATATGGGCGCAAGTGAAAGGATTTGTAGCAAGACACAACACGACATTCAAAATGAAAGACGTTAAGCTACTGTTTGATCAAGCCATTAAGGAAGTGACATCAGAGAACTGGCGAAAAGCAGTAAATCATGTCATTAAAGAAGAGGAGAAAATGTGGGATCTTGACCACCTGATCGATCGGACCGTCGACCCGTTAATTATAACGTCAAGAGGAGATGATTCCTCAGATGACGAAGAATATTTTTTTTATAATTTAATTTCTGTATAATGTATTTTTTGTATTTTGTATTTTTTTTATAATGTTTAATAAAAAATAAGTTTACCTAATACTCTGTACATAATGCCTAAATTTTATTCTGGTAAAATAAAATTCTTTCCTTTTTACGAATATCCTACTGGCACGCACGCCTTTGTCACACCATTTCCAGTGTTTGTGAATGGATACCAATAGGCAAAACCCATAAATTGACCCAAACCCGGGTGGTACTACCTGCACTTGATGAAAAGAAAGAATTTTGCAATGAAATCAATGCCAAATTATGAAAGTGGCTTAAATATTCGTTGGGTCACTCTGTAGTCCCTTTGCATACCTAATGAGCTTTTATTACTCTACACCTTTCTGAAATAGACTATAGTAATAGTTTTGAACTTATTTACGATTTTTTTTGCAAAATTTCCAGTTTTATTGATTTTTGGCAAGAAGGCCATGCTAAACAAAGTAAGCAATTATAAAACTAGTCGCAAAATGGTGTATTACGTAATTCTTTTTTAAGCCCGCCGCTCCGATATTTCGATATCCGTGCGATTTTGATTACCGTGCGTAATGTCGAACTTATAGCGAATTCCATTGCTAAAAGAAGTGCGGCACCGGTATGTCAAGTAAAACTGCACCAGTGCACAAAAAGTGTTGCACTATTTGAGTAGCAATGGTTTTCAGATTAGACCTTGAGTGCATTTTTCCAACAAAGTTGATGATAATACTCCTCAATCCCCAATTATTTTACTTACCACTGGACAACATTTAAGACAAAATAGAATTTTAAAGATCGAAAAAATCAAAACACTGTATGTTTTTTTATGTAATTAACTTGCGTTGGGCTACATTCTTGGTGAAACCGTATATTATCCATTATGTGCTTCTTTGAAAATGACCTGAAAGGGTCGAAACACGCGTGTCAGGTAACTGAATAAATAGTGAAACATAACAAGCAATTTTAATTTTACCCATAATGGACTGTATTTTTTGACATTTTCATATAGTTTCGGTGCAGCACGGTCTCCAAGAGCACGTGCGGAACTGATTGCACTCGGTGCAACATTTGTTGCACCGGTTTCCCAATGGTTTACAAATACTTGCACTGAAATGTCCAATGGTTTTCAAATTTTGCACTCGTACCGCACTTTTTTTACCAATGGATTTCGCTATTACATAGACGGGGGGTAGTTCAGGTAGTGAGCTTATTACTATTTACACAGAGGTGGGTAAAATGGTTTTAAAAATGCATTTAAAATGAAAATACAAAATAGATGCCTCAAAAGCCATTTAAGATAAAAAATAGAAAATGGTTTTTAAATTTTCATTTTTTTTTTAATTAATTAATTAACTTTAACTTTATTCCCAACTAACTTATCAAGTTCATTACAGGGAATAGACAAAATGAGTAAGTATAATACTTTTAAAATAATAAATAATAAATAAATAAACATCTAACAACTTCCCAGTCATTATCTAATAACTTTTAATATTAATATCCTTCCAGAATTTGATTTTTGAGTTTGATTTTAAATTTTTTAATATCTTTTATACTTTTAAGGCTTTCCGACAATACGTTATAAATTGTTATTCCATCATGTAAGATTGATTTTTTACCAAAATTTGACCAAACTTTAATACTCTGAAAGTTATCACAATGTCTTGTATTATGATTGTGAATTATATTGGATTTTGATAATTTTATATTGGAATTTTTTTCTTTTAAGTTTATTGATTGTATTAGTATGCCAACTTTTAATTTGTATAAATTTTTTAGATCTAGATAACCTCTTGGCTTATAAAGATTTATTGTTGGTTCCAAAATAGGTAAGTTATAAATGCATTTTATTACTTTATTTTGTAATTTTTGTAATGGTTTTAAATAGGTTTCACACGCTGAACCCCACAGAGATATTAAATATATATAAATATTTAAAGGAAATATAATTTCTTGCTTTATATAATATCCCTATTAATGGGGAAATATCCATTCGAAGTTTTTGGATGTGATTTTTCCAACTAAGCTTTTCATCCACAATTAGCCCTAAAAATTTAATTTTGTTAGTATACTTAATAATTTGATTGTTGTATATTAATTTTGGAATAATTTCTTTATTTAAAGTAGTTTTTCCTATTAGCATATACGAGGATTTTTCAAAATTTAAAGTTAATTTATATGATTGAAGCCAACGAGAAATAATATTAAATCATATTTTATGACATTTTCTAATTTAAAAATATTGTCTGAAAAATAAATTATGGTAGTATCATCTGCAAATAAATTTACATTACCCCTTAAATTTAAATTACCTATTGAATTAATATAAATTAAAAAAAGAACCGGTCCCAATACCGAAACTTGCGGTACCCCACAATTTATGCATTTTAGGTTACTTTTGTAGTTTTCAATTTGAACAAATTGTTTACGTTTATTAAGATAATTTTGAAACCAACAGTAAAATATAAAATAGAAAATAGGCATTTTAAATAAGTTTCTATAGAAAATGCTTTCTCTTTATTAACGTAGGGTACATACTTTACATATTACGTAACACCGAAGGTACCACCGCTTTCTATGTTTCTAAAAACATTGGTAGCTTTAATTCTCAATAATTTTTAAAGCTTTCATCCGTCATTTATTTTCGTTTGGGTTTCATAATTATACCAGATTCAATAAAAAACGTTATTTACCTAACCATTCCTTCAATAATAAAGTATGAACAATTAGGTATCTTGACATAGCTATATTTGGTGACATTGCATTAAGCTCAAGGGCGGTTTTACCGGGGGGGGGGGGGGGGGGGTAATAGGGTAATTACCCCCCCCCCATGAATTTAGAATTTTAAGCATCATCATTAAAAAAAGGGCGTGGCACCCAAAAATTTTTTCCCGGACCCCCCCTCCCGACCTTATTTTCTGGTTACTTTAAAAAAAAAAAAAATCGAATTTCAAATTACCCCCCCCATGTTGAAAAGCTAAAACCGCCCTTGATTAAGCTCCAAAAACTTTGATCGTAAACAATTTCATACCTGAATAAGAAAAGTCGAGTGTTTCCACTGGTACTGATGAAGGTAATGGCGTATTGTTTCATAAAGAATTTCTTAATATCAGGATACTGATCAAAATTATCAAATCGGTGCTTTCATTTTGTAAATATTTTAACGCTTGCAGTTCATCCATTGAATCTCGTTCGTTAATCAAGTAAAATCGGGTTACCTATTATAAGTCCTATAACTATTTTAAATAGAAAATTGTTCATTATTCTATTTCAAATATAAAATAGAAAATACTTTTTTCAAAAGTATTTAAGATAGAAAATAGAAATGCCATTTTCTATTTTGCATAGCTATTTGAAATAATTTCATTTCAAATAGTTACCCACCTCTGTATTTACAGTAGTGGACATAGGTAAATAATTTAATCTAAATGTTCAATATGACCCCCATTGACAAACACTTTTGATTCTTAGACATAACAGCTTCTGTAGAAGGGCTTGCTATTTCGGCTAGATCAAGTTGGTCGAAGGCTCTTCTTATTCGGGCTACTAGTTCTTCCATTGAATCGACTGGACTAGAGTTAACTCTTTGCTCTAGTGTTCCCCAAAGATGGCCAATTCTACGGTCCTTGGCGCCTAATCCATCTGTTATTAAACCTCTCGTACACTTTCTGGCTAACCACATTTCCACAACGTGGCGGAGCGCCATCCAGTTGATACCAACAATCTCTTCTATCCAAAGGCACATTATCAACAAAGTCTGTCACAACTGTTTGCAAAATGGCCATGTATCTTTCGCTATTCAACACACCCTCATAAATATGATAGCGTACTTGATCATGCATAATTAAAGCAAATACATTTAGGCACACTGAATTTATTTTAAAAATTTCTTTCTCGAGTGATATGAGGATTTTCAGTGCCCCAGAAATTAGAATTATTCTATTAAAAATACCTTCTTTTGTGAATTTTGATTCGTCTGTCCATATAATTTTACTCAAAAATGCTGGATCTTCTTGTGTTCTTACTAAAATCATTGCACATAACACTTCACGTTGTGGTGCGTCCCCGGGTTGAAAAGAATGAAGAAGGTTGAACTTATAGGGACGCATGCCATGTTTTGCTAAAATTCTTTGAACAGATGGTCGCGAAACTCCTAAATCATATTCTGCCGCAAGAGTAGAAGCTTCGTTGTTATCTTTGTTTGGCGTCAATTCGAAAAAGATTTAAACCACCGCAATCGTGTTCAGCATCCTCGAAAAACGGGTGTTAACGCCGATTTAGCCGGTGTCAGACGTCGTATCCTAGTTTCGCCCCTTTCGGGGGTTGTTTTTGGCCGTTTAGGGGGTTGGCGGGGGTCGAGGAAGGATCCAAACTTCACCATCGTTGTCAGCATCATCGAAAACGGGGGCGGACATAGTCTCATTACTCTCGGGGGGGGGGGGGGGTGACGTAGGCTGAGTTGGTGTATAATTTTCAATAGTAATATGTTAAGTGCATGTAAAATTGCTGAAAATCATGCATGAAGGTTTGTTGCCCTAGAAACAGCTTGAATGCATTTTTATTGTTATTTACCAAAAAGTGCCCGACCGAAAGGAGGGCACTTTTTAAGGTAAATAACAATAAAAATGCATGAAAGCTGTTTCTTTAGGGCAACAAATCTGAGTGCATGATTATCAAGCCATTTTACATGCACGAAATATATTTTTTAGACTATTTCCTGAATCATTTTGATAAATTGACGCGAAATTGTCAAAGCAGAAATTTCAACTTGTTGTGACAGTGACGGTTATTCTCGTAGGTAACCAACAATGAAAAACCAGAAGAGTGCAATTTTCAGCTCAATCGCGACCGAGGGCTGATTTTCACCGAAAATCAAGTGAAAAGCGCATTGTAGTTACAGTATATGAGGGAAATAGTCAACAGAACAGTATGATATAAAATATTGTACGTCATTCGTCCGGCAAATCCTTTACAGTAAGTATCCGTTTCAAAATTCCAGACTCGGCTCCTTCTTGCCTCCTCTCGAAACATTTCACTCATACTGTAAAAATTGATTTACCGGACTTATAACTTACTGTAAAGGATTTGCCGGACGAATGACGTACAATATTTTATTTCATACTGTTCTGTTGAAAATTATAATTATGTTTTGAAATTATAATGAGGTTTTATTCTGCGTCGTATATTTGAAAAGTGCTTATATTTACTGGTGGAAACATTGTGTGTTTGACATTGATTAAACTAAAACTTACAAATGTCAGTCCGGTAAAGAAATTTTACAGGACTAGTCCGGTAAAAAAATTTTACCGGACTTATTGCTGTAAAACCTTATTTTCTGGACTAAATTCAAATATGTAAAGGTGTGTTTTACAATACAGTATGATTTTATCTATTACGGTTTTCTCTTTATGTATTATGCACTTATTGTACCCATTTGGCATAATACATAATATTATGATAGTAGGTAAGTAATTATTGAGAAAAACATTTTAAATTAAGTCCAACGACTTATATCCTTGTTACGTGCGACCACAAAATTGACATAAGTTTTAATTTAGTTTCTTTGTGAAGAATTAAAATGGGACGTCAAAGATTAATAGATTATGTAGTAAGAAATAAATTATGCTTAGTAACACGTAGCAAAAGTCGACGAAGGGCTAAACAAAAGGTAAGTTACAATAGCAAACATTCGTGTGTTTTCCACGATAGAAAGGTTTTAAAATTTTTTTTAGCCATCTCGGGATACTTAATGAATCTAATTTATAAACGAAAAATGATCACATGCCCGGCATTTTAAAGCTGCTTCTTAGCACACATGTCGTAGAAAAAAAAAAATTTTCTATAGTACACTTTATAAAAGTATCCCTAAAACGAAAGAATCGGGATTACAAAATAAGACGCGCACTTAATGTTTATTATAATAATATGTCGTGCGAGCGAAAATTAAATTTAAAACTACCTTAGCTTTAAGTCTTTCTTAAGTGCAATAGTGCAGGTTAGCATTATGTTTCATCTGGGTCCGCGCTAAGCTGGTTGTTTGCTCTGATACACTGATACTAGAGTGACAAGAAGAAAACTATAAAATAACCTTACTTTAAATACCACATTACCACAACAAATTTTTGTTTGGCGTGATGCTGAAAAGCGTGAGGCAGGCTATCGGAACTCTAGAACAATTTTTTGTCAAAAAATAAAACACGATTTTCGCTTATTGTTCTCTGATTTTCACTTTTGATGTTTTCTATCGTCTGTGATAAACCAGTAGTTCACGTTACTCCTGAACCGAGTCCTGAACTAAGTAATTTGTTTATGAACATGTGTGATTTGGAGGAGAAGAAAAATTATCTATGCAGTGATACAACAGAAAAAGTGTTTTTCTCGTTGATTTTCAAGCAAGAAAATCGAAAAAATATAGGACAAAAAATAAAAACTGAGAACAGTGATGATGACGAAACAGAGCAAATGAGGTAAGTTTGCTGATCTCAGAATTTTATTTATTTGTGCTTCATTTAAAAGTAGGTACTTACTAGTTTCTAAGTTCGAG
The DNA here is from genome assembly GCA_963920685.1 of Polydrusus tereticollis. Lineage (NCBI taxonomy): Eukaryota > Metazoa > Arthropoda > Insecta > Coleoptera > Curculionidae > Polydrusus > Polydrusus tereticollis. The sequence continues at coordinate 20,499,980 of OY987336.1, forward strand.
GTAGGTACCCTCATGGGTGGAGGGTGTCTTTTGTATTTTTTTTTTTTTTTGACAACTTAATTTCTTTTAAGATAAGTAGGTAATTACAATTTTTAAATTTTAAACTCTCTAGTCTAACCATTTTATGTTTTGCAGAGGCAAACAAATATTTCCTGACCAAACAGAGCCAGAGGTTAAAGTTGAAGAGAGTGAAGCAGTAAATGGATGCGATGAAATGTATAATTTGAACTATACAGAGTGGAAATTAAAAAATGAAGAACTAGACATCAAGATGGATGAGTCTGAAACAAATAGAAACAGGTATACTTTGCTTAAGCTTAGATATAGGGGAAACTGTTGTATTCTGGGACAATCATTTCTAATTGGAATCAGGGTGACCACCTTTTGTCCAATTAAAAACCGGAGATTACACCCCAGTTATAAAAAATGCGCCAGAGGTAAAAAATTTGTGGGTGCAACGCTCTTTTTTTGGCTACTAAAACCTAGAAATTTTATGTGTTGCAGCAAACAAAATAAAATAAATTTAAGTAGGTATAACAATTTCATTGTTAGATAAATATTTTACTTAAAATACTATTTTCTTAATTTGGGCTTATCAATCTAATCAAAACACATAAATATATGAAAAAACTGAAATTACATTTAAATATTCTGGCTGGTCTTAAAACTTATAGTCAATTACGGAAAGGTTTTAGTAAATTTAAAGTCTGATACAAAGCCACATTAAAAAAATAGTAGGTATACTAAATAAAATATTTGCCTAGATATCTAAACGGTTAAAGGTGCGCCCGTATAATTTGTGAAGCGGTCACTGATCAGCCCGTTTCATCGTTGGTCATCCCGATACTGGGCTCACCAAGAATTCGCTGTGTATACACCCTTCTTTCAATCGGTATAGTAAATTCCATCCTTTTCTTAAAAATTCTTTTGGGCTGACCAACCTGCTCTTTTTATATAGCTTATACACCGTTTAGTTCAAACGAAATTCGTACAGTTGGCGCCGTTGTCTGATATACATGAAATTCCTCTGGTAAGCCCGAGTGTATCCAATCGGTGTATCCTAAATCATGTTACCGGTCTATTGTGCAGCCCGAAACTTGGCAATACTGCTTCGGGCCAAAAAATAGTCCGTTAACATAAAGTTATGGTATAGCCTCTTCAGACCCACGGTATCATATACGATACTCGCGAAAGTTATTTTTTATTTTACACTTTGAGCGCACCGATTCGTTTGGTCCCAGGAGTATCTTCTATAATACCCTCGCAAGACATGCTCAGGAAGTCTTGCGCGCAGTTGCCGGTTGATCCAGCGTTAGTATTTGCTTGTTTACATATGAGTGCATAACGGTAAAACACGTGGTGATGGCTTTTAGCATGAACAAACGTAAGTACACAATTTTTAAAAACTTATATGGTTTTAAATTGTGGTTATAATGTTATTTAATGTTAGTATGCTGTGTAATTGTAAAAATTTTTACGGAAAAGCTAGCAATGTCCAAAAATAGTAGTAGTATCACTAACGATACTTTGGGTCTGTGACAATACATATTTTTTGTAATTCCTAATCTACGGAAAGTGGAATTTTATTGACAAAAATGTTTGTTTCAGGCCCTTTGACGGCAAAAGAGCTTAATGACCTTGCTGACACATTAGATTTAGATCAATCTAATATTGATGATGATCTTCTTGATGGGGATGATGACGTCGAAGAGGAGTTTACTGCCGACCAAAATTTACAGCAAGAAGATATCTTACATTTCGACGATGGTTTTGATTCCGAGGATGACGTGCCTCTAGCTCGCTTAGTTCCATCCAGTTCTAAAAAATGGATACGAAACAAAGAATTTGTTCTTCCCTGCAGTCTAGATCCTGTAAACTACAGCGATCAGGTTAAGGATCCTTTAGAGTATTTTGAGAAATATATTAGTGATGACTTTTTTGAAAGTGTAGCTATGTTTACAAATATGAGAGAAGTCAGCATGACGGGACATTCATTGGACACTACTGCTTCCGAAAAATGTTTGGCTGTACGATGCTAATCGGAATTTATTCATTGCCACGTTTGCGGATGTTTTGGGGTCAAAACACTAGGGTGCCCATAGTGTCAGATAACATCACCAGAAATCGTTTTTTTAAGTTACGCTCTCGATTAAAAATTGTAGATGACAACGGGGTTTCCGCAGAAGCAAAGTCACATGATAGATTCTGGAAGATAAGGCCCCTCCAGGATAGAGTACAGAGAGGATGTCTCATGAATGATAGAACAAGTGAAGTTTCGATTGATGAACAGATGATACCATTTGCTGGACAGGTGTTAATGAGACAATTTGTTCGTGGGAAGCCCAATCCAGTAGGCCTCAAAAACTTTGTAATGACTTCCCCGACTGGAATCCCACTGGATTTTTATATGTATGAGGGTAAAGGCTCATCGGTGGAATCGGCGTCAATGGCATCACCCGAAAAGCTGGATGTTGGAGGCAGAATGGTTCTTAAATTATCAGACACCCTTCCTGTAGGAGTTTCCGTCTTTACGCATAGATACTTCACTTCAATCCCGCTGATCGATTTTCTTTCTTCACGTACCTACCCTTACCCTAGCTGGAACAATAATGGCCAACAGAATCCCAAAAATGCTAGTTTTTGGACTGATAGCGAACTCAAGAAGAAGGAGAGAGGATGGTATGACTAACTTGTACGTGACGACGGCAAAATAATTCTTGTAAAGTGGAGAAATTGTTTTTTAACTTTTAATACGTAATTTCACATTTTTCAAATTTTGTTTATATTATTTTATTTGTATGAGTATAGACCCAAAGTATCATACATGATACATGTTTTTTTCCAAAATTAAATAAAAAAATTTTGAAAATGCATTGATGTTTTGCCTTTGTATGTAGAAACAAGCACATAGCCAAAAAATGAACAATTTAATCGATGTGAATTGGCCTTGGGTCTGAAGAGGATAGCCAAACTTAGAATTTATTAAATGATTGTTTTTATGACTTTAGATGCCTATACTAAATATCCTGTTTTTGGGATTAGTGAGAAAAAGACACAATTATTACAACGAGAATAAGTACATTTAAAAAACAACTATTTTAACTCTTTCTATAACAGTTATACACAAATGCCTTTATTTGCACCCAACCGCGGTCTTTTAACAACGTTTTATGATACTTTTTTAGCTCTTCAACTTTATATTTTTTTGGAGGTATCTTTTTTTTCGATATGTTTATGAAAAAATTTAAGTATGACGGCCCTCTCATCTTTAGTTCAAGTCCTCCTCTGGCCAGTTGCGTTCTTCCTTTTCTTTGGCAGGTCCATTTTTGAAAAATCTCGTTTCAATATGACAAAATAAGCTGATGTTCCAATAATACAGACAGATATAAAAAGAAATTTTGACTTTTGGACAAGGCCAGTGTATGTGTATCCACTAATGGGATCCGAACACGACGCTTAAATTAATTCAGTTTTTTTTCCTATGGTATAAAGTATAAAATTATTAACTTGAATAAATAGTTCATTTCTAAAATGAAGGACAAGTAAAGGAAAATAACGTATTGTCTCATTTCTTCTATAAAATGATAAGTTTTATTAAACGTGTGTGTTAAAACTATCTTGCGTGTGTATGTTTATTTATATTTGTGGAGCCTTGTGCGTGCAGTCTATGTATTTGTGGTATACATTGCAATTGTGGTATACATGCACGCGTATGCCACAATTTTTTAACAACATATCGGGATTCCTCGACCTAAAATTAGTTAAGTCGTCTTGATTCGGAATTTTATGTGTGTAAGTTGCCACAATTTCATATTTTTAATGGTATCACACACTTCCATAATAATGGCATCATAACTATGCCTAGGTCGGAGCGCCATCTACATTTCTATACACCCACATATTAGTGGCAGCTTTACTTCGTTTATTCGTTTCTCTTCGGGATCTACGCTGTTACGGAATATTTTTATTTTATTATCTAGTTTACGACTTAGGTGATATTTTGTGTCTGTTGTGTATATTTCCTAATATTACTGACGCCCTGCAAGTAAGTATCCAATTTTTAATTAAAATAATTTATTAAATCGATATTTCATATATTCTTAATAGCCGTTATTTGCTATAATAAGAATAATTTTTGGTAATCATCTGAAATTAACGAAACTTTTATGAAACCTTTAGGTGTATTTTGGGGTGTAGATTACAAACAACAAATTTTTAAATCAGGAACAGGGATATAAAAAAATTGCTAGTAATGGTTTATAGTATTTAGGCGAAGATTACCTTAACTAAAAAAAAATAAATAGAATGACAAGGTCTTATATATCACCCTGTATAATAAGTTTGTTATGCCATAAACTCTACATCAGGGACTTGAGAATGCCCAAAAATTGAAATCAAATATCTTAATTCTTATTAAAAAATAGTGATTTTCTAATTTTAATATTTTTTTTTTCGGATTCACCAAATAATAGTACAACTTTTTTGTTCCCTAAATTGTTTTCGTATCTTGCTTTATTTTCGAGAGAAAAAATAGAAACCACTTTATTGCATGTGCAGAGTGTCCAGTTTTCCACGGTTTTACGGGGTGGTATCTTCGTTATTAGTAAAGATAGGAGGACACGGTTTTCACAGCAGTGTGCTACTTTTTTGTGAAAGAGAACATGCCGCAATCAGAATTTTCTAGTCCTTCTTATTTTTGATATATGGGATGTTTTTGAAAATTTTACATTTTTGGACCCCCTCCCCCCCCCCCCCCCCATATTTAGGTTACCCTGTAGCTTATCAAAGAGAAAACAAATGTTCGTTTTGTAGTTTTTTACGTAGAATCTAGTGACGTACTCAGATTTTTTCTACGTTCAATAGCTTCCGAGGAAAGAAACAAATTTACTTTTTTATAAATAGGTCATCCTATATAATATTCTTTAATAATATAACTTAGTTTATAACAAACTTCTTAAAAATATATAATATCTTATTTTTAATTTTAAGCACGAAATTCACGTTTTATTAAAAAATATACATTTTTTGTTTGTAGGCCATGACGGGTATTTAAAAAAGGAAAAGAGCACAGTCATTTATGTCATATTAAAAACTTCTTTACTTTCTGTCAGAGTATTCAGGTCCTCTCAGTTTTAAAATATCTAATTAATAGTAAAAAATCAGCTTGTCCTAATTATAGCAGAAAAAGTAAACTTTGAAAATAATGAAAAATACGACATGCTCGTTTGGTAGGTAAATTGTAATGAAAATGCAGATGAAGGATTAGAAGTGTATTTTAATAGGGAAAATATACGCCTTTTTGTAGTATCCCTATGAAGATTTATTAAATTTCTTAAATTACTTGTAGATCTCCCGACAGCCGGATCAAAGAATTTTTCTAAGGATGAAATCAAATTTAATTGAACACGGTTCATTTTCTAAACCTCGGCCTAAAATCTACAACAAGGAAAACCGCGAGACTGATTAAATAAATGTTTTAGCTTCAATTAAACAAATTTAACTAGTTCTTGCAGAACGGTTGAAGGTTCGGTCGGAGTAGTTAAATCAAGAGTTCTGTAATTGGTATTTACAAAATATCAATAGGGAAAATAATTTTGAAAGAACCGTTATATGGTCCGATGAGGCTCATTTTACCAGTGCTGGTATATTTAATCAGCACAATACGAGGTTTTGGTCTCAGGAAAGTCGGCATGTAATATTTCCACTCGAGCGGCAAGGCAGGTTTGGCTTTAACGTTTCATGTTTTATACTAGGAAGCAAAATAATTTATAATATATTTAAAGGCAGCCTTAATGCAAATAAATATTTGGAAATTTTGGAAAAGGTTGTGTCGGAAATAATAGAAGACGTGCCCTTAGCGGGTCTCAATAACTTGCATCTGCAACAAGATGGAGCACCCGCTCACAATGCGCTAATTATCAGGGCCTCCTTAAACAATAATTTCCCAGGCCACTGGATTGGAACTAATGGACATGTAAGATGGCCACCAAGGTCACTCGACTTGTCGGTTTTGGATTTCTTCTTGTGGGGATATCTTGAAAATAAAATTTATTCTATTCAATATCAAACAATTGCAGAAATAAGAAATGTCACTGAAAGAGCATTTAGGGAGTTACAAACGCGGCCTTTTATTATTTGAAATTCATTAAGGCGAATAAGAACTATGTGTGAAACATGTCTAAGGCATAATGAAGAACAATTTGAGCAATATTTATGAGAAAGTTCTATAAATTTTCAGCTTTTGTTTCTAATGTTTTCACAACTCGCTTTATGCATTGTTATTATTTTTATTGAAATATAACTGCTAATTAGATTATGGAGTTCAGAATATATTTCTTCTGCAGTAATTATCATGCCAGTAATAGTTTTTTTAAATACCCGTCATGGGCTACTAACAAAAAATGTATGTAAATGTGAATTTGATAAAACGTAAATTTCGTGCTTAATATTAAAAATAGAAATAAGGTATAATATATTTCTGAGAAGTTTGTTATAAACTAAATTATATTATTAAAAAATATATAGGGTGACCCATTTAAAAAAAAGCAAACTTGTTTTTTTCTCGGAAACTAGTGAACGTAGAAAAAAATCTGAGTACGTCACTAGATTCTACGTAAGAAACTACAAAAAGAACATTTGTTATCTCTTTGATAAGCTACAGGGTAACCTAAATATAAGGGTGTCCCAAAATGTAAAATTTTCAAAAACATCCCGTTTATCAAGAACAAAGAGGACTAGAAAAATTCTGATTGCGGCATCTTTTGTTTTACAAAAAAGTAGTATAGTGCTGCGAAAACCGTATCCTTCAATAGCATAGAACTAATAACGGAGGGTACCCCGTAAAACCATCGAAAGCTGGAAACCCTATACAAAGAAAATACATATGTATTTCAAAGTTAATTAAAACATTTAAATTGAAAATAAAATTATTTTTTTTAAATAATGATACAAAAAAAAATAATAAAAAACCCATTTTTTTTAACTTTTACACCGCGTATATCAACAACAGGGCAACTCCGGATACATGTTCATATAAACTTTTTCTTTTGGAATATCGTAAGGAATCACATATTGATGATATTTTTAGCATGGTTAAAAACAGTTCAAACTTAATCAATAAAAATAACTGGACTTTATCCGTTGATGAAGGAACTAGCCTTTAATGTTTTTAATTAATTGTCAATATTCATTGACTTATATCTAAAAGCTCCATCCATTCGAAAGATCTAAGGGCTCTCCTCTTCGAACGATCAAAAATGACTGCTAACCTGAACTAATCAGACCTGACTTTAGGGCTTCCAGGTCAGTTTTAGTTGTGATAAATAATCAGAAGCTGATCTAGTGCTCTTAAAGTTCGCTCGGTCCAATATTTATGATTTTCTGAACACATCTGGAGAGGTACATCAAAAACAAATCATACGTCTGATATTTATGATTTTGTAAGCTAGCTAAACAGGTAAAGCAAAAACTATGGCTTTAGTAACCAATTTCTTTATCTACCGATAAAGTTCGGTAATTTTAAGTTAAAGAAAATATTTCAATATTCTAACCAACCTTTTATCTGTTGATGAAGAAACCGAACCTTAATGAATATCTATCAAGTTAGGCGCCATCAAGCAAATATCAATAAATAATAAAATTAAGCTTTTAAAATTTCTCATGTCGCTATGCCCTGAAGAGAAGATCAAAATAATAACGGTATAATATTTCTTTTAAGACTTACCTCATATTGAAATGAAAGAGGAGGACGAACCAGCTGATTTAATTCGTGAAGAAACTGCAGATGCTTCGCCTCTTTCCAAAAAGAACTAACCTGAACCTACACTTAATGCCATGGCAGAAACAAAAATATCCAATGCAAAGAAGTCAAGTAAATCAATTTGCGGCAAAAAATATGGGGGGAGGAATAAATTAGAGCCGTTCTTAAATTTTTTGCACCATTTATGAAGAGAGAGTCTGTTCCTGGAAAGGAAAATGCGAGGAATGTATGGAGAAGTATCTTGTATTTGGTACAAGAAAATGGACAGACTTAAAAATTTACGTTAAGAATTATATAACCAAAATTAAAACACCAAAAATATAACTTTAAAATATCTAACATAACCTGCCTCGTCAAATAGATCATACCGTGGTTGTCTCGTATATTTTTAAACTTCTGTCGTTCGAAGATGGTTTAGTCAATTTAAATATATTTTCAGATTTCAGACCATTTCTTCTTTAAGCAACATCGGTTTATATCCTTCACCTTAAAAGACGTGGTAAAGTTATAACGGATGGATCATTAAGAAGTAATATAAAAATTAAAAATTTCAACTTAGTGGCATCTCGATTATAATTTATGTTTAAGGGCAACTGATGATAAAGATATTTTAAAGTCCTGATTAATATCTCGGAATAATTTGGGCTGTTTTTTGATTAATGCCCTATTACAAGAATTACATAAATTTTTTCTCAAAAATAGCATTTTTGACATAAATCATAAAATGTGCTTAGTGTTTATCCAAGCATACATATTGTCACAACTTTAATAAAATTAGAATTTATGGTCCATCATCGGTAGGTTATTTGGTAGAGGGGCTGGCTGCTTCAGCTTAAACAGGGTCTCCCAAATTATGATTAGTTTTCCTTAAGTCTAAAGAATAAATCTGAAAGGCTTTTACCCAATAGCGTTTTCTTATACTACTTAATAATTACTAATAACGGGACTTTCATGCCCTTTCAAAGATTTCTGGATTTAGCAAAAATAATTCCTATTTTCATAAAAAACAGTGGCGTTTCTATAAAAATATTTACTTTTAATTATCCAAGTTTGCCTTTTGTTGCAGTTTTATTCTTAGGTACCTGTACATATATACCTTAGGTAGGTATATTTACGGGCCATTATCAGCATCTCTTTGGGACGGACGTTGACCTAAAATACATACCACCATCCCAAAGAAATACTAAGAGTGGTCCGATCATATACCTAAGTGTGAGACTGTAACAAACGTCAAACTTATATGATTAAAAGTAATCATCTTTATAGAAAAGGGGACTGCTTTTTAAGAAAATGGGAATACTTCTTATTGTGAAGCCTAAATTAAAAAATCTCCAAAACGTCTCAAGGTATCAAAGCTCCGTTATTACCTCTTAAATAAATAAAATATGATAAAGCTCTTAGGTAAAACTTTTTCAGAATTCATTTTTGGACTTAGGGTAATCTATGCGTAGTTTGAGACACCCTGCATAAGTTTAAGCAGCCCCTTAATCAAATAGCCTTCCGAGAATGGGTTACATATTGTAGTTTTATGAAGAATGTGACAATATGCATGCTGCATGATATATTTCAAAAAAAGCAAGCTGTTATTAGAAAAATTTCTGTAAATCTTGTTATAGGGTCATAAAAGAAACACCGGAATTGCCGAGAGACTTTATTTAGGTTCTCTATAATACCTTTTACCTACCAGTTAGTCGAAGTTTCTAATTTTTACATTACTTTTATTAACACCCTGTATACCATTAACACGTTTCTTTAGATCAAAGAAATAAACCGATGCTGCTTAAAGTAGAAACAATCTTTTCAAATCGAAAATATTAATTTATATTGATGAAACTATCTACGAACGACAGCAGTCTAAGGATAGCCAAAAAACGACGTTACTTTGACGAGCAGTTTAGTTCTGAAGGAAATAATAAATAATAAAGATTGTATGCTAATTATTATTACCCAAGAATTAAACGTTTTATATTAAATTTTTTGGTACTCATTTATTTTCCTTTAAAAAGTCATCAATATATCGTGTCAAATTTATGACCACCAACCACATGACCTTACCACTTCCTGTGATCCTCTAAAATATGACACTATAACTTCACTATTGAACTTTTCTGACAGGTGATTTTGGCCCATTATACGTCAAGGAAATACTATATTATTAGATATTTGTGATATTCGCAATAGACGCTACCTGAAGTAAAAGTACTCGTATAAGTATTTCTGGTAACAAACACACATTCTGAAATCTCCATATTTGTGGTAACACAAACACATATTTTTAAATCTCCATATTAGTGGTACCACACACACATTCTGAAATCTCCATATTTGTGGTAACACAAACACAAATTCTGAAATCTCCATATTTGTGGTACCACAAACACACATTCTGAAACCTCCATATTTGTGGTAACACAAACACAAATTCTGAAATATCCATATTTGTGGTACCACAAACACACATTCTGAAATCTCAATATTTGTGAAGCAAGTTGCCACAATTGTTTGACGTCAATATCTTTTTTAAGGTCGAGTGTATAGATATTCCGAACATTTTTGTGAATTGCCGAAGGTGTAGTCGTAAGGTCCGGTACAAAAAGAACGTTGACGCCACAAATATGTTTACTGCATGGTAGTCACTAATATCCTGTTGCACGTATGCGTGTGGGTGTGTGTGTGTGTGTGTGTGGGTGTGTGTGTGTGTGTGTGTGTGCGTGCGTGCGTGCGTGTGTGTGTGTGTGTATATTAAGAGCCATTAACTTGATAGACACACACACACACACACACCATCACACACACACACACACCATCACACACACCATTACCATCACACACAAGATAGTTTTAACACATACGTTTAAGGCAAATTTTTTACTAAACAAATGCGTAAAGACGACTTTAACAAATTTTGTGGACGACTTTCCTATTTTGAGTCTTACAGAATGCATAAAGTTTAGAAAATATCCTCAAAACGCGCGAAGAGCATTTTTTATTTATACCAACAGCAATTTCATTAATTTCTGTCTCCTAATGATGAACGTCCCTACGTTCGAAACATGTAGACGAATATATTGAATTTCTATTAAATTTGTGGAGGAAGACTTCTTGACTTATTTCTTTCCCTACACTTTTGTCTCCACTTTAAGCATGGACTACTTCTTCAAATTTTTTATTTTGTTTATTTATTGGCAAATACACACTTTCTGAGTGGCAAATAGATAATATGTTACATTACAAAACAGTAGGTTGACAAAAGAAAACGAAAAACTTTGGCTGGTCATGAAATTGTAAACAATATGTCGATTAGTTTAAAATAATGAAAAAATACTATTAAACCTAGAACTATTCTGACTTTTATCTTCTGCACTAGAGCTAGCACGCGATGGACTTGATTGTAATTGTTTGATTAAACCACTTGAACATGGAGTCTCGTCGTCATTAATATCTTTATTTGTTGTAGGAACAGATCCACGTTTTGTTTTTGGTTTAGTCTTGCTACTAGGAAGGTTAGTTTCTCTCTTCTTATCTTCTTCGTCCGTGTCTGAATCTACGGTGTCCGAACATTCAATTTCATCTAATGTCTTGCCCTTGTAATGCGCCCCTTTTCCTTGGCTTATGGCGAGAAGTATTTTAGAAACCTTGGCGGTTTGAAATACGTCTTGAGGCAATCTAAACACAAAAAAGTATTTGGAGCTCTTGGTTCACTAACGTATTGATCACAAAAAGAAATTCAGCCTCTAAGAAAAAATAAGAAAACTGAAAAATTTTAAAAATGAAGGGAACCAAGCTAAAGATAACAAATTAAGAAATTAAGTAAATAGAAAATATAAAAAGGCGTACATGAGGGAATATTGCGAAGATATTGAAAATTTACTAAAAAAAAGATAAGTTAATGTAGCTTATAGAAATGTTAAAACACACGTAAAAAATCAAAATTACCTGTAAAATTCTTCGTGGGTCTTTTTAGTGTGGCCCATAAAATTTGCGAATTGTTCCATTTCAGAATCCGTTACAGACATCACCTGTAATACTGTCGCAATATGTTTTCGTAGCCGGGTTGATGTAAACAAATCTTTATTTTGGACCCCAGCGAGATCAGCTAATTTTTTTAATACATGATACCCACTAATCCATCGGTTGTCTGTTCTGGGGTTAGCAAAAAGGTATTCATTGGACGGCGGGACACATTTGGCTCTAACAGACAGCAGAACAGCTATGAGTAGCTGAATTTTTTTTGGGAATAAAATAGCAACTGGCTTGCTTCCCTTCCCTCCTGTCAGGATTCTTTTAAAACTTTGTGTTAGCAGTTTTTCGTTGATTGAAAGAGACTCTAAAAATTCTTTATGTTGGGGATTTGCATTCTCATTTGTATATGTTCTGAGCTTTAAATATTGTATTTCACCAATACGCTTTCTATTTAACAAAAGCGTTAGTGCCATGATGCATTCAGTTAGTTTCCGAAATTGGACATTCAAATCTGTATTTTCCTTTATTAAATCACATGCCTTGTTAGCTTCTAACATGACATATTTTTGGAATTCCATAAGGTCTGATGTCAGAGGTAAAAGTTTAGGTTTTTCCCACTGTTTTTCATTAAGATCCTTTAGAGCTAAGCTAGATAACTCTGAATTCCATTGTGTTGTTATTAAGGATCGTAAACGTTTTATGTTTTTCAAAGTTCCCTCCGGATCGACGCATTTTAGAAAAGGGCTCTTCTTAATAATAAGCTTTGTGGCTACGTCGCATACTTGAGTAAGTCTCGTGCTCATATGTAGAGCTAAACTAGGTGCTTTAAAATCTTTTTGTTCCTCACGATAGCCACTTATTATCTTAGTAGCAGCAACAATATTATCGAAGAATTCTGGTTTGAGAACATCTAAGAACCGTTGAGCACCAGTCATTTCTTTTAATACTATTAAAAGCCTTCCTAGTTCCCTAACTTTGTTTGAAATCATAGTTGACAACTGTACACGCTTATGTCGTCTTAACTGGCTTTCTCCATAACTACATATTAAAACATCTCCAATAACTGTTTTAGAAATATCATCTACACGCATTTTATCCAATACTTCTTTTTTCAATCTAAGAGAATCATAAAAGTCTTTATATGTCCCTGAGCATATAAAAAATGCTTGACATTCAGATTGATGGTGTACCCTTTTTTTGTTTTCGGAATCCATGTTCATTTTACATTTTTTTCTATGCCTTCTGAGGAAATCTTTTTTAAAAATACCCAGGCAATAACTGCACGGCACATGATCATCATCAGAGGTGGCTTCTCTGGGTCGCCTTGCGGGGCGTACCTTGTCATTATTTAAACAAAGTGAATAATTCCCTTGCCTTCGCAGAGAATCCAACAGTTGCCTTCTTTTGGGATTATCTATTGATAAGCGCATAATTTCTTTCACTGCACCTTCATCTTCATGATTTCGTTGTAAGTGTCTTGGGAAGTGGGTCACTTCAACGAAACAATATGGACAACAATTTTTTTTGTCCAAAGTCGGTAATCTTTGATTACCTCTAAGCGAGAAACAGAATCTTCCTGCAATAAAAGTGTTAAAGAAATAAACGTTTATAAGAAAGCTTGTAAAATGTTTACTTTCACAATTTTTCCAAAGTTATTTAGGACCCTGTCCATATTTCCTATAGTGGGTTGCTTATTTGCTGATTCCGCTTGAGACTAAAAATTTACACGTTTTTATAAAATATGTTAACAATATAACAATATTAAAGAATACTATAATGTTACTAGCTATATAATTTACTTGTTTGACCTCTGTTGCGATTTCTGAGTAATTTAAGTTATTACTGATAATATTTTCAGGAAAAAGATTTCTTTTAGCTTGTGATTGAGGATAAAAGTTAGTAGCATTGCACTCAAACATTATGTCGTCTATTGTTCTATTTGTTTCTACTATTATACTTGCGGTAGGTAAAATTTCGGGACTAATAAAACTCTTGTTTGGCGAGGGTGATGGCGTCTATAAAAAAAAGGCGTATTATAGAAAAACAGTGGAGGTCATAATTGAGGCCAAATTTTTCATGTCGTTTTAAATTTTATATTTTTTAGCATGAGCATTTATTCATATTCGTCTATCGTATAATGTCCGCATGCCTTATTGTTACGATGGGAGTATCAACATGCTTGCCAACCTATAACAATAAATAAATAAATAAACTTTATTTCCAAAAGACTTACAATAGTAAGTATGGGATATTGTCAAAAAAAGAAAAATTTTTGTATTACAATTTAAAAGAATAAACATTAAGTGTAAAAAGAGGACTATCATATCAACATAAATAACATCTAAAAAAGCAACTAGCCAATAAACATCAACAATAAATAAATATTAGTTACGAAGGTAAGTTGCAATCTAAGTACTCTTGCACTGAATAAAAACAATTTTCAAAGATAAGCTTTTTCACCGTTTTATTAAATTTGCTTAATACAGCCAACCCCTTAATTGTCGTGGGTAACTTGTTATGTAATGTAATTGGTAGAACCAGTGGACTATTCGCAACAGTCGACAAGCGATGTCTTGGAGTACTTAAATTAAAATTTTGTCTCAATCCGTAATGATCAGTGACCTCCCTAGTTAAACCGTGTGTAGACATATTCTCTCTAGCATATTTAATTGAATAGTAAATAAACAAAGATGGAAATGTTGTTATGCCCAACTCGGAAAATAAATGACGACATGAGTACCTAAGTGGCTTAAATAACATTGTTTTAATTATCTTTTTTTGTTGCACAAATACTTCATGCGCTCTTACGCAATTTCCCCACGATACAATCGCATACGTTAGGCAAGACTGAACATAAGAAAAATAGTATAATTTTAAAAGATTTGCGTCAATTTTTGAGCGTAGCTGCCAAATAACAAAAGCATATACCGCCAGTTTCTTGAGTATGTGATCAATTTGAGATGTCCATGAGAGCTTGGAATCAATGAAAACACCTAGAAATTTAGCCACTGTTTTTTGTTCTATAGTTTTATCATTAAATTTAACCAAGAGGCTTTTGTTTAAGTCTTTCAGTGAGAAGAAGATCAATTCGGTTTTTTCTTGGTTCAACACTAAACCGTTTTTATGACAGTAATCCTGCATCCCTACCACGCCACCGTTAGCATTTTCCGCAACCACCCCCAAACTGTTGCCAGAGCATACCACAGCAGTATCATCCGCAAATAGGGAAACATACGACCGACCAAGATCCCCCGAGGTAATATCATTAATAAAAATTATGAAGAGCAAAGGCCCCAACAAACTTCCCTGCGGAACGCCGCAATCCAATAGTCTAGTACTCGAGCAATGTATTTCGTTATTTTGCTTTAAGACTACTCTTTGAGAGCGGCCCGACAAGAAATTCTTAAGCCAGTTATATGCATTTCCGCGAACTCCATATTTACTTAACTTCGCAAGCAGCAATTCAATATTTACAACCTCAAATGCCCTTTTTAGGTCAAAGAAAAGGCATGCAGGCTGTTCAGATTTATCCAAACAAGCCAATACCCTATTATACAATGAAACTATAGCGTGGTGAGTGGATACTCCCTTGCGAAAGCCAAATTGGCAAGGACTAAAAAATGTTTTGCTTTCCAAGAATGCTAAAAGTCTATTATAAAAAGCCTTCTCAAAGATTTTTGAGAACACAGAAAGAAGGGCGATGCCTCTGTAATTGCAAATTTCATGTTTACTACCCTTTTTTAGAATAGGTTGAATAACTGTGTTTTTTAGGATAATGGGGAAACAACCCTCGATAAAAGAAATGTTAATTAGGTGCGTAACAGGATCAATAATATAATCAACGACTTGTTTTAAAATAGAACACGGTATTTCGTCAAAACCGTATGAATCCTTCCTTGAGACCGATAATATTATAGACTTTATTTCCTCTTTTAAGAAGGGTGCCAGGAATAAGGTGCTGTTGATTGGATCGGATACCTTTGGGTCGCAAGAGACATTCAAAGTAGAAGTAATACTTTTTATAGAGTTAAAAAAATAGTCATTGAATGCTTCAGCAGCATCATTTAAGTTACTAATTTTGTTATCACTGTTAGGTTCGACATAAAAATCAGGTAGGTCAGTGACCTTGTTTTGATTTGTTTCATTTTTTATTATTGACCAAGCTGTTTTAGATCTATTTTTAGAATTTGCAAATAAGTTATTATTGTGTGCCTTTTTTGCTATGGAAATTCGTTTTTGGTGCTGTTTTTTCATGATATTATACCTTATTAATAGTTGGGGGTCTGATGTATATTTATAGACCTTGAACATCTCCCTCAAAAATCTTCCCCCGTTAATAATTTCATTAGAGAGCCAAGGCTTCCCATTGGGTTTACTTCTCGTTGTACATGATTCAAGAGGAAAACAGAAAATAAAGTTTTCTAAAAACACATCAAAGAATTTATTAAATTTGTCATTAAGATTACCCTCCTCATTAAGGCAAGACCAATCCTGTTTGGAAAGTTCAAGCTTGAATCTATTTATATTACTCACCCTATGAAAGCATCTCTTCTGAACAGTGGTGTTTGATTTGTTCTTAGACTGTACACCAATAGAAGACAATTGCATAAAATGATCCGAAATATCGGTATAGACAACTCGAGACGTCACTAAGTCGGGAGTGAGTGAACAAAAAATATTGTCGACTGTTGTTTGTGAACCATTTTGGACGCGAGTATACTCGGATATTAACTTATTTAGGCCAAAAGATAAAAATAGGTTCACCATATCCGTAGTATTCTTGCAGTTGTTTTTAAAATTTACATTAAAGCCCCCACACACAAAACCAATAGAAGCTGTCTGGTAAGCTTTGGATAGTAATTCATGTACGTGATCAAAGAATATCTTTAGATTTCCAATTGGAGAACGGTACAAGCAACTTACTATAATAGATTCGACACCATAAAGTAACTCACATAAGCAAAATTCAAAGTGTTGCTCACTGTTAAGACTAGTAAATTTATTAAATGATTTAAACTCTAAATCCTGTCGTACGTAGATTGCAACGCCACCGCCCTTTAGGGAAGATCTACAATAAGAACCGGCAAGTTGATAACACTGTATATTAATTAGAGAAATTTCGTCGTCAGTACACCAAGTCTCGGTAAGACAAACAACTTCAGGCGAGCCAATAGAGTTCAAAATCATTTCAAGTTCACAAATTTTATTTCTTAGACTTCTGACATTTATATGACAAACAGAGATCTTCCCAGTATCATATTCCGAAACACGAGTAGGATCTATCGATATCTTAAGGGCGTCAGGTGTATCCAATGATGCATCCCCTAGCGTCTGGCAAGAATCTGTAGCTACGATGAATTCATTGAGGCTTGATTGGCGAAATTTGGTTGAATCGCCGGAGCCGCCTGAGTCGCGTCCAAAGGCTTATTTTGCCGAGAGAACCTGTATCTGTTTACACAGGCACCCATAGGCCATATTGAGGGATCATAAACATTTTTCACGTGTTGGAGTGAGAATGAAGAAATAAAAGAGGTGCTTCTCTCGGTTCTATTTAATTCTCTACATTCAAAATCAATGTTTGGCGCTGCAGATCTCAAATATTGCATAAGGTCATTGGCAGATGTAGATGGATCTAACCTATTTCTAGTCGATTTTTTAGATTTACTTTTTCTCTAGGTAACATTTAAATAAAACCAATATCGACTACATGTCCTGTAGGTAATGTTTGATATCTTATATCAAAATCCAGGCATTTCATTAATTAGTTTAGGAGAATTGTACAAATTTGGGGTAATTTTTTTTCATCATTATAATAAAATTCTTCTAAAATAAATCATGAAATACCTTGATCTTCTCTAAAATGAAATATTACCTTAAGAATGTGTAGACGATATTTATTTTATTTAAATGTCAGGTAATAAAATAATAAACGGAAAAAAACAACGCGAACTAGGGTATTGGTTGGCAATAGTATGAGTGACCTTGAGTATTATACCTTGGAAGGTACCCTAAGGTAAAAGTAAAAAGGGTGAATGAAAAACAAAACTGTGAAGTTCTGAAGTTTTGTGATAATTTAAAGCATGCAGGATCGATACTCACTCCTATTACTCCGGTATATTTTGAAGAGTTTTTTTTTATCTTATGGTTTGTTTAAGTTAATGAAAAAAGGCAAAGTTATGCGAATATCAACGCAAGACAGCGATATATCGCTAACTGTTAGTACCTTTCTAAGACCAGATAATCCATCAGATACATCGGACATCGATTTAGGTGAGTCTGAACATATCGAACCTTCACTTGAAGAATCATGCTTCTCGTTCACATCACAATTAGATAAAGCTTGCTCCAATAATTGAGAAGGTTCATTTTCTTTATTAACTGATTTTAAACAAATAAAATCTGTACTTGAAGAATCATTATGTTCATATGAATCACGTTTAGATAAAGTTTGCTCCAACAATTGAATAGGTTCATTTTCTTTGTTAAATGATACTGAACAAATGCAATCTTTACTTGAAGAATCATGATGTTCGCATAAATCGTGTTTAGATAAAGTTTTCTCTAAATAATGGCCATATGATCACCTTTGATATATATACAGGAATAAAGGAGAAATACACAAAATGAATCATGTGATCGAAGTTTATTCGGTCTAGGAGGGACTGTTGTATTAAATTTATTAAGATCTGCTGAAATACCACCTAATTCTGGTTACAAAATTTTTATGGATAATTACTTCACTTACATCAAACTTCTAAATCATCTGTTTTCATTAGGCTATCGCGCAACCGGTACTGTTAGAGTTAATAGGCTAGAAGATTGTCCACTAAGAAATCAGCAAAAAAATCTAACCAAAGAAAAACGAGGTGCTCATGTATTCTCAAGCAGCGAAAAAGTAATTGTATTTCAATGGAAAGATAACAAAGTTGTCACTGCAGCGTCGAATTTCGAATCATCCGAAATCGAAGACACTACACGGTACTGTAGGGAACGTAAATCAAAAATTGCGGTACCGCAGCCTCAAATATTTCAAAATTATAACAAGGGCGTGGGAGGAGTGGATAAACTAGATGGCTTGGTTGCAGTCTATAGAACTAGAATGAGGCAACGCAAATGGTGGTGGCCTATATTTGAATGAATATAAACTGCTGATCAATTGCGTGGCACGAAGGCAATGTATGGGTTAAACTTAAATCCAAATAGCTCTAGAAATTTTTGGCCGATCTTAACGCGGTTTCCAGATTCTTAAAAAGAAAATGTTTGAAAACGAGACTTCTAGACTCATCTACCTCAACATCATCATATGTCTATAATACAGGGAGTTTCACATTTACCTCGCATCATTTATAAATTTTAAAACGTTCCCAAATTTACAACCGTTTATTTTTTTCCAATTTTTTTCTAAAATTATTTTTGCTGGGCTCTTATATCGGGACGTTTTTCTCGATACTGCTCTGGTGATGACAAATCAAAAAATACGAGGGTTCATTAAAAAATTGCATTTATTGATAATTTAATTTTTTTAAAGTACAAAACTATCAACATTGTACTATAATTTTTGATGTTTCTATGATAAATTTTATGAGAATTAACAAATTGCCATGTACAGGGTTGAACAACATTTCTTATTTTTGGTAAAACCTCTCAAAATGCGAGATAATAGAAACAATTTCATTTCAGTCTTAGATTTAAAAAAAAAGTGCAAAGGTGGCTCTGAAATAAACGTTTCTATGGTAATGTTCATGACATTCGGTAATGTTATGTGTATGAATTAATTGTCCTAAATTACAGTTTTTGCTGGATTATTTATTAAAAACCCGAAAATGCCAGCTCCAAAGTAAGGTTCAAATGAAATTCAAAACGTAGTACGTTTAGTACTGGATGGAAGGAGTCATAAATATGTAGGCACTCTGTATAATGTTCACCGCAGCACCATTACGAAAGTAATGAGAAGATTAAGGCAGCATGGAAGCGCTAATTACAGGCATGGCGGCGGCAGGCCTAGGATATTAAATAATCGACAAGCTCGGTATGCAACGCTCTTAGCCCGGAGAAATAGAACATATACTTCCAGAAGAATTAACGCAAGTCTACGTGCTGCGACTCAAGTTAATGTGTCAAATGTAACAGTAAGAAGAAGGTTACACGAATCTGGCCTAAGGTTGTTAGACGCATTTTTTGTTGTTGAAATACGAAACGTTAAACAATTTTATTTGGTTCTAGAGCCAGGCGTAGAGCGGCATGTCTGTTACTGAGACCACATCATCGAGCTGCTAGGCGCCAATGGGCTCAGGAACACCGGGAGTGGAACGCGGAATGGCGAAACTGCATGTTCGTAGATGAGACGAGGGTAAATTTATACGGTTCTGATGGGCGTATTTTTGTTTGGAGAGGGCAAAATGAGAGGTATATAGAGGAAAATATGGATCCTCGAGAGGCATTTGGGGGTGGCGGTCTTACAGTTTTCGGAGGCATAATTTTTAATGGGAAAACGGAACTTTTTATAACCAATAATACAATTAATGGTTATTCTTATGCAAACGACTATCTCTTTCCTATCCTTATTCCATTTGCGGAGAACTTCGGAGAGGACTTTCTCCTAGTTGACGATAATGCTAGGCCACACAGGGCTCAAATCGTCAACGAAGTTCTTCACGCAAATAGAGTAAATCGAACGATATGGCCGCCAAATTCTCCCGATTGCAACCCTATAGAACATGTTTGGTCAAAATTAAAACTGGCAGAGACAGAGGGTTCGAAAATTTTGAACAACTAAAGGAGATATTTTGGAGAAATGGAATCTGCTAGATCAACAGTTTATTAACAATTTAAGTTTACAATGCCAAATCGATGTAGAGATGTAATACGCAATCGAGGAGGGCCACCAAAATATTAAATTTATTGAATACAGCTCTTCTGTCAATATTTTTATTATTGTTGTAAATTTTCTTAAAAATGAAAAATTTTGTTCAACTCTGTATATAACAATTTGTTAATTATCATAAAATTTATCATAGAAACATCAAAAATTATAGTACAATGCTGATAGTTTTGTACTTTAAAAAAATTAAATTATCAATAAATGCAATGTTTTAATAAACCCTCGTATTTTTTGATTTGTCATCACCAGAGCAGTATCGAGAAAAACGTCCCGATATAAGAGCCCAGCAAAAATAATTTTAGAAAAAAATTGGAAAACAATTAACGGTTGTAAATTTGGGAACGTTTTAAAATTTATAAAGGATGCGAGGTAAATGTGAAACTCCCTGTATTATAGACATATGATGACGTTGAGGTAGATGAGTCTAGAAGTCTCGTTTTCAAACATTTTCTTTTTAAGACGCTGGAAACCGCGTTAAGATCGGCCAAAAATTTCTAGAGCTACTTGGATTTAAGTTTAACTCATACTTTGCCTTCGTGCCACGCAATTGATCAGCAGTGTATATGAAATGTCTTCTGGTTCACTGAAATTTAAAAGATATTTGGCTTTGAGTCTTTTAAAAAGTCAAGGTAAAAAATCAACTAAAGGAAAAATAACACCTGCTCCACTTTATGATGTTAGGTTTGATCAAATAAACCACTTGCCAGAATAGACGGAAAAAGAAGGAAGATGTGCTCACTGTGGAAAAAATGCCAAATTTATCTGCATAAAGTGTCAGAGAGCACTGCATCCAAAAAACTGTTTTCTTCAATATCACACACCTTAATTTTTTTAAGTTTCTTCTAAGTGACATAGAAATCCGATCACTAAAATTATTGAAATAAAAACAGTTTTTTGTAATTAAAAATTATCTGTATGTTCTCTTATGCATAACGTTCGATAAAACAACACCCTGTGTTTTTTTTAATGATAAAAATTGCAAAAAATTTTATTTAGGAAACTTAGTTATATTCCACCCAATATCAAAAAAAATTGTTCATTTTAACATTTATAGCCTTATGCACTAATGGGTTAATATGAACTGCATGCACTGAAGCAGATACATAGGAAATACTAACCGGTAAGTAGGAGTACTTACCAAACACTTATATTAAAAAAAATATACGTGGAGTGACTTAACTTTTACAGCATCACCCAACAGTACAGAATACCGGTCAAAGAACTTACAAACTTAATACAGTTGTTGTCCTACGGAAATTCCTGCTCTTGTTATCTCTGTGTTAAGGAGTGGAATACTAAAAATTGCAACGATTGTTCAAAAGAATGAAAACGTTCGTCTAAACGTAAAGATACATTTATTGTAACTTCTGCACGAATGCGTTCAAAACATATTAATACGGATGATTATGTGCGAAATTTAAAACACAAGTTACTTGGAGAGAGAAAGTTATCAGAAATAATTACAAGAAGTTAAATTTATTTTCATATAGATTTATTATTATATATTTCTTCTTATAAAACATATCTTTTTTGCTTTAAAATTAGTTAACAAATATAGGTATACGTGCCTACAAAAAGTTTTAAGGGTTGGTTAATCTTCAGCTAATTTAAGCATTAAAGTTAATATAAAATTGGTTTTATGGGAGCTACAAAAATCGTTACGTGCACCAAATTTCACCTAGTTATCTGGAGACGAGAACAAGAATGAATTTCTGCACTGTTTGAGAGAGTTTGAATGTTTATGCGGTTGAAAGAAAGAATGTTGATGAGAAGTGGTGTGCATTTATGAATAATTTTATAAATGTATTTCAACAGATTTTCCCTCTAAAGCTATGTTCGAGAGCAAAAATTCCAAAAATATTTCAGAATAAGGAAATTAGTGATTGTAAAAGTGAGTTGGACTTGTTATTAACATTATCAAGACAGCATCAAAATGTTAATGATCAATATAAAGAAAAGAAAAAGTATATGAGATATACTTTTAAACGAATCTCATAAAAACCATTATTCCAAAAGAGTAAATAATTCGGATAATAAGATAAAATGCAGGTGGACGATTTGTAAAGAAATTACGGGAAACGCTAACAACAACTCGGACATAGAAATCGAGGGAAAGCCTGAAACAATAGCGAATAAATTTAAGGAGTATCTAATATCTGTAATACCCGATCTAATTAAAAATCTGTCTAGTGCTCCCTTTAACTGTAACATTGCCAGAAACGATCAGTCAATGTTTCTAAGGCCAGTGACAACTAATGAACTATGCGAAATAGCGAATAACATAAAAAATAAACATAGTTCCGGTTTCGACGAAATTCCTATTAGTATTGTTAAAATTTCTATTAGGGTATGTAAAGATGTTCTATGTTACATAATAAACAACTCCTTTAAATACGGTATATTTCCTGAAAATTTAAAAATAGCACTAATAAAACCACTTTTAAAAACGGGCGATCCAGAACTAATGGATAATTACTTACAGGCCTATTAGTTTATTAACAGGTTTTTCAAAATTGTTTGAGATGGCAATGTGTTCAAGATTAATAAATTTTCTGACAAGCTGTAATATATTTACTAAACGTCAACAAGGATATTTAAATGGACGATCCACCCAAACTGCAATTTTTCAATTTATTCAAACAGTTCTGAAACACCTTGAAGATGGTAATGTAGCTGTAGGAATGTTTTTGGATTTATCCAAAGCATATGACTACTTGGATAGAAATATATTGATTGGGAAGCTTGTAAAGTATGGGATAAGAGGGAACGCTCATAAGTGGATAAAGGGATACCTTAGTAACAGAAGACAAAAAGTCTGCATTCTGAAGAATGGAAAATCTTACAACTCCAAAACATTATATAACAGTGTAGGTATAGCACAGGGTAGTGTATTAAGGTATTGAGGCCTATTCTATTTATTATTTTCATTAATGATTTAGATAATCTAATTCAAGCTTATCAAGATATTATGGTTAATTACGCTGACGATACTAATTTACTTTTAGGGGGCAAAAGTATTAATCAACTTGTCACTGAGTGCAGAAACTTCCTTAACAGGGTCACACAGTGGTTTACAAAAAATAAACTTATCCTAAATAAAAATAAAACAAATATAATTCTATTCAGAACAAAAGCGTCAAGGGTTGAAAAACCAACCAACTTTAATAATAATAAAGACAAAATTATTTTTTCGGAGTCCACAAAATTTTTGGGAGTACAGATTAATGAATTTCTAGATTGGTCGTTTCATATCAAATGTCTTTCACAGAAACTAATTGCTATTTGCTATGGTATTCGTGTTACTGGTAACTACATGAATAAAAAAACATTGAAAATGTTAGATTTTGCTCATTTCGAATCCTGTTTGAAATATGGGATAATCTTTTGGGGAAGGGATAGTCAAATTCAAAGTATATTTGTAATTCAGAAGCGATTAGTTAGAATAGTTGAAAAATTAGATTTCAATGTATCGTGTCTGTCTGTTTTTAAAAAATTGGGAATATTGATGGTATATGCATTGTATATTTATGAGTGTTTAATGTTCCTCTTTAAAAACAAAAACTGTTTTCAAACACCAGCTAGTCATCAGCACCAGACGAGAACTTTAAATATCAATTATCCCATACACAGGCTAGCCCTTACTGAAAAGTCGCCCAATTATATGTGCTTAAAACTATTCAACAAACTACCAGAGAGAATAAAAATAATAAGCAATGAAAAACAATTTAAGAAAGAAATTAAAAATACTTTAGTAAGGTTGGAGCCCTAAACTATGAATTATTTTTTAGATATGTAATTCTTTAGGATTTTTCTTTTATATGACGTCATTCCATTTTGTGTTTATAATTTTATGTAAATTATGTAACATGGAACACCTAGAAGAGCATCTTGTAAGGTTGCTCCCTGAGTTTGACTGTGTTTTATTTGGAGGCGATTTTAATGTAGACATTCTTAATAAAAATACTAACTCCCTACTTTTTGAAACTTATTTAAATAAATACGGACTGAGTCAATATGTTCAACAACCTACTCGAGTCACTGATAATTCACAGAGTATTCTTGATTTACTTATCTGTTCGGTTCCCGATGTTGTTTCTAATGTCAGTACTCTGAATCAGGATGAAATTTCAGACCATAAAATGGTTGCCTGTACTCTTAACATACCTAAACCTAAACAGAAACCAATCTTTAAAACTTACAGGGATTTTTCTAATGAAGAGTTCGTATCGGACTTAAATAGAATTAATTGGAATTTTATATTTGAATTGCGTGATGTGGACGAAATGCTGAATTTCTTTTATAATAATATCAACTATCTATTCGATATCCACGCACCCTATAGAACTTCTAGAATTACAAAACCCCCTGCCCCTTGGTTGACACCGAATATTAAATTGATGATCAATGAAAAAAGAAAAGCACTCTCAAAATATAAGAAATTAAAAACGGATGACTCCTGGCGTGAGTATAAATCATTACGAAATTTTGTTAATCTGGCAGTAAAAAATGAAAAAAAAGCGTTTTTACAATATTCATTTAAACATAATCCTAAAAAATTTTGGAATACCTTAAAATATTTAAATATAACCTCTAACAAACACAATTTTGACTTTGTGGCTGACTCAGATGACTTCAATACTTTCTTTTTTAACAGTTTGCCTATGTCTACTCCAGATAGGGAGTTCATTGAGAGCCAGTACAAGAACAAATCATTCAGTCAAGATAACTTTACCAAATTTAATTTTAAGCATGTCACATCCCAGCAGGTTGAAAACATTATTCTTAAGCTTAAATCTAATGCAATGGGGTCAAACAAACTAAACTCAAGTATGTTGTGTTACTTAATTCCCCACTTAAGTGAGCATCTGACTTTTATTTACAATAAGTGCCTCGAATCGTCGGAAGTTTCCCGTTGCATGGAAAGTTGCGAATATCAAACCGATTTCAAAAGTTACCAATCCTACTACTCTTTCTGACTACAGACCTGTTAGTATTTTACCTACCTTATCGAAAGTCTTAGAAAAAATCTGGGTTTAGGGCCAATCATAGCACAACGACTGCATTATTAAAAATAACTGACGACTTTTTTAGGGCATGTGATGGCGACCTTAATACAATCCTTATATTATTAGATTATAGCAAGGCCTTTGACACTATAAATCACGAGACACTATTTCTGAAACTTGAGTATTTTGGTTTTGATGAATCAACTATAAATTTCTTTAAAAGCTATTTTTATGACCGGAAGCAGCGGGTTGTTTTGAGGGACGATGTGTCAGAGATTCTGCCAGTAAATAGAGGTGTCGCTCAGGGTAGTATTCTTGGTCCTATAATATTTTCTCTTTATACAGCCGATTTCTGCAATTTTTTAAAATTTTGTAATTCTCATCAATACGCTGACGACACTCAAATTACATTTCATTTCATAAATCATCTTTAGTTCCAGCTGTTAATAAAATAAACGAAGACCTAGCTATCATATCTAAGATCTCAAATGCTCATAGCCTGGTTCTTAACGAATCAAAAACTCAATTAATGATTATAGGTAAAAACACAACTGAACTTTCAGCCAGCCCATCCGTTCAAATTGTGTTTAATGGAGTTACTTTAAAACCTGTACATACTTGCAAGAACCTAGGCTTATATATAGATGCCGACTTGAAGTTTAACTCTCACGTCAATAACTTGATAAAGAAATCGTTTTTCAAGTTAAAACTTTTGTATATGCATAAAGATATATTTAGTACAGACTTGAAAATAAGATTAACTGACTCTCTGGTATTGTCTCAAATTATATATTGCAATATTGTGTACTGGCCCGCTTTACTTAAACGAAATAAGAATAGCTTACAAAAAGTCCAGAATTCTTGTCTCAGATTTTGTTATAATCTCCGCAAATTCGACCACATCACGCAAAGCCTAGTTAGGTCCGGCTGGCTCAACTTAGAAGAGCGGTTTGAGTTACAACTAACAAAAATGGTTTTTAATATTATTACGAAAGGTCAACCATCTTATCTGTATGAACTTTTTATTAGGGGTACTGACACTCATAATGTAAATACCAGAAATAGGGATCTTTTTAATATTCCACGTCATAATACTGAACTCTTTAAGCGGTCATTTTCATACAATGCAATCACATTATTCAACTATCTTCCGTTTGAGGTTAGGTCGGCCCGAACGATTATGTTGTTTGCTGGAGGAGTAAGGGCGCGTATACTGGAGGGCAGAGACTGGGCATAATTAGATAAGTCATAGATTTAAGTGTATATTATTAAGACTATTTAGATTGAATAAAATTTAAAAAAGCATATATATTAACTATTGGTCAATCAAAATTTTATAAATTCAGTGTAAAAATAGTTCTTTCATACTTCAATAAGTGTCTTTAAAATTAACTAAGTCAGGGTGGTTGTATGGAGCAACCTGGTTGGATACCGCCACCCATTTTTAGTTTTTTATTTGTAATGTAATTCTCTGGTTATAAAAATAAAGGCATTTTTGATTTGATTTGATCTGAAATAAAGAAATTAAGTAAGTAAGTAAGTATGTCCTAAACGTCTTAACTTTTGAGATACAGGGTGTTAAAGTTTTCAAAAAAATAATCTATTTTTTAATAATAACTGTGATACTATTATAATATCTTTATTAAATTTGGTACACATCTTCTAAGCATTAAGGAGCATTTTCTGATGTACAAACAATTTTATTATTTTTACCAGTGGCATCTGTACGGGTTTTGCATTTAATAGTTTTGGAGAAAACAATGGTACACCACTGCTTTCTTCTTAAATAAAAATAATTTTTAAAATCTTCATTCATTTCTGAGCAAATTTGATTTCTTGATTTTCTTTCGTCCGAAGCATGGTTTTCGCTTAAAAAATAAATTTAATTGAACACAGACATTGTGATAGGAGGCTATTTAGACAATTAAAATCTAGTCATCCTGGAATAAACTTTGTTTTTGCAAACGTCGATGTCACGCATAGTCACATAGCTGTTGACTTAAAGTAAGTTATTAGTGTTCAAAACCATTTAAGCGCGTCATTTCTTTGATTTTTAGCGTGTCATCGAAGTTACTTTATTTTTTCGCTGTTTTTTCGGTTGTTATCAGTAAATATGATAAATTATACGAATGCGAAAATGGCGGCAATGCATTACGCATATGGCCTCGCAGATGGTAATGCATCAGAAGCTAGACGCATTTATCAGGAAAGACATCCTAATCGTGCCTTGCTAGATAGCCGATTATTTTCGAATATTCATCGCCGACTTAGCGAAACCGGTAATTTTCAATAAAGGTACTTCGGAAGGTAGACCTCGAACTATCAGAACACCCGAAATTGAGGAAGCGGTGCTGCAAGAAATCGACGAACATCCTGAGACAAGTACGAGGAAGATCGCTAGAGCTCTAAATATTTGTCACCAAATCGTTTGGCGTATTTTGGTTGATTTTCTGTTATGTTCTAAGAGTGCGGGCGTTACTCCCCAGGGATTTTTCACAGCGGGTGAACTTCTGTCAGTGGTATCTTCAGAGTATTAAACTAAATCCGCAGTTTGAGTCACAAATTTTGTCCACAGACGAAGCAAATTTTTCTCGGAATGCTATTCAAAATTTCCATAACAATCATGTATGGGCGGAAGAAAACCCCCATGCCATAACCGAAACCCATTTTCAGCATCAATTTTCGGTTAATGTATGGGTAGGAATTATTGGTAATCATCTAATAGGCCCATTTTTTCTACCAGGACGCCTTGATGGACGGTCTTATTTGTATTTTCTTGAAGAAGAACTATCTGAGTTGCTTGAAGACGTGCCGATTGCGTTAAGAAATCGAATGTGGTACATGCACGATGGGGCTCCTGCTCATTTCAGTGTAATTGCCCGAAATCATTTAGGCCCGGTTGTACAATCCAAGTTCAGACTCGGTTCAAGGCTGAACTCTACTCAGGATACCAATCCCAGTTGTACAAAGCACGTTCAAGCATAAACTTGGTTCTAAAGCTGTCATTTTCAGCGGTTCTGTTGAACCATGGAATTCATGGGCTTAAACCAAGTTCATCAATTTTTTTGACAACATAACCGAAAAAATATTGTTGACGTTTCCGTGCATTTGTGAAGTTCGTAATTTTTATTCTTTGAAAAAAAAATATAATACGGTTTTTTTAGGAATCATGCTGTAACACCACAACAAATGGTTTTAATAACTTTAAGGTATTATGCCACAGGAAACTTTCTTCAAACGGTTGGAGATTTTGTTAGTATTGACAAAGGTACAGCAAGCCGAGTAATTTGGAGAGTAACAAGAGCTATTGCAGGATTTTATAATCAGTTTATAAAAATGCCCACATTACAAGCTGATATTCAAAGTGTGTCACAAAAATTTTATAATATAGCAAGATTTCCAAAATCTTATCTCCAGGTGGCAACAATGCAGAAGTGTTCAGAAATCGTAAAGGCTTTTTCTCCTTTAATGTGCAAGCTATATGCAACTCTTCTTGTATGTTTCAAGATGTTGTATGTCGCTGGCCAGGCTCTACACACGAGTCCCAAATATTTGCAAACTCAAATATTAGAGCAAGATTTGAAAGGGGTGACTTTCAGGATTATGTTTTAGTTGGCGATAGGGCATGGTTATCCTATTAAAAATTATTTAATAATACCTCTTCTTAATCCAGGAACAAGGCCAGAGATGCTATTTAATGAATCGCAGATCAGGACAAGAAACTGCATCGAAAGAAAATTTGGGCAGTGAAAACGAAGATTTCCCATTCTGGCCTTTGGTATTCGACTAAATGAGGAAAAAGTTGAGGCTGTCGTAATTGCTGCAGCGGTATTAGAGAATATAGCAAAACTTTTAAATGAAACAGACCCTCCAAATAATGAAGAAGAAGAGGCAGCAATAGAGTTTAAATAATGTCAATGCTGAACCTTCTATGAATGTACATAATATTAATAATGTTGTAAGGCACCAATTAGTTAACTATTATTATAATCAAGTTTGAGATATATTACAATTTTCTCAGTTAATATAAACATAACTGTTGCTAAAAAACTGTATCATGTAAAAGAACCCACTATAGCAGTAGGCCTACCTATTCTTAACGTTATTCACTTTTATTCATATATTTTAGTTACTTAAATATCATGCTTTTAAACACTGCAGATATACTGAAAAGCTTTAATACAACCAATAATTTTTCAAATTTTCCAAACATCATTTTTGACAGAACAAGTATCTCTACGCAGGTGAGACCTGTTACCAACAATACGCTTATTTGCGTGAACGACGATCAGTGGAGCTCGGTTTAAAATTGGCATGTACAACGGTATCCCTTGTTTTCGACAGGTTCATCGTTGAACGTGGTTCTCTAGAACTCGGGCTTGAGCTCGACTTGTACAACCGGGCCTTAGATATAGTTTATCCTGATCGCTGGATAGGTCGCGGAGGACCTCAGCAATGGCCAGCAAGATCCCCCGATCTCAGTAGTTTGGATTACCTTTTTTGGGGGCACCTTAAAACTCCAGTTTATAAAACTCCTGTTAACATTTTAGAAGATTTAAGAGAGCGAATAGTTGCCTCGTGTGAAACTATACGGAATACGCCGGGAATATTTGAACGAGTGCGCAATTCCATGCGTAGACGGGCGGAAGCATGCCTATTAAGTGAAGGTGGCCACTTCCAACAATTTTTATAATCATTGTTATTATTGTTAATAATTAATAATTAATAAATTTAAGCCGTATATGTGAACTTATTTTCAAAAAATTAAATTAAACTCTTTTTCTGCAAGCTGAATTCCACACTGAAATTCTAATGTGGTAATTATTGCCACTTGAAAGTTTTTTTTTTCCTAAAGTGAAATCAGTTACTTATTACTGAATTAATTAACAATTAATATTAAACAAACTCAATAGCTTAAAAAAGAAAAAAAAAAACGATTTTAGCACAGCAGTCACCGCTTCAGATTTTCAGCGATTTGACCCTGAAGTAAAACGATTTTTATATGTTTGAAGCGGAAACCATGCGTCGGACGAAAGAAAATCAAGATATCAAATTTGCTCAGAAATGAATGAAGATTTTAAACATGATTTTTATCTAAGAAGAAAGCAGTGGCGTACCATTATTTTCTCCAAAACTATTAAATGCAAAACCCGTACAGACGCCACTGGTAAAAATAACAAAATTGTTTGTACATCAGAAAATGCTCCTTAATGCATAGAAGATGTGTACCAAGTTTCATAAAGATATTATAATAGTATTACAGTTATTATTAAAAAATAGATTATTTTTTAGAAAACTTTAACTCCCTGTATCTCAAAAGTTAAGACGTTTAGGGCATACGTTCATATGAAGTTTTTTTCTTAAAATCTATCGAGGAATCACCTCCTTAAATATAAGCATGTCATTAGGGAACTCCCTGTATAATTCTTGAACAGTTGAAAAAAAGTGTATACTAAAAATATTGGATTTTACAGCATCGTTTATGACAAGATTTAAACTGTGGTTACAACAAGGTACAAACATTGCTCGTGGATTAATGTCTAAAATTCTTTTTTGTACACCTTGATGTTTACCCTTCATATTTGAACCATTATCATAACATTGGCCGCGCATATTATAAATGTCTTAACCATAATTCTCCAAAGTTTTTAGTAAAAAGTGGGTTAAACCTTCACCTGTTGTATCACTTATAGGCCGAAATGTTAAAAAACATTCTTCGACACTAAATTTATTGTTTTTTTAAATTAACGTATCTTAAACAAACAGAAATCTGCTCCTGGCGGCTCACGTCAGGAGTACAATCAAGTAATATAGAAAACATACTTTGCTTCTTTAACTTTGTTTAAAATCTTATTTCTTATATTATCACCTATTAATTTAATGGTTTCGTTTTGAATTTTATCTCGAGGTAAAATGGAATATTTTTTTAAGATCTAATAATATGTGCAGACATGACTGGATCAAATTTTGCTATCATCTTTTAAAAAATTTCCATTATTTCTTTCAAATAATTTGTTACTAGGACCACGAAAAGTCAAGTTTTGTTGAGCCAAAAATTGAATAGTATAAATTATTCTTTCAATGACACTGCGCCAATGTTTAGTTTCATTTTTTAATAAATTTTGCATTTCCGAATCAGCGGTTCGATTAGTTTTAATATTTCTAGTAAATCTGACTAGACACGTAAATTTTGAAAATGAGATTTACTTTTTTCGTGGATTTTTAAATGATGCCAATCATTGAAACCGTCTTGGTTACTTAATTTAGTGTTTTTTAAAAGTCAATGGATTGTTGGGGTTGGGGTCATTGAATATTTTACAGCAGAAGCAGAAAACTGCATTTTTTTCAATAGAATATAGCAACCATAATGACGCTGAACCTTTTCACCATTTAACAAAATTCGATTAAAATATATATCGGAAAACTTACGTCCACTTTTGTCTTCAGGATCCATAGTTTTATTTTGATGATGCATTGGACCTTTTTCGACAAGTTCTTGCACTTGGATTGAAGACAATACACTCGGCCAAAGACCTGGATCATTAGAAAGGGGCGCTTCTTCGGATAATTAGTCTTGCTTACTCGAACATGATGGTACTGACACTGACTGAAACGTACAAGGATCTAATTCTTTTGTGTCTTCATCCTCATTAGCTTGCTTTTTAATTCTGATGGCAAGGTTGATTTTGTTGAATGTAGAAAATCACTGTTATCAGAAGTAGTGTCTTGTGTGGTCTTTCGAAAAAAGTTACTAATTTTGAAATTGCTTTTCTCCAAGTCTTCCTCCCGTTATCGCTTGTTAAGCAAGTTTTGGTAACCAGACAATTTATTTTTTTCTTCTCTTATCATACCTTGTTTATTTGTAAAGTCCGTTCACATATTTAAGAGAATTACTACTTGCCTTTAGTTATCACCCATCACAAAATTCTTTGTTGAAAGGGTTTCAAGGATCACAGATTATCCAGGTAGGGACCGTACTTGGCCGTGATTAGTTTACAAACCTTATTAAATAATGAGAAAAAAATAAGTAGACAAATCAGTACTGTAAAACCAGTCATTTTATTAGTTCGTGTGAAATAAAAACGCAGCTTTGATTATCCAAATATGTGGCGTCCGTGGATTGGTGAATTTAGTATAGAACAGCCGGAGGGGGTACAGGTACAACCACAGTGCGGAAATGAAAATGAAAGAAGACACTTATCTTTAGATTTTAAAGAGATTATAAAAAATGTATATACAACTTTCATAGAACGTGAAAAGTTGAGTAAAATGGAATGTATTGAAGAAACAGCCACATTGACTAAAATTTCGGAAAAGACAATATGGAAAATTGTGAATACACCCATCACGGAATGGAAAAGAAGGAAAGATTCTGGGACTTGCAAAAAATTAGATCGCAGCGATGAAGATTTAGTCCGACGCAAAATTTATAAGATGTATGAAGAGCATACGGTACCAACACTGGATAATTTACTGAAAAGACTTGTGATAGATAACACGGATATCAATTGTGGAAGGACAACGCTGTGGAAGTGTCTTCAACGAATCGGCTTTAAATTTAAAAAAGTCGATAAACGGCAAGTTATCACGGAATCGCAACGAAACCTGTATACGTGACGTAACTGTATATTGTCAAAAAAATAAATCTTATATAAAAGTAGTTTTACAAGAAAATATTAAAAGTATTTATACTAATGAGTCAAACGTCGAAGAAAAGAGTTAGAAAAAATAAAAAAACTAGTGAAACGAAGTCATTGGAAGCAGAAAGTTCAATTTCTTTACTAACAGTGACAGAAAATATAAAAAATAATACTTTTGATGGAAAACCTGAAGCAAATATTGGTGTATCGGAACTTTATAATCGAATCATAGATACTAAAGATGAACTTTTGAATGTAAAGGATATTATTATAAGAGAACTGAATGAAAAAGTTATGTTACTAAAAGAGAAAACTTAATTTTTAACAAGGAATCAAGATGAAAATTATAAAAATTATGTTTCATATAGTGAAATTACTAAAAATGTTTCAAAACCTAAGGTACAAAGAATAGATGTAATTAAAGAAAATGAAAAAGTAAGTACATATAAAAATAATATTGTAATAAAACCAACAAGTACACAAGAAAATAAAATAACTAGAAAAGAAATAGGAAAGTATATCAACCCAACAAAGTTAAACGTTCAAATTATTAAGATAGAAGATATAAAAGATGGCGGTATTAAAATTGTATGTAACAGCAAAGAAGAAATACAAACCATTAAAAATCAAGCAGAAAATAAATTAGGAAGTAACTACTTTTTGGTACTTTCAGAAAAAAGAAAACCTAGAATAAAAATAGTTGGATTGAGGATGAGATGAGTGAAGTAGAGTTAGTTAAAAGTATTTTAGCAAAAAAAAATAGTTTTCTAAAAAATTTAACACTAAAATTAATTACAATGAAGAAAATGAAAAGAAATATTTAGCTATTATAGAAATAGACTGTATACATTTTAAGAACATAATGGAAAACCGATTTGTTTTTATAGATTTTTCAATATGTTCAGTATATGAACATGTCGATATTACCAGATGTTACAACTGTGGTGGATATTATCACTCAGCTAAAACTTGCACGAAGGAAAAAGTATGTATGAAGTGTGGTAATACAGGACATACGGCTAATGAATGTATTGCTAGTCAGGAAAATTTTAAGTGCCCAAATTGTATTGAGATAAACAAAAATTGTAATCAAAAATATTTTATCAATCATTTACCATTTAATTTTAAATGTGAAACATTTATTCAAAATATAGAAAAAATTAAATCAAAAATTCGATATGAAAATAAAGAATAGCAATTAAAAAAATTATTAAAAGAAAATTTATTAAAAAATGATGAAGAATATAAGAAAATGTATCATTTAAATATACAAGGGTTTTTAAATTCAAAAGATGAAATTAAACATTTTATAACAAATAATAAACCATTAGTATTATGTTTATCAGAAACTCATGTAACAAGTGAAATAAATACCCAAGAAATGGGATGTGGAAAATTATAATTTATATCGTTGCAATTCAAATTTAAGGTATACTGGTGGTTTTCTAGTTTATATTTACAACAAAATCTTAGTTACTAAATTTGAAGAAATTGCTGTAGACTATCAATATTGGTATATTTATATAAATCTAAAAATTCATATAAATTTGTACGAACTTTGTATCTATTATAGATCTCCAAGTGGAAATATAAATGACTTTTTAAATTTTTTTGAAGATAAATGCGAAATTATGTGGAAAAAAAGTAATTCTGTAATACATATTGGTGACTTCAATATAAATTATGCAAATGAAGATTATTATGTCAAAAAATTTAAAAAATTGATAAATTTAAATGGTATGAAACAATTAATAACAGATTATACAAGGATAACTCAAAAAACCAAAACAATTATAGATTTGATAATATCAAATGACCATTATTTAAAGACTGGATTAACATCAGAACCAAAAATTAGTGATCATGATTGGATTTATATAGATACTGAAGGTTATATTAAAATAAAAAGAGAAAGCAAAATAATGAAATGCATTGATTACAAAAAATTGTCAAATGAACTTTCTTTATGTGTATGGATATTTGATAACTCAAATATAAACATTTTGTTTAAAAAAATTATGGACAACATAAAAAACTGTAGAAACAATGTGAAAATTGAAAAGAAAATCACCTATGGAAATCATATGACCCCATGGTTTAATAAACATATTTTAAAAGCGAGAAAAAATAGGGATCAAATGTATAAAAAATATATTTTAACCAAAAATATTGATGATTGGAATGAATATAGGATTTTAAGAAATCGTAATGTCAACATTTTAAGAAAAGAGAAGAAAAAATATTATGAAGAACAAATAGATGAAAACAAACATGACTCAAAGAAAATGTATTACATAAATAGTATTATAGAAATAGTTGCAAAAATAGAAAATGGAAATGAAAATATTTGTAAAAAAATCAGTAAATCAAATGATGTAATAGAACATTTTCATGAACTATCTATAAAATAATTAAAAATAAAAATTTGGAATATAAAATCAAATAATAATTATGGTGAAATTTTAACAAAAAAAAATAATGAGAGAGACATTTGGCAGCATTGGAAATACATTACTTAAATAAATTAATACAAGTTTGAAATATGGAGAAATACCTAATGATTTAAAATGTTCATATATATCACCAGTACCAAAAGTAAAAAATACCAAAAAATGTACTGAAATGAGGCCGATAAATTTATTATGGGATATTGAAAAACTTTAAGAGAAGATAGTTTATGAACTAATATTAAATTTTATTGAACAAAACAAAAATTTAGTAAATATTCAAGCAGGTTTTAGAAAAATATATTCAACAGAAACAGCAGTACAATATATTATTGAAAATTGGAATAGAAGTGTTGACAAAAATGAAATCATTCTGGCAGTATTTTTGGATTTTAAACGTGCTTTGGGACTATTGATAGAAATAAATTATTAAATAAATTATATCAGTATGGTTTAAGGGGTACTGTATATATATTGTTTAAAAATTATTTAAATTTTCGACAACAGATAACTAAAATAAATGAAACATTTTCAAAAAGGGAATTTAATAATATCGGTGTACCACAAGGAAGTATTTTAGGTCCTTTATTATTTATTTTATATATAAATGATATGCCAAATATTTTGTCAAATACTAATATTCAAATGTTTGCTGATGATACTTTAATATACGCAAAAGGTAAAAATATTTTAAGTTGCATAGATAGTCTAAATTCTGAATTAAAATTGGTATCAAACTGGCTAAAAATAAATAAATTAAAATTAAATATTTCTAAAACGAAATTTATGGCAATAGGAAATAATATAAATTATGAAAGTATAAATATTTTTATAGATGACCAAAAATTAGAAATAGTTCAGTCTTTTAAATATTTAGGAATAATAATGGATTCTAAATTAAAATTTGATACTCATTTTGAAAACACTATATCTAAAATTGGAAAAAAAATAATTATTTCAAAAGAGTAAGTAAAAATTTAAGTTTATTTTCAAGAAAAACAATATATAACACAATAAGTTTACCTCATTTTTTGTATTGGTCTACAATTTTATATACTGCAAATGAAGGAATTTTTAGTAGACTTCAAATTTTACAAAATAAGGCGATGAGAATAATGTGGATAAATACACAAAGATAAATTATATGTTAAATAAACTTAAATGGTTGAATATAAGAAATTTAATATTTTTCCTAGTTTGTATTTTTATTTCTAAAATTCAAAATAATTTATTACCATCTCATTTAAGAGACTTTATAACACAAAACTTTGAAAATCATAACTATCAAACCAGAAACAATCAAAATTTTTCTTTAGGGAAAGTGACAAAAAATTTGACATATAAATCAATCTTTTTTAAAGGACTTCACGAATATAATAATTTAGAGTCTTCAATTAAGAAACAAAATTCCTAAAGTAAATTTAAAAAATACTTTAAAATATCATAGAATACAAAATGTCTGATAAAATTTATTTAAAAAGATTTTTGGTGCATAAAATTGTAATTTTAAATGTTTTAATTATTGTTAAAAAAAAACTAGAATTTATAATATTGTAGCAGTATTGCTAAAATAAATCTTGTTACTACTACTACTACGACTTAAGGCATGGCGATTTGAATATTTGACAAAAATCGCTCAATACAGAAGTGAGAACAGACCTATTATATACTTAGATAAAACCTGGTTTGATACCCATAATACCCCATCAAAAGGTTGGTTTGATTCTAGTGACAGGTGTAGAACAAAGGCACCATCAAACAGAGGAAAAAGAATAACCATGGTACATGTAGGGTCCGAAGATGGTTGGGTACAAAATGCACTTTCATTGGCAGCCAAGAATATAAATGACTCCTGTTTGGATTACCATAACGATACCACAGCGGAGTTATTTTAGGATTGGTTCGTAAATAAGTTAATTCCTAATGTTTCTCCAGACAGTGTGATTGTTAGGGACAACGCAAGTTACCACAGTAGACAGTTAAACAAGCACCCTTGTTCAAAAGATACGAAAATGGCAATACAGGAATTTATGTATCAGAATAATATATATTTTCATGAGAGTTACACTAAAAGAGAGTTACTTGATGTGCTTAAATTTCTGAACCTAGAAAAGGAGTACTATTGCGACAGCTACGCTAAAAGTAAGGGGCATACAGTGCTAAGGCTTCCGGCGCATCACTGTATATTCAATCCCATAGAACACATATGGCATCAATTAAAATCTGCCGTTAGACGTAATAATGTATCACCCACTATAAACGCTAGTGTACTGGATATTATTATTACTAAAGTGGAGAAAGTGCCTGTGAGTAGCTGGAAAAATTGTGTTTTGCATATTAAAACTGTTGAAAATTCATACATTCAAATTAGGAATATTACAGAAAGATTTATTATTAACATAGGTGTTGATAGTGACAGTGAAAATGAATTAAATGAGTAAACTGTAGTTGCATTACTTAATTATTCTATTCTATCTAAAATTGTTTATTATTTGTGTCAAATCATCCATGCTTGAAATACAATTCAGTGCAGGCCTGTGTAGACCCCAGTCTGGTTTTAAACAGGCGTCAACACGAGTCGGTAAGTCATTTTCTTAAATCTGTGAACGGACTTTACCATGGGATCTGCCTAACAGCCTATCCCACTCACACACATCACTTGTATATGCTCACCGCTGTAACTGGGAGGTGCAACAATACCCTTACCGTTGCTACTACCGAGACCGTTACTTATACCGGGTGTTCGATACCGATACCGTACAATCATTTTTCCGAGTCGCGTACGTATAACTATTCAAAAGATAATAATATGTTTCTGACGATCGCGCCGAATCACAGCCCCGTTGATTTGGAGGGTTCGGTCTTTTAGTTTTAGGATTTATTACCCTTAGGTATACTTTGAATTTAAACGGGTTCTGATAAACACGACCAATTGCCTGTTTTTTTACAATATTCCTTTGTTTTATTTGGACTATGTGCCCACCGACCTTTTCTTCACTGCA
Organism: Polydrusus tereticollis; assembly: GCA_963920685.1. NCBI lineage: Eukaryota > Metazoa > Arthropoda > Insecta > Coleoptera > Curculionidae > Polydrusus > Polydrusus tereticollis. The sequence continues at coordinate 20,538,678 of OY987336.1, forward strand.
TAAAGGCTTACCCGAGAGGCAATAGTGGACCCTGAACTAGTGCTGGCAAAAACCGGAAAAAATTAAAACCGATTAATCGGTTTCTAAAAAAAACGGTTTTGGTTAAAATCGATTAACCGAAAACTCCGTTTTAAAACCGGTTAACCGATTAATCGAAAACCGGTTGACCGATTACTCGAAAAACGGTTAACCAGTTTTCGGTTAACCGCGTTTTTGGCTCAAACCGAAAACCGGTTATCGGTTAACCGCGGTTTAGACACGCCAAGAACCGATTATTCGGTTAATCTATTTTCGATTAATCGGCTTTCGGTTAACCGAACTCTTTCTAGTAGATTGATCAAGTGGTTTAAGGTTTAGGTACTATTTTACTATCTGTTGGACTACGGATATTTCTTTAGTATAAATATTATTTAAATATTTATAAAATATAAAATAATTAATAAACAAAACACTTGCTTAGAGCTAGCTTGAGTTGAGTTTAAGTTTTATTTTAAATCTTATTTAAGTTTCTATTGTACTACATTTTATGTTGAGTTTATTTTTGTTTTTTAAATAAAAAATAATGGTGTTTGTTTTATAGTTTTCTCATTAATTTATGTAGTTTTGTATTAATACTTTTAATTCCCGACTTCAGTCAGCTTTAAGTAAGTATCCGGTTTTCGGTTAATCGAAAACCGATTAACCGAAAACCGGTTAACTAAAAATCGATTAACCGAAAATTGATTAACCGATTTTCGGTTTGGGTAAAAATTGCGGTTAACCGAAAACCAGTTAACCGAAAAATCGGTTTCAGCTGCCAGCACTACCCTGAACCACTAAAAATAACTTAGGGTGGCGCCCGAGACAATCAGAAACCGTCTTTAGCGCCATATAAAGGGGTGGACGTGACGCTGACACCAACTACACGTAATAGATCCCTTTACAGTGTCTGTAAGAATCTCCATCACCACTCTGATGAAGTTTTATTCGTTTGTGAGACTAGCAATCTGAGGATCTATTCCAAATTACCTATAATACCACACCTCACATTGGATCCAAATATTGTTTGCGATCGCCTTTTTTCTAAATTATGCGGATTTTCTCTACTTCAGTAGTAGTGATGATTATGTTTATTGAATATTCTACTATTTTCAAATAAAACAACGGCAGTCTACCTCCACAATATGTATTTCAATGTTTATGTTTATATCCTACATGTTTCGGACATAGAAATGTCCATCATTAGGGATACAGTAGTCGATTACGACAGCTCTATCTTGCATAAGCGACGATCAAAATTATGTTAAAATTGAAATTGTAGGTTCTAATGAATGTTCAAGACTGAATGAGATGTGATATTTGAAATTTTGGTGAAGGTATCTTTGAAGAAGGGGATTCCCAGTCTGCAGCCACTGAGACAGGTGGTGAAGCAATTATGTCATTTATAGCTATTTAGAGGAGATTAATTTAAGTGAGGTGCTCAAAGATGCTTCATCTAACCGTGTCTAGGGTGTGGTCAACAAAATACTGGGTTAGACTTGAATAACACATTCTTAGGAGATAAACAATAAATTAAATGAAAATTATACTATTTTAATGTTGGAATTTATTAATTTGAAGCCAATGAGCAGGTGGTGAAGCAATTATGTAGGTTTGTAGCTAATTAGAGGAAAATGATGTAGATAGGTGCTCAAAGATGCTTCATCCAACCATGCCTAAAGTATTGGCTAACAAATTGTTAGGTTAAGGGGGGGTAGGAAAATGTTGGTTGTCAATTGGTCATGACCATTTGACAACCAACATTTTCCTGCACGCCAGCATGGTGAAGTGAAGTATCTTTGAGCTGTAATATCCTCTAATTAGCTAAAACAATGTGATTTTAACATAAATACTTCACTTCTAGTCAAGATGGTAAAAATCCAATTTTAATTTTCTAAATCTCCTTTTTTCAATCATAACATTATGTTCATTTTCTACCCCTCTTTAACCTAACAATTTGTTAGCCAATACTTCAGGCATGGTTGGATGAAGCATCTTTGAGCACCTATCTACATCATTTTCCTCTAATTAGCTACAAATCTACATAATTGCTTCACCACCTGCTCATTGGCTTCAAATTAATAAATTCCAACCTTAAAATAGTATAATTTTCATTTAATTGATTGTTCATCTCCTAAGAATGTGTTATTCAAGTCTAACCCAGTATTTTGTTGACCACACCCTAGACACGGTTAGATGAAGCATCTTTAAGCACCTTACTTAAATTAATCTGCTCTAAATAGCTACAAATGACATAATTGCTTCACCACCTGTCTCAGTGGCTGCAGACTGGGAATCCCCTTTTTCAAAGATACCTTGACCAAAATTTCAAATATCACATCTCATTCAGTCTTGAACATTCATTAGAACCTACAATTGCAATTTTAACATAATTTTGATCGTCGCTTATGCAAGATAGAGCTGTCGTAATCGACTACTGTATCCCTGATTATGGACATTTCTATGTCCGAAACATGTAGGATATAAACATAAACATTGAAATACATATTGTGGAGGTAGACTGTCGTTGTTTTATTTGATTATATCAACTCCACTGTAATGGACTACTTCTTCAAATTCTACTATTTGTAAATCGCGTTTCGTCTGCCCAAAGAATTTAAGATTGAAAATCAGGTATTTCTTGGCGTTCATTCTAAATGTTTAATTTTTTGTTATGTACCTGATTCGAGAAAAATCGCCCATTCAAGTAGACATTTAAAGAAAAGTTCCTGTATATAGTAATATTGCTGATAAATTAACTGGTACGATTAATATAGCTTAACAATAATTTTTCTATTGCAGCATTGATGAAGGTCAAGATTGCATAATCCAGATCCAACAGCAGCGGGATTCTCGGGTTAGTCAGAAACTTAAGGCGAAAGTTGAGAATGACTTGAGGGTATTTCGGCAAAGAAATGTATACAAACACCGCCTTCGTAAGAATCCAGGGAAAGTTAAGTTATTTAAATGTGATCAGTGTAATTACCAAAGCATTCAGAAAGGCAATTTAGAGACGCATCTTCTCCTACATAAGAATCCGGAGGAAGTTAATATGTTTAAATGTAGTCAGTGCGATTATCAAAGCATTCGGAAAGGTACTTTAAAGGTGCACCTTCTCCGACATAAGGATCCAGAGGAAGTTAATATGTTTAAATGTAGTCAGTGTGATTATCAAAGCATTTACAAAGGTCATTTAAAGACGCACCTTCTCCGACATAAGGATCCAAAAGAAGTTAATATGTTTAAATGTAGTCAGTGTGATTATCAAAGCATTCAGAAAAGTACTTTAAAGGTGCACCTTCTCCGACATAAGGATCTAGAGGAAATTAATATGCTTAAATGTAGTCAGTGTGATTATCAATGCATTCACAAAAGTAGTTTAAAGGTGCACCTTCTCCGACATAAGGATCCAAAGGAAGTTAATATGCTTAAATGTGGTCAGTGTGATTATCAAAGCATTAACAAAGGTAATTTAAAGACGCACCTTCTCCGACATAAGGATCCAGAGGAAGTTAATATGTTTAAATGTAGTCAGTGTGATTATCAATGCATTCAGAAAAGTACTTTAAAGGTGCACCTTCTTCGACATAAGGATCCAAAGGAAGTTAATATGTTTAAATGTAGTCAGTGTGATTATCAAAGCATTCAGAAAAGTACTTTAAATGTGCACCTTCTCCGACATAAGAATCCAAAGGAAGTTAATATGTTTAAATGTAGTCAGTGTGATTATCAAAGCATTCACAAAGGTAATTTAAAGACGCACCTTCTCCGACATAAGGATCCAGAGGAAGTAAATATGTTTAAATGTAGTCAGTGTGATTATCAATGCATTGAGAAAGGTAGTTTAAAGAGGCACCTTCTCCGACATAAGGATCCAGAGGAAATGAATATGCTTAAATGTAGTCAGTGTGATTATCAAAGCATTCAGAAATGTCATTTAGAGAGGCACCGTCTCCGACATAAGGATCCAAAGGAAGTTAATATGTTTAAATGTAGTCGGTGTGATTTTCAAAGCATTCACAAAGGTAATTTAAAGGTGCACCTTCTCCGACATAAGGATCCAAAGGAAGTTAATATGCTTAGATGTAGTCAGTGTGATTATCAATGCATTCACAAAAGTGGTTTAAAGGTGCACCTTCTCCAACATAAGAATCCAGAGGAAGTTAATATGCTTAATTGTAGTCAGTGTGATTATCAATGCATTCAGAAAAGTACCTTAAAGGTGCACCTTCTTCGACATAAGGATCCAGAGGAAATTAATATGCATTAATGTAGTCAGTGTGATTATCAATGCATTCACAAAAGTAGTTTAAAGGTGCACCTTCTCCGACATAAGGATCCAAAGGAAGTTAATATGTTTAAATGTAGTCAGTGTGATTTTCAAAGCATTCACAAAGGTAATTTAAAGGTGCACCTTCTCCGACATAAGGATCCAAAGGAAGTTAATATGCTTAGATGTAGTCAGTGTGATTATCAATGCATTCACAAAAGTGGTTTAAAGGTGCACCTTCTCCAACATAAGAATCCAGAGGAAGTTAATATGCTTAATTGTAGTCAGTGTGATTATCAATGCATTCAGAAAAGTACTTTAAAGGTGCACCTTCTCCGACATAAGGATCTAGAGGAGATTAATATGCTTAAATGTAGTCAGTGTGATTATCAATGCATTCACAAAAGTAGTTTAAAGGTGCACCTTCTCCGACATAAGGATCCAAAGGAAGTTAATATGCTTAAATGTGGTCAGTGTGATTATCAAAGCATTAACAAAGGTAATTTAAAGACGCACCTTCTCCGACATAAGGATCCAGAGGAAGTTAATATGTTTAAATGTAGTCAGTGTGATTATCAATGCATTCAGAAAAGTACTTTAAAGGTGCACCTTCTTCGACATAAGGATCCAAAGGAAGTTAATATGTTTAAATGTAGTCAGTGTGATTATCAAAGCATTCAGAAAAGTACTTTAAATGTGCACCTTCTCCGACATAAGAATCCAAAGGAAGTTAATATGTTTAAATGTAGTCAGTGTGATTATCAAAGCATTCACAAAGGTAATTTAAAGACGCACCTTCTCCGACATAAGGATCCAGAGGAAGTAAATATGTTTAAATGTAGTCAGTGTGATTATCAATGCATTGAGAAAGGTAGTTTAAAGAGGCACCTTCTCCGACATAAGGATCCAGAGGAAATTAATATGCATTAATGTAGTCAGTGTGATTATCAATGCATTCACAAAAGTAGTTTAAAGGTGCACCTTCTCCGACATAAGGATCCAAAGGAAGTTATATGTTTAAATGTAGTCAGTGTGATTATCAAAGCATTCAGAAAGGTAATTTAAAGAGGCACTTTCTCCGACATAAGGATTCAGAGAAAATTAATATATTTAAACGTAATCAGTGTGTTCAGTAATCAGTTCATTTATCTCTCGACTGGCAGCGAAAAATGTAAAAGATTCAGCATTCAACAGGAATTCTAGTTATAGTTTTACAGTTCTTTATGGCAAAACGAGAACAACCAATACATTCAAATTAGATTTCTTTGAAGAGCGCCGAACCGCGGTAACAAAAACTCGGCATATTCAATTGTGCTAATTTCTAATTGGTAATGTGGAAAATATTGCTGGACGTTGTCATAGCGATGCATTATAGGGTGTATGTCACACCCATAGTCTTGTTTAATCGGTCGGTCACCAGTGAACTTTGAGGTAGGATCAAGAAAATACACTCTCACCTTGCAAGAAGTATCGTACACTCATTTTTCTGTCGGTTTAGGATAATTCTTGTCTTTTAACACACAGTGGCGCCAAAATAGCGGCACAGGCGAAAGTTTTTGAAAGCCACACCCAAATTTCGTTTTTGTCTACTATTATATATGTTATGTAGTATAGTCCGACACAAGATTAATGGTCATGATTTTACCTCCTTTATAACGTTCGGGTGACTTTACCCCCCATAAAGCAATTAAGGGCTGGTTTGTAAGCCGTTCTCAGTAACAGGGAGGTATTATGTTTTTATTTTGATTTGAATGCTATAGAAATGATATGGTCCAAATTAAAAAAACAAAGTTAGGCGCAATAATGTAAACCCAAAAATGTCCGCTAATGTAATTGAAGTAGACAATTGAAACTCGGTGTGAATTAATACCAGAGAACAGTGCAGAGCGTGCGTTAATCATGTACTTAAAGTCAAAAATTATTATAAAAAATTTTGGGAAAACAAAACCTTTAATTATATCAGTGGATGATAGTAATAGTATAGATCTAAATTATTGAGATGACTCATTTTACTCATACGGTTTTATACAGGGCGTTCCACGTAGAAGTTCCGCATTTTCAACCCGGTAATTACACAGATGTCAAAAATGCCTTTGCCATTCGTTTTCAAACAAAAAAAAATTATTCCGATATCTCAAAATCTTAAGAAAATAAGTATGACACCCTGTATAATAAAAATTATAGATTACGGCTTACTACTTTTACGCTTATTAATAATTTACGTCAAAGTCAGCGATACACAATACATTTTTGTACATATACAAACATTGTTTCAATCTTCCTGCTACCACCCTGGGTCGAAGTGGTTTACTTGCCAAAAGCCTTTATAAAGTCTGTTCAGAGATGTAGGAAAGTGACTAACTGATCCCTATTAAGAAAGACCCGGGCCAGCTGTAAAATTGAAATATGGCCGAACAGGTCCGTATTTTGCTTAGAATTTATTCATGGTTTGTAATAAAATAAGTAAGACATTAAATAATATTTTATTTATGCTTAAATGTAAAATATCAAGTTATTTTATTATTAAAAATTAAATTTATGATTACAAAAATATGCAAATTATTCGGTACTTATAATAATTATTCACTTAATATATCAATATCACTATCGTTATCATCATCTGTTCTAATTATTATTTGTGCTATATTGTTTATATGGATATAGGATTTTTCTACTTTTTCAACATGTGTAACAGATAATTGATTTGTGATGGGCTACATGCTTGGTGAAATGACTGTGATGCAATCTATATAGGTCAAACAGGTAGAAACTTTAATACTAGGTTTAAAGAACATAAAACATCCATTTTATCCAACAAAATAAAACCGATATATGTTTAACACAAGGGTAGAAAACTCAAACTATTAGAAACATTATCAATTAAAAAAGCCTTAAAAAATCGATGTAATGTTGTTAATAATCAAATTAAAATACCTTCAGGTGCCAATCTAATACTTAATAGTCTAATAACTTAGGATAAATATACAATAAACACTGGCAATAATTATGAAAAAACCCATAATTATAAAGTCTGTGCATTTTAAGAAGTCCGATATCGGATTAAATCACCAAGGGATGTTATCGCTTTTAAAACAGTAAGTCGATTAAGTTACAATATCTTCGCACCTTCGCTATACTTGATCACACCGAACATCCCACTGGTTTACTGTATTCTATTACTGTGCGAAATCAGTGGTTTCAAAAAAAAATTATCTTAGAATTACGCGTTGAGCATAAATAATAATTAAATAGATAATTAAATTATTTTGCTATTATTATAGTTAAATCTATATAATAATCGCTATTTTCCAAGAACCGATTAAAATTTGCTCAAGTGCGGGATGGTTAAATATGTTAAAGATTTTGTCAGGTATATACTTTTCCGATAATGACATTATTTTGGGATTATTATAATTAAATCTTCATAATAATTACTATTTTCCAAGAAATAATTAAAATTTGCTGAAGTGCGGGATGGTATGTTCTACTTTATTTTAAATAAGTAGTTGTGCTTTTCACTTTTAGTTTGTTTCTCATTGTGTGTGAATTAAAATCAGTTATTAAGCAAAGTTATGGAAAATGTTCAGCAAGGTGGCACATCGCCTAGAAGGCATTTATCTCCAGGTGAACGCCGTTTGGTATTACAAGTGGAACGTTATTTTACTTTAGAAAAAGATAACTCGGGCCCGTTAGAGTCTGTTTTGGCAGTGCAAAAACGAACGTCTGATTCTTGCGGCATTTCAGAGAAGACCTTAAGAAGACTTCGAAAAAAGAGTGAAGAGGATTTGGACAGACCATATAAAAGGGTTCGACTCCATTCAAAACCCTTGGATTTATTCCAAGGGATAAAACTCTCTATTAGGAATATTGTTTATGATATGCATAAAGCCAAGGAATATGTTACCCTCAAAGCTATTCTTGAAAAGATAAAGCAGAAAAAACTTTGCGATATTGGAACTAACAATTGTCCATCATCTTAAAACATATGGATTTCAAATATAAAAAAACGAACAACAGAAAACTGCTTTGCGAGCTGTCCAATGTTACTTATTACTTAAACTTTATAAAAAAGAATTCGTAAAACTAATTTGTCTGAATAAGTACTACAAAAGCTAAAAAATTATTATTTTTCTTTACCTAAACTAATTTTTTATTTACTTTAAATTATTTTATTTAGAAAATGTAATTCATCAACATCCAAAATTACCTTTAATATAATTTATTGTTTGAGAGCCACCGACATAATGCTCAAGAGGTTTTATGGCTTAGCGGACTTCTTAAAACGCACAGACTTTATACACAATATAATTTTCTTAATTTTATTACTTCGATGTAAATACCTCTATAATCACACCTGTAACTTAGTTCTACCTTTGGCCAATACCTAAAAATTAAGGACCAAAATAACCCATAATCTGTCTGTCAATTCACTTCATCTCCCTAATTTTATTTTAATGACATGTTTACCATTACTATTACTTAGATATTAACTTTGTAACTACACGTAGAATTTAGTATTGTCCTGTACTCCTTTGATAATGATCCGCAAGGGTCGAAACACGTGTCAGGCAACTGAATTATAATTGTGAAATATAACGAGTAAGACTTTAATTTCCTCTACCATGTGTAACAGAATTTGCCCAACTTTGTGAACTGAAACTTCAGTTTTTATAAGCTCAAGTACACTGGAGTTAATAGTAGGACAAATATTGTTACCGACGAATGGCAGATTTCAGTCGGTGTTAAACATGTTCGCTGGGATTAAATATACAAAGGTATGGTGGAAGCCTTAAAACTGTATGCCCTAGATTTTTTGCATAATTATCACAGAAGTATTCCTTTTGTAGTTTTAAACTTTGTAAAACCTCAATTAATTGCCTGTTGGAGTAATCTTCCCGAAAATAAATGTCATTATCATACATGTAGTTTTGCATTGTTGCTTTTATGTCATTTGAGGAGGGAGTCTTGGTCAACTGCCTTTTCTTTCGGTTCTTTTTTTCCTCGCTAATCGGATTATTCACAATTTTCCATACATTTGATATTGGAATTTTTGTTAATAACGTAAAGTAAAACCCACAATCTGCTCCAATAGTTTATTTTAACAATTGTAAAATTGTCAAACCATACATGTTTCGGAGGCATGAACCTCCATCATCAGTGGGATAAAATTAAGTTAGTTGAAGAGAAAAGGACCAAAAACATTGTGAGAACTGCAAATTAAAGATAGAAAAAAAAAGTCATTAGTGAAACAAGAAAAAATTTAAACGACAATAGGCTCATCATAGAGCGCGGAAAGATGATAGATAAAAACGAGAATCCTTAAGTGAGAAACAGATTTATGCCATGGTAAAATAAAATAGTGTCGACTTACCTTGTGTCGCAGAAAAAACTTCGTCATTTTGTATTAAGTATAGTTGTGAAATTAAAATAGAAAATGGAAAAAGTTGTTATTAAAGTTTAAAATTTATTAAGTAGTTTATAATTAAATAGTACATATATATATATTTTTTTTTTAATCTTTCGTTCGCAGAAAAACCCAACATTTTCGTCCAATGAGGAGAAAACAAAATAAGAGATACTGTAATGGCTAAATGGCGCCACCAAGTTCACTAGGCAATTGACCATCAGTGAGTCAATGCCGGAGGTGCCATTGATCCATTTATGTTTAGATTAGGAATGTGTTGTTTAATGTATAGTATTATATTATTGATAACATGAACGGTAATTGACCGAGGACAACTACTTGAAAGGTTGTTCCTCGTACATTGTAACATTGTATATATATGAGAATTGAAGACTGATTAAATATAGTATTTATACTATAGTACTAGATACTGTCGTTTTCTTATCGTATCCTGACTACATTGTTACACAACGAACCAAGAACATTACATGGCGATCCTACCAGTCGATTCTATGCCAGTCGTACCAAAGTTAAAGTAATTACAGTGTGGTACAAAGTTATTGCAGTGTGGAATAATGGGATCATCTCAAACAAAGGAGGAAGTCATCATTAGCCAAGCAGGAAATAGCGGAGGCACTTCAAATGGCGTGCAAAATGGTGCAGTAGCAGTGACTTGGAAAGAGGCTTTGGGAATAGTGGCGTTTGTAGCAGTAATACTCATAATGGTGGCATATGCAGTGCATAAATTCAAAAAGCATATAGAGAAGAAAGTACAGCAAGAAATCAGAAGAAGCCAAGAACTCATCTGAAAGCCCAAGTGTGCAAAATTAGCTCCAAGACGAGACGATTAAAAGGTTAGATATTAATTAATATAAACATTTTTTTTTGGGGATTATAATTAGTTAATGGATAGCATACTAGCACAGTGCGACGAATTTTACAAAATTTGTATTATATTTTACGAAAATTTACAACGAGAACCCAAAGAGCGTCGTGAAAATTTAATTAGAATAAATAAGTTATATAGTGACTTAGAAATATTAGATACTAACAAATTAGGTTGGCTAAAAAACGAGATCAACACTGATCAAGGCAAGCCCAAGTTAGGAGAATATTTTCTAAGAATAGGCAAGTATTTAGAAAAATCTAGGGAAATTATTGCAGCGCGACGAGAGATCGCAGATCAAATTAGTAAAAATAGTATAATAGACATAATTGTTGGATATAGCATAGGCATGCGTATACTTCAATCATATTGGCATGTTAATATTTAGCTATAAATAAATTAGTACTACCTAAAAGGTTGTTTCAATAACACCTGTACTTAACATGGCGCAGTACGGAAAGTTCGCTACGAAAAAAGTATAAATAGTTTTTATGTGATAACAAATTCTTCAAGTGGTGTTAAAATAAATACAGTTCGGGGATAAATAAAATATAAAATGGGTGAATATAGAGGTATTAGTCCCATGATTATGACGGGAAATTTATCGGAAAACTGGAAAATTTGGCGAAAACGTTTTGAAAATTATCTAGTGGCATCGGAAATAAAGAAAAAAGATGAAGCAGTTCAAATTGCACAATTGCTTCATTATATAGGTGACGAATGTTTTCTCATCTATAATACCTTTTCTTTTGAACCAAACGATGATAAAAAATTGAATAATGTATTAAAGAAGTTTGAGAATCACTTCTTACCTAAAAGAAATTTAGCTTTTGAGCGATTTAAATTTTTTACACGAAAACAGCTAACCGGTGAAACTATTGAATAATTTGTTACTGATTTAAAAAATAAAGCCTTAAGTTGTGATTTTGGTGATTTAAAAGATGACTTAATAAAGAGTTTGCTCACATGCGGTCTTACGGATGTGTCATTGCGCGAAAAACTTCTACAGGCGGACGATAGTCTGCCTCTGGATGAGGCGATAAAGTTGTGTGTTGCCGTGGAAAATTCGCGCGAGCAATCGTCACAAATGACCCGGGCCTGTCAACAAAGTTCAGTGAATGTAGATTTCGTGCATAAAGGTACATTTAAAGAGGTGCACAGAAATTGCAGTGGTCCAAGTACGAGTTTTGGAGGTGCTGGAAGTTACAGTAGGGGAAGGCATTCCCAAACACCTCGATACCGGGGTAGATCACCAGTTGTGCAGGAGGGTAAGGAGCAGCATAGAGGTAAGACTGTTCCATGTTTTCGTTGCGGTCGTCATCATCAAAAAAATAACTGTCCAGCATTTGGAAAAAGGTGTTCACAGTGTGGTATTGCTAATCATTTTTCTATTGTGTGTAGAAACAGTAAGATTGATGAGGTTAATAATCTCACCAGTTCGGATGAGTCTTTAGGTGAAAATGATTCTGATTATTTAGTTATTGATGAAATAACTAACGATAATAAGAATACCGCTTACTGGAATGTAGATTTGAATGTAAATTTTCATTATAAAATAAATTTTAAACTTGATACAGGAGCCATGGCTAATTGCTTGTCAATCAATGATTTACGAAAACTTAAAATAAGTACAAAAGAATTAATTAAAACAGACGTAAAATTAACTTCTTATACCAAAAATATGTTGCCAGTAATTGGAAAAATCTATCTTAATTGTGTTTATAAATAAAGAAATTGTACGCTTGACTTTTTTGTTATAGATTCTGATACTAAATCTTTACTTGGATTAAACGCTTGTAAAAAATTAAATTTAGTTCAAAAAATAGACTCGATAGACAAACCAACAGACAATTTGGATTTTGGCGAGTATAACTTATTTTTAAAAGCCTATACAAGTTTGTTTAGTGGTCTAGGGTGCCTTTCCCAAAAATATCACGTTGAATTAATAGATAATTATAAACCTGTAATAAATCCTCCAAGAAAAGTTCCTTTTCCATTGCTTTCTAAATTAAAACATACTCTACAAGAGTTAGAAAAAAGTAAAATAATTAAAAAAGTAGATGAACCTACTAGTTGGGTTAATTCCCTTGTTATAGTTAAAAAACCAGATAATAGTTTACGCTTGTGTTTAGACCCGACACACTTAAATTTAGCCATTAAAAGAGAGCATTTTGTTTTACCTACTTTAGAAGAAATAACAGCAAAATTAAGTGGAGCCAAATATTTTAGTACTCTGGATGCTAACAGTGGTTTTTGGCAAATTGCCCTAGATAAAGAAAGCGCGAAATTATGCACATTTTCTTCTCCTTTTGGACGGTACTGTTTTTTGAGACTACCATATGGATTATGTTCGGCACCCGAAATTTTTCATAAACGATTTGAACAAATTTTTGACGTAGAAGGAGTAGAACTTTATATAGATGATCTAATCATTTATGGTAAAACTAAAGAAGAGCATGATAAAAGACTTTTAAAAATTTTAAAAATAGCACGTGAAAATAATATTAGTTTTAATAAAAATAAATGTAAGTTTGGCGTAACTGAAATAAATTTTATGGGTCATAAATTAACAGGAATTGGTATTTCACCTAACGAAAAAAAATTACCGCTATAAAAAACATGTCTATACCAACTGATAAATTACAAGTTCAGAGATTTCTAGGCATGGTAAATTACATAGGTCGTTTTATTCCAAATTTAGCAAACTTAAATTCACCATTAAGAAACTTAATAAAAAAAGATGTTCCATTTATTTGGGACGAGAATCACTCGCTCAGAACCTATTCTACAATATTTTGATGTAAGAAAACCTACTGTAATATCAGTAGACTCCTCAAAAGACGGACTTGGGGCTGTTTTACTTCAAAATAATTTGCCGTGCGCGTATGCATCAAGATCACTTTCTAGTACTCAGACAAATTGGGCGCAGATTGAAAAAGAATTGGCCGCTGTTTTGTTTGGTTGCGAGAAATTTTCACAGTATGTCTACGGGTCAGAATTTACGGTCGAAACTGATCATAAACCATTAATTTATATTTTAAAAAAACCACTGGCGTCTTGTCCATCTAGACTACAAAAAATGTTATTAGCACTCCAAAAATTTCATTTTAATTTGATTTACAAACCAGGGAAAGATTTATTCATTGCAGATGCGTTATCACGCGCAGCAGAGAAAGCGTCTGCACATAATGATTTTACTTTTGATATGGATTCACAAATATGTGTGATTGATTTGTCTATTGATTTTACAGATGAAAAATTAAAAGAATACCAGGAATCTACTTCTAGTGATGTAACACTAAAAGTGCTTTTGAATTATATAAGAAATGGGTGGCCTAACAGTAAAAAAAATTGAAATCACAGCAAAAGATAAGTAACCCAACTTTTAGAAATGTCAATTTAAGATGTAAACATTGTAACAACTACCATGCTTCGGCAAATTGTAGGTTTAAAAATGTAAAATGCAATAGTTGCAATAAGTTGGGTCATATTGCAAAGGCTTGCTATTATAATAAAAGGAATGTAAATTATGTTAAAGACGAGACCGACTCAGTAAATGTTGTTTATGAAGTTTTAGGGGTGAATAGTAGTATTGATAATAATGCATTCAAGGTACAAGTAAAAGTAAACAAAAAAAATATTGATATGCTCATTGATAGTGGAGCCAGTATAAGTGCTTTAAGTAAGAGAACATTTTTAAAATATTTTTCTCATTTTAGCATCAAGAAGGATAGAAGTTTACTAAGAAGTTATGGTGGTACTTCATTGGGACCAGAAGGATATGTAGTATTGGGTGTAGAATGTTGTAACGTCACAAAGCCGGTAAAATTCTATATCGTAGAGGGTGCTACTGTGGACATACTAGGTCGTGATTGGATTGAGACATTCAGGGTGAAGATTGAGCTAATGAACGTAATATCAATGGAAGATGAGGTGAAGAAAGTCATAGAAAAATTCCCAGAGGTATTTACGGACAAATTAGGTAACTATGCTCACTCAATAGTAAATATTAAACTTAAAAATGATGCTGCACCTATAATATATGAAACATAGAAATGTACCTTTTGCATATAAAAATTTGGTTTTTGAGGAATTGGACAGGTTAGAAGATGAAGGGATCATTCAACCTATAGATAGTAGTGAATAGGCTACTCCATTGGTGCCAGTTTTGAAAGGAAATGGCAAACTAAGGTTATGTGCTGACTATAAGGTAACGGTAAATAAACATTTGCAAGATGTAAAATATCCACTCCCTAAAATTGAAGAAATTTTTAGTAGACTTCATAAAGGAAATAAATTTTCAAAGATTGATTTACAGATGGCGTATATGCAATTCTCTGTTAATGAGGAAACGAGTAAAATTTTAACTTGGAATACGGAACGTGGACTTTATAGAGTGTTAAAAATGCCATTCGGGTTAACATGTTCCACAAGTACCTATATTTCAGAGAGAAATGGAAAATTTGTTTAAAAATATGGATTTTGTTTCAGTTTTTGTAGATGACATAGTAGTCTCAGGCAGGACAAATGAAGAACACATACAGAACTTGGAGAAAGTATCAAAAAAGCTAAAAGAGGCCAATTTAACTGTAAACAAGGACAAGTGTTCCTTCTTTCAGGATGAAATTGAGTACCTAGGATATACTCTCACAAAGGAAGGTCTCAAGAAGACTAAAGATAAGGTAAAAGCAATTGTGGCAGCACCACAACCAAATAATGTAACTGAGGTAAGATTGTTTATAGGACTTGTCAACTATTATCATAAATTCATACCGAACGCGGCTGAAATCCTCTCACCAATTTATGAATTGCTGCGAGCAGAAAAAAAATTCAAATGGTCTTTGGAGTGTCAGCAGGCTTTTAAAAAATTAAAGAAATTATTGCCTCGGATAACTGTATTGTTCATTTTGATCCTAGCCTACCCATTATTGTAACAGCAGATGCGAGTCAGAATGGCATTGCTGGAACACTGAGCCACATAATTGATGGTCAGGAACGTACGGTTGCATGTGTATCTCGCACGCTGCAACCCAGTGAGAAAAACATGAGTACTGTAATGAAGGAAGCACTGGCAATATATTATACTGTTAATAAATTTTACTATTATCTGTGCAATATTCATTTTACCTTGAGAAGTGACCATAAGCCCTTAATGGCAATTTTTGGTGAGCACAGAGGTATTCCACAGATGTCTGCCAGCAAGTTATTGCGTTGGGCAGTATTTTTATCGACATTTAAATATAAAATTGAATACATAAAAGGAACTAATAATATAGTTGCAGATTATATGTCCAGAGCATCCTTGCCAGCTAGAAACACCACGGAGGAAGTTGCAGAAAAAACGACATATATAAATTTCACTGAAACAACAGATGATTGGCCAATTGATAACGATAAAGTAAGGGAGGAGACAAAGAAAGACCCAGATCTAGCACTGGTGATGAAATATGTGAAGCAAGATAAATGGCCAAATAAAGTAAGTGAGAATTTAAAGGCGTATTTTTGCAGGAAATCGGAGTTGTATGTGGATCATGACGTTCTTATGTGGGGTCACAGAATAATTATACCCAGCACCTTAAGGAGTGATACTATAAAATTGTTGCACTCTGATCATCCAGGCATATCAAGATGTAAATCCCTGGCACGGTCTATAGTATTTTGGCCTGCAATAGACAAGGATTTGGAAAATTTCATAAAGGGTTGTATGCCATGTCTTAGAACAAGACAGGATCCACCAAGGATAAAAGATACAAAATGGCCAGAGACAAAGGAAGTCATGGAGAGAATGCACATAGATTTTTGTGAAATAAACAACAAAGAATGTTTAGTAATGGTGGATGCTTACTCGAAGTGGTTAGAAATTTGCATCATGGGAACAACGACTGCTGAAAAAACAGTGGAAAGACTGAGAGAAATGTTTACTAGGTTTGGATTACCTACAACACTGGTGTCAGACAATGGACCACCTTTTGCTGCAAGATATCTTGAAAATTTTTTAAAGAGAAATGGAATCAAGCATGTAACGTCACCACCTTACCATCCAATGAGTAATGGGGCAGCAGAGAACAGTGTAAAACATTTTAAAAGAAGAATGAAGGCAGCACTAAATGATACCCAGAACAGAGGGGTACCTTTGAACACTTTAGTGCAGAGATTTCTGTTAACAAATAGGAACACACCGCATGCGACCACGGGAGGAAGTCGTGCTGAACTTATGATGAATAGAAAGCTAAGAACTAGAATAACATTGCTAGCAGAACGATCATTAGAAGAGGTCAGAACTCATTCGACAAATGAAAAGAGCAAGTTTAGGAATTTCAGCGAAGGGGACTTGATTATGGCAAGAGATTATAGTAGTCCGAATCGCAAGCAATGGAAAGAAGCAACTATAGAAAAGAAAATAGGAAGAACAACATATTTATGTCGCGCGATTGAAGGAAAACGATGGAAGCGACATTTAAACCAAATTATTGGCAGGACAGGGGGACATCCAACCTCAGAAGCAAGAAGCTCAGATATGGGTGATTAATCGTATATCACCTTGCCCTTAAGTCAGTCTGTGACGGAGGAACCTAGCCCAGAAGCGACCGGGGTGCCCACGGTCCACGGTAGCACTCAATCCTTCGCGATCGGGAGAAAACTCAGGTCTGCCCGATACTGCGGATACGGAGGGTCTTGATAAGTGTACTAATTCGAAATTTCTTTCCTTAGGTTCCAATACTGCGATGTCACCCCGATCTACTGGTGAAGACAGGCCAACTAGTCAGGTCATACCGACAAAAACCACAACTCCAGCCAGAAGAAGCGGTCGAGAAAGAAAACCGCCTCCTTACCTAGGCAGTTTCATTGTTGGGGAGAGAGTGGAGAGTTGACAAAGCTTTAATTAGTAGTAAAAGCATATTAGTTGTATAAAAATGTTTTAAAAGTTTTAAAATTTTAATGACGCCTGTATTCACCGGAAGATGATTGTTTTATATTGTATATGTTATTTAAATGTTATATGTATGTGACGACAAGTTTTAAATTGTATTGTAGTATATGACATTTTACCTCTATACCATGGAAGTAGGTATTTATGATGACGATAAGTCACTTGTTTAAAAAACTGTGATATTAGATACTTACTGTGATATAAATGTTAAGTTATGTATAGGTATAGGGACGAATCACATTCATAGGGAGATGCAAGCAGAAAGGGACGCAGTAATAGTTTAGATTGTTGTAGGTGCTAAGCACAAATTGAAAAAAATTGTAAAGGTACAATTATAGGAGCACAAAGTTAGGTTTGTAAACACGCTCCACCATACCTATGACACTTCCAGTTTTGCAAGTCAAATCAAGAGTCAAAAGGACTACAGTTGTAAGCTAACATGGAAGAGGGAAGTGCATAATTAAGTGTGGGGGTGTTGTGTATTGGCAACAATGCCAAGCGACGCACATGCGTCGTGATAGATAGGGTAGGTCCGACACACGGAGGCACAAGGCCGACAGTCGGTACTCGGTAGCTAAACGAGTAGATAGGTATAACAAAGTATAATGTGATAACTGCGTCCCTAATATCCACCTGTAAGATTAACTAAAGTGATGATTAAATGAATAACCAGAATTACTGTGTGTATTAATTACCACCCGGCATACATAATAAATAACAACGTTTATAGCACTAGTGATATAAAACATTATTTTTAGTTTCGACATGAGATTGTGCAATATAACGGTCTGTTATATAAGGGTGATAAACTTATAGTGCCCATGAACAAACGACGAGAAATAATTAACAAAATACATTATTCTCATTTAGGTATTGTAAAATGTAAAAATAGGGATGCAGAATCCTTTTATTGGCCTGGTATGTCTACTCATATAAAGGATCTGGTATCCAGTTGTAAAGTTTGCTTAACTTTTCAGAATAACAATCGTATAGAACCGTTAATTAATCATGAAGTCCCTGATAAACCGTGGAGTAAAATTGGCTGCGATATACTATATATGGGTAGAACTATGTATTTATTGGTAATTGATTATTATTCTAAATGGGTAGAATTAGTTTCTTTAGGCTTTACTGCTCATTCACAAATTGTAATTAATAGTCTGAAGGAGATATTTTCTAAACTAGGTATTCCTAGGATCCTAGTTGGTGACGGAGGTCCCCAATTTAGTTCTTTATTATTTAAAAAATTTTCTGCTGAATGGAATTTTAAACATATTGTTACTAGTCCTCGAAATCCACAATCAAACGGCCAAGTTGAACGTACAAAACAAACGGTAAAAAAATTACTACATAAAGCTTCTTCTGACAATAAGGGTATCAATTTGCTTTTACTTAATTATAGTAATACGCCTATAGACAATTTAGGATTTTCTCCGTCTGAATTACTTATGTCCAGAAGATTACGTGATTTGCTGCCAGTTGTAAATGAAAAACTTAAACCTCATTTCATTGACCATAGTAAACATTTTAAAAACCTTGAACTTAAAAAACTTAAACAAAAACAGTACCTATTTCGATAACGGCAAAAAATCTTTAAGTCTAATAAAGAATGGGCCGCAGGTCAGGTACCAAAAACAAAAAGATTCAAATTGGTCGTTTGGTAAAGAGATTAATTCGATAAGACCTAGAACATACAGGGTGGAAACAGAAGATGGTAATATGCTTACAAGAAATCGCAAATACATTGAACCAATTTTAAATAATAATTTTAATTCACCTTCCAAAGATTTACCAGAAAATCAAGTTGATCCGGAAACTATTTCAATATCGAGTGGTAGTGATAGTAGTGATTTAGATTATGACTATTATAACGCAGATAGTACTTATGTTAATTTTAATGATAGTACGGATCAAAATTTATCTAATGTCCCTAGTATGTCTAGTAAAGGTAGAGTTATTAAGAAACCAGAACGATTACAATGTTCTTGAAATAAATTTTAAACAAATATTAATTATTTCGGTGATGGGTAGGTATAACAGTCATTTTGACTTAATAATTAAAATAGGTAGAATGTGTACTTAATTATTTGTATTGGGAATTAAATCATTGTCATTGAACATAATATTGTATTTAGTTAAGTATCTGAATTTTGTTATATTGAATAGTTCCAAAAAAAGGGAGATGTTGGATATAGCATAGGCATGCGTATACTTCAATCATATTGGCATGTTAATATTTAGCTATAAATAAATTAGTACTACCTAAAAGGTTGTTTCAATAACACCTGTACTTAACAATAATGACTGAAAAATTTGATATTAGGGTCGCAGCGTCATTGTTACCCCCTATGGACGGTACCGAGGAAGCTACGAAACAGCTTATTGATGCTATCGAGTTATACAGTGAAATGCTGGATAACAATGGAAAAGTATTCTTAATAAAATATATATTAAAAGTTGAAATTACTCAAACCGCGAAAATAAGGTTACAAAAGGAGTATGACAGTGTAAAAAATGTATTAATTGATATGACCAAACATTTAATTGCTAAAAAATCAACAGCCGTTTTGTCAACACAGTTGCATAGTACAAAACAAAATAATAAAAGTATAGAAGATTATGCTAAAATAATAGAGCAGTTAATGTTAGACCTTACTATAACACAGGCGGATAACGATGATAATGCTATTAGCGTATTAAAAAGTGTTAACGAAAAAATTGCAATAAGTACGTTTGCTAACGGACTTAGGGACAACGACTAACGAACTATAGTTAAAGCTAGAAATTATTTAAATTTAAAGGATGCTGTTATAGTAGCCAAAGAGGAAGAAATAGTAAAAAATGTTAATATTCAGTCAAATAACAATCTATTTTTCACTCACGGGAAAAATAAACATTTTAATAATACACATAGATCTTTTACGCGAGGTCACGGTGTATACAGAAAAAACGAAAAATTTAATTACAAACCAAATCACATGGCTAGGCAAAATCAGAAAAACAAACACAACAGTAGAGGTCAAGGTCGAGAAAATTTTACGCGCCGAGCGTATGTTGTAAACGATGAAGGTGACACGAGTAAGCAGTTTTTTCGTGTCTAGGTGTGAATGACAACAAAATAGGTAGTAGTTATAATATAAACGCATTAAATTATATACCGGGTGTTGCATCGTCGAGCGGGACATAGGAAATCCCATGTAATTTTAAATGGGGTCAATTATTGGCTTCCCTAATTACTTTAGAGAAAAATTCTATTTAGGTTTATTAAAGAGCACTAAAACCCACATTCAAAAGAATAACTTTAGATATTTTTGATGAGCCCGTTTACGGGTTATCGCCGATTTCTTTTTAACTATTTCTCCTTTTTATGGCCCCGTATTTGCGGGCACCAGTCAAGGTAAAAGATGACTGTCAAATAAAGTTGTCATTTTGAAATGTGTGCTTTATTGTTATAAAAACTCGTACATCGAAAATATTAAAGGTGTATTTATGAGTACAAATTAATCTGAATAAAACTAAAATAAAGTATCCAATTACAAGGTTAATTATGACATTTTACATGTTTCAATATTTTACTAATTAATAGGTAGGTACTATTAAATTGTTAGAACTTTAGGATTTAAGAAGATGTTCAAATATTCCTCAAAATGACAACTTTATTTGACAGTCATCTTTTACCTTGACTGGTGCCCGCAAATACGGGGCCATAAAAAGGAGAAATAGTTAAAAAGAAATCGGCGATAACCCGTAAACGGGCTCATCAAAAATATCTAAAGTTATTCTTTTGAATGTGGGTTTTAGTGCTCTTTAATAAGCCTAAATAGAATTTTTCTCTAAAATAATTAGGGAAACCAATAATTGACCCCATTTAAAATTACATGGGATTTCATATGTCCCGCTCGACGATGCAACACCCGGTATACGTAAAATATGGAGTGAATGAGTTAAAATTTTTGCTAGATACAGGGGCTAGTATAAGTTGTATCTTTGCTGATTATGTGGAAAGATGTCAAATAGACACATCTAATAAAATAAAAATTAGAGTTGTTACGGGATCTACATTTTCAAGGGGAACAGCTAATATTTTATTTTCTATTAATAACGAAAAATTTAAACATAAATTTTGTGTCGTTGATAAATTCGACTCTAGTATACATTATGTATTAGGGTCAGATTTTTTCATCAAAACGGGAGCAATAATAGATTATGAAGATTTCACAGTATCATTTTATAACGAGGACAGAAAAATTCAAACATCATTGCAATCAAATAGCGATGATTATACGATTATACCACCCCGGTGTGAAGTAATAAAATATTGTTATACCGAAAGCACCGATGAATGTGTAATTTTGAATGAAGAATTGTGTGAGGAGTGATTGTGGCCAGTATTATAGTAAAACCCGAGAAAAATTTTATACCAGTAAAAATATTAAACAGTTAAATTCAACGGCTTACCATCACGAGACATTAGGAGCGTTAGAAAATTCGCATAAAAACTTAGGTTCGTATCTACGAATGAAATTGTCGAGAGAAACCGATAATTGGACTGATTGGGTTCCTTTTTGGTGTTTTTCGTACAATAACACAGTAAATACGTCAACACGTTGCACACCTTTCGAACTTGTTTTTGGAAAACCGAGTATAATTTCATCAAATATTGACAATTCCATTGACCCAGTATATAATTTTGATAATTATCCAGTAGAATTAAAATTCAGATTACAAACAGCATGGAATGATGCAAGAAATAACTTGCTAGTATCAAAAGCAAAGCAAAAACAGATATTCGATAGAAATTGTAAACATGTTAGTTATAACCCAGATAACCAAAATGGCATCTTAAAGCGCTTAAAAAGCACTCCTTATCAGCACAGTATCATCGGAGAGGCGCTTACATATTTAGCTTGCCAAGCACCCCGGCGTCTGTCCGGCCAGTGAAAAATAAGCGGTATTCCTTCAGCAAATATGGCCACCCATATCGGCGTAACAAGTGCGAATAAAGCACTTTAGAACCGCTTCTTTTATACCACTTATTTGTATGCGCTTAAAATGCATTCCAAAATAGCCATTCTAAAGCAATAAATACCCGCTTGTATTGCACTGGATTTTCAAACTATTTTGATGCGTTTTAGGAACTTACAAATTTCGGAAAATAAGCACTTCTTTAAAGCGGCAAAATTGCACTCTTTTAGAACTTAGTTTTGGCACATAAGACAATCTCACACAAGGGAAAATTGTTTCGCAGATACTATTGTATTCTGCACAAGTACTACCAAATGTTTTGACGACGACCCCTTCTTGTGATATGTCTTTATGTCCCAAAAACTAGAACGTTTTACCTGAATTGTATTTCTTCTACAAATTCTGACCTAACCTTGAAAAAACTAACTTGATGCAATGACGATTTGTCACAACTGAGTCGAGATCTGACTTCCCTTCGCCCTGATAAGGCAACAGGATTATGTTCGTATTAGATTGCTTACCTAACCTAAGTTGAGAAAAATGTAACATTTCAAACAAGTTTTAAAATTGCGGGTATAAACAAACAACTTAGTTTAGGCCAGAAACTAAAATCAAAGAGCTAAAATCAACAGAGGTACCTAAGAAAAGAGGAAATAGAAAAAAAAACACTGATTATACATTTGACATGCAGAGTATTATTTATTTGTGCAGTATTTTTCTGTCAAATTCAATACACGATACAAGAATATTATAATATAGAAATATATGTACAGGGTCTTCCAACGAGGACTGAACAGGGGCTCATTTTTGAGCTTCCTTGTATTTAAAGAAAAATCCAAAATAGCCAATCGATGTACTTTTTCCTGCAGAATTCAAAAATTTATTTGAACCAGAAACAAAAGAGTTACGCTATGGATAAGGTGTTTTTTAAATGGAACATACCTTTTTTTATACGATTTTTGGAACGAGTGATTTTTTTTTGTCCGTTCTGATTAAAATATTTCGTCGCCGTGGAGGCCAAGGGAGTCAAGCCACAAATTTGGCGAAATGGAGTTAAGTGCACAAAAGCATTTTAAATCCATCCAAAAAGCCGTGGTTAATGAATTTAGGCCACAAAATTCTCTAATTTAAAGTATTTTGTATTTTGCCAACAGATACAAACGCATACATTAAAGCAGTCAATGACAACAAGCCGCAAATGTCTCTTGCCACTCAAATAATTTCTTACTTTTTCTTACTAGTCAACAGATCCAAGTGGCTTATACGCTCTTGATCACTGTGACTTCCTAACATTTCACACGCTATTTGTGGCCATTCGCGCGCATCGATTCGCATTTGTCCCAGTGTTGTCTCGCTCTAACTCAGCAAGAGACAGAGTAAGAACTAACAAAGTTTGGCAAGTCGTGTTGTTCACACCTGAGTCATTTATTCTAACGTTTTGATGGCGATCTATTATTGTTTTCATCTGTTTTCCTACAGGTAAATGGTTGGATTTTCGCCGTGTTTTAGTATATTGAGTGAGATAAATAATAATAGCCTAATAACATTTACTAGCTCAAAGTGAACATAGTGGAAGTGTAAATTATTATAGTACCTATATGTATACCGATCACGTGAGGGTAGCAAAGCCTATTAAATTAAAATGGGTAGTTGTAGCAGGAAGATTTTGAACATGGTTATAGGAGAGAATAACAGTAAGTTACACATTTTTTTTTTTTAGATTGAAGATAGCTTTTATACCTAGACTTGATTAAATATACATATTCTCATAATCTCATACAATTTAAAGCTCAAAAAATATTTCCTTGTAAAATCTGTGATAGTATTATGGTGTGTTTGTGTGTACAAGTTAATGGCACTAATTGAAACCAAATGGCCAGTTACAAAATCTAATCTTGCCTTCATTCATTCAGCTAATTAATTAATATATTATTCTTCTGAAAATCGGCCATATTGTACTTATGACTATTTTATCGACCTCCATAGAGTTATGGTTTTAATTAATGTACTAAATAACCACTACTTTAGAGTTTTTGCACCAGGATAATAGGAATTACACGTTAATCTAAACATGTCTTGTAGAGATGCCGTTCAGTATACCGTACGACCCCAATGTTTAGAGTTTGTGCCGAATGTACCAAACTTGGATGGACAAGCCGAGTACACAGAGCTTAAGAATGTCACTCCAAGCACACACTTTGGAGGTAATATCATATTTTCGTAAGTTGGCTATAAATACTCAGGTACCTAATTACTTATTATTATTGGGTGTTTTAATGTAAAACAAAATGCAAATACAAAAACAACCTATGGGCATTGTTGTAGCTGTATTAGTTTATTTCTTTTAACAGAATATGAGAAGAATGATGTGCAAGCTGGATATGCAGAATTCAAGCAGAACATGCAAGATCCTGACGAGATCACCATACAAACCAAATGTGCAAAGCTCCAGATTGTCACTCCAAGCACACACTCTGTAGGTGAAGAATTTTATTCTTTAGCTATCATACTTCGCTTGAACAACAAGCAATAATTATAGACTAATACCTACAGAAATTATTACGTGTGAATATAGATAATATGAAAATCTTGTCATACTAAATAGATACTAGTCCAAGTATGATGATAATAAATAGGCTGGATGTATTTGTTTTAGAAAACTTTCATAAATTATATTGTGTATTGTTATAACACTTGCATGGCAATTGACGGGTGATCAGAGAAGCATTCTGTTATTAAGATTTATCTTGGTAGTTTAAATTAACTAACTACTTTTTTTGTTTTACAGACTCTAGCGGAAACCTGGCCTCACCGTTTCTAGATTCATATGAGTCGGTCCAGCAGGAATGTGCAGAACAACTCCGCCTTAATGTTTCAGGAATATCTACGCCAGCAATATCGGACAGCGATGACAATGTTTATTTCGCGAAAACTTCTTCTGAAATATCGGAGGGCGACGATAACAATAATCCTGTACCATCCACCGCCACTGTTTCAAATCAGACTACAGGTAGTTTAAGTAGAAAACGCAAGCGAAATCCGAAAAATTGGAAGCGGAATTCACAAAAGATATTGCGAATGGCAGGAAAGGAATACCAAACCAGATCCGGAAAATTCGAGCAAGGACTGTTAGAGAAGTTAACTGTAAGTGCCATTACAAGTGCACATCCAAAATAGAAACACCACAGCGGAAGCAAATGTTGACCGACCATCTGAGTCTAGATTCAGAGAGAGCAAGATGGGCCTTCATTGGTAACAGTGTAAATCGGATAAAGGTGAAAAGAAGGTACTGCGGAGACAGCAACAAACGAGTCCAGGTGTGCAAACAGTTCTTTTTGGCGACGTATGACATTTCAGGCAAAAAAGTTGAAAATGCAATGAAAAAACTGACTCCGTCAGGTGTCACTGAAATAGATCACAGAGGTCACAAAAATCCCCCCAACAAGAAATCGGAGGAAGTAAAGAACATAATCAGAGACCATATAAAATCGTTGCCTGTAGTCGCTTCCCATTACTGTCGCAGCAGTAGTAAGAGGAAATATTTACCATCTAGTTTGAGTGAGACCAGGCGCGGATACAGGGGGGGGGGGCAATGGGGGCAATTGCCCCCCCCCTGAGACCGACCAAAGCACATAGGTAACACGATGTATACAAGCAATAACCAATAACAAGCTCTAACCTGTTACAGAATAGATCTACCTTTTAACCTTTTTGCAATAAATCCACCTTTTGACTTTTTCCTTTTTTTGCATAAACTTTAAGAAACAAACAAAAAATTCCCTTCACCAGCATTGCACCTGGGTTCACGACTTGAAAGTCTACTTTTAAACCTTCTGTACTCTGTACTTTAAACTCTTGAAAGACTACGTGCTAACCACTAGAATATTGGTATCCTTCAGCAGTTCCGCAAGTTAATTTTAATTACTTATTGATGCGGTCCCAGACCAGAGCTACGCAAACTGTCGCAAACGCAAATTCCCAAGAGGGTATAGGGTATCTGATCTGGCAGCGTGCAGAAAATCTAGCCGATCAACTGGGTGTCGAGCTGAATATTCCTCGGATCCCTCGCCATGGTGGACGCCAAATTTATCGTGCCAACCATCAAATGAATTCAGCGGAGGAATACTACAGAGTATCAATCTATGCACCATTGCTAGACTTTGTTCTCACAGATCTGCGAGAAAGATTCTTAGCCGAAACCTTGGACATCTTTCAGCTATCAGTTTTCATTCCAGAAAATATTGTCAAAAATTCTGCTGGTGAAAATGACATAAGTATAAAGTCCCTCCTCGGCCGCTTTGGATTGCTTCTTGAAGTTGACAAGGGCGCTGCTTCTTTTCTGCTAAAAGATGAATTGTTGTTGTGGAGAGAGAAATGGATTCAAGAACAGAGCTTCAGAAAAGAGCTTCCCATAAGAGCTCTGGATATATTGGCTTGTTGCGATAAGGATGTATTTCCTATAATACATGAATTTGTACTAATCCTTGCAACCCTTCCGGTGACAAATGCATCTGCTGAGAGGTCATTCTCGTCGTTGCGGCGCCTTAAAACATATTTAAGAGCAACCATGACTGAAAACCGCCTCCTCGGTCTTGCCCTAATGCACATCCATAGGCATGTTCCCATTGATGTTAAGAAAGTAATTTCAAGATTTGCAAAAGCTGGCCCTAGGACAAGATTGGAATTTAGTATTTAAGTGCATACTTAATTACTTCAAATTAAATTGTTTGTATTTCTTTTTTTTTTTAGACAGCATTATTCAAATCAAATGCATTATTACATAAATAACAAATTAAAATTTTATGAAATTATTTGTTTACAACGAATTCTCTGGAAGATAGGAAAAATCGCAAAAATTAACTCCCCCACTCCTAAACGCACGGGGTTGCTTTTGTGATTTTCTTGAGGATTTTGTGTTGTATTTTTTATTTTCCCACTTGAGAACCAAGCACCATGATTCAAAAAAGGGCGTGGCACCCAAAAAATTTTCGCCTGCGGCGCTATTTTTTTGGCGCTTTCGGCGCTTTTCCATTTTGCCCCCCCCTGGACAAAATCCTAGATCCGCGCCTGAGTGAGACCCGTATCTACTTGGACTATGTTGAGTATTGCAAGGAGCGTAATGTCGAGCCAGTAAAGCTCAGCTTCTACAAATCGATCTTCATCTCAGAATTCAACTACGGATTTCACAGACCAAAAAAGGATCAATGTGACTTTTGTACTCAGTACAAGAATAAGTCAGACGAAGAAAAGGCAAGAGACGAAGAGGAATACAACCTCCACTTGATTCGAAAAGAAGAAGCCAGGGAACACAAAAAAATTGACAAGGCCAAAGCTAAGTGTAATCCAACCTTTAGTTGCTTTACCATGGATCTGGAAAAAATATTGTTGAAGCCAAGTTTGCAAGTAGGGCAGTTGTATTTTAAAAAAAAGCTGAAAACTTACAACTTCACAGTGTATGATCTGGCAACTGGACAAGGGACAAACTATATGTGGCATGAAGGTGCAGGTACGAAGGGTGCCTCGGAGATTGCCACGTGCCTATGGAACCTCTTGGTTTCAAAAGGCCCCAAGAAAGAAGTAACTCTGTATTCGGACACAGCATCAGGTCAAAATCGGAACTCAGTTATATCTACAATGTTCCTACGCGCCGTGGAACAGCTACCCATCGATACAATAAACCAAAAGTTCATGGAATCGGGGCACTCAGAGATGGAGTGCGATTCTGTACACTCCACAATAGAAGCCCGAGGAAAGCAAGTGGACGTGTACACTCCAGAAGGGTGGTACATGGTTGCCCGCACGGCAAAAATAAGTAAACCATATCACAAGGTTGTGGAAATAGAGCATTCAGACTTCTTGGATTACAAGAAATATAGTAATGAAGTTATGACCAATAAAACTCAGTCAGAAAATGGGGACAAAATGAAGTGGTTAAAGGTAAAGTGGTTTCAATATCGCAAGGGTGATCCCACAACGATATATTATAGATACCGCTTGAGCAAGAATGACTTTGAGTCACTAAAAATCCAGCGAAGACCACGTAGAAAAGAAACTTCCATAGAAGTGTTAAAGTTGTACAGTACCAAACCTAAAATAGATAAGCTTAAACTGAAAGACCTGTCAAATCTATGCGAAAACGGTAGCATTCCGTCCACCTATCATGACTTCCATAAAAAGTTGGAGCCTGAAAACAATCGTTCTCAAGAAAATAGTAGCTCAGAAAGTGACGGAGATGATTAAAACGTGTTGATTTTTGTAAAATCCCATTCGTTTTTTTTTGTAACTCGATTCTGATTTGTAACTTGTCAATAATATTTTTCAAAGCTAACTTTTTGTTTTATTTTGGATACAAGCCAATTCTATTTCAGAAGGTAAATGCTACCAAAAAAAGATGCCCGTCTAAATATGAGATAAACTTTAAAGGATTAATCAGAAGAAAACTATGACTTTCCTTAAGAGTTTCTCCACAAAATGTTAGTATTTTGTCTACAGATTCTTAGTGGTCAAGAAGAGGCCTGACTCTTTTGACTACCATACAAGTGCAAACTATATTTAATTAATCAGTGGTCAAGAGGTATAACATACATAACTTCTTAAATAATATCATTTGGAGGGATTCATTAAAAAAATATAAAGATAACATCGGAAGGTACATATGTTCAAAGTTTCAATATTCTATCTTTAAAACCAAAAAAATTGCAACCTAAAATGTAACTATTCTCTTACACAAAATCTTTGCGCGCCGTTTTCTCGGATTTATGATTTTGTAGACTAGCCCCCTTGACCTCCACGGCGACTTAATATTGTGACAGCTATTTTTATTAAATTTAAATGTTTTATCCTGTATAATTTAACTTTAACCTGTTTGAAACATACACTAGGTAATAAAGGTATAATCACCTTTGAATCCTTCAAAGTCAAAAAATTTGACAAATTTACTATAATATTTCCGAAATGAAATATTCATTAGATGAGAGATTGCAGATTGTTATCTTGTTCTACAAATGCCAAGAAAATGCAAGAGAAGCAAGGAGAAGATTTATTGCAAATTTTCACAGAAATATATCCGTCAATACTATTCTAAGGATAAAGAACCTATTTGAGGAAAATAAAACATTACATGACAGAAAAAGAATTCCAGCAAGGAATAGAAATCGAGAATCAATATTTTAAACATTTGTAATTATTGTTGTCTTGCTAAATTGCTAATTGTTTCTAGATTTAAGATTTGTGCACTTTTTCATAATCTCATATCATAATATTCATATTTAATCAGTGTTATTGATGTTTCTTTGACTCGTTAAACTTTTATTATAAATTTTATAGTTTATTAAACAGTAGGCCATGAAATTAGTTGTTATCTTGTATAAGGCATTAGACTTAGAGTTCATTTGTGACAAAATCGGATTGTCACAACTCCCCCTCTCCTAGGAAAGGAGGGGAATTTCCTAAAGGAAATTGACCGACGATAATCAAGCACAAAAAGCCTCATTAGCTAAGCAAAGCAAATCAAACAATAATTTAAGTATTCATACACAAAAAAAAAAGAAATAAGCAGGGACCGAAACACTCCCGGAGTGTTTATCAAATATAGTTACAAATAACGTAAGAATAAGTAATTAAGTAAGTAATAAAAATAATTAATAATTTCAAGCACTGTTCCGCAGCTGACAACCCATGGAGACCCCGAGCGAGGAAAGGACGTGACCCCGAGCTGTTTGTACGGTATAGCGGTCCAAAAAAGCGAACTCGATGGATATCGGACTTAAGTTAGCATTGCGTACAACCAAACGTGTCTTGGCGAACCTCGTGTACTAACCTCATACAAACAAACTCGCGGTACAACCTCGCACCCACAAGAAAGACCCAAGGAAGGCAAATACACAGCAGTACTTGAAAGGTGAAGAAAAAATAAATAAATAAAGATAATCAATATCAACAAAAAAAAAAAAAAAATAGCTGTAACCCAGATGCTCCACCAGACAAAGGGGGTGTATTTTAGTACACACCAAACTAAAAGATACAAACGTGTCGATGACAACTAAATGTACCACAGCCTTCAACAGGAAAATTTAATTAGGGTGTTCCGAAAGGCGGCACTGCTCCTGGCCTGGCGTATCACACAAGACCTGCGGACGAGGTCATAAGCAGTAGTTTCGCCCTCCCCTGTGCTGCATCGAAGTGCAGACTGAATCAGGGGTCAGACAGCCACCCCCCACAATATAACTCTGCCCGCAAATCTGCCTTCAGCAGAACGAACATTCTAACAAAAGACGGCAAAACGCCACCCAGGGGCACCCACGGCCCCTCAGCCTCTTGTATAACAAAAAAAAAGAAGGCTGTATATAGATAGGACAAAATCGGTAAATATAAAGTAGCTAACATTAAGCTATTAGTTGCCATAAGGAGGAAAACAATGAAGAAAGGCAGAAGAAAGATACAAAGTAAAAAGGAAAAAAAAAGGTAAGTCGAGGTAAGTAGGTAAGTATTTGGACAGTAGGTACAAATCCGGTAGCAACCGTATTGGCTAAAGACATGGAGACTTTGCCAAGTGACCTATGTAAAAACAGACCTACAAGTGAGATAAAAGAATAATAAAAAGATAATGACGTAATCAAAGGTAAGGTAAGGTAAGATTTGAGTCCAGGTACAAATCCAGTAACAACTGTAAAGGACAAAGACATCAAGACTCTGCCTAATGACCTGGACAACCAAAAACAAAACCCAAAAATAAAGTAATAAATCAACCAAACAAATAGGTAAGCAAAGGTAAGGTACGGTACGCAATTGGACTCTAGGTACAAATCCGGTGACAACCGTATTGGCAAAAGACATCGAGACTTTTCCAATTGACCTAGGCAAAAAAACGTACCCAAAGATAACTAAAAATCAAAGCAAAGATAATGAAAACAAGGTAAGCAAGGTATTAATCAAGGTAAGGTAAATAACACAATAAAAGCAAAGCAAAGGAAAAACATAAACAAATGGCAACTAAATCAAGTCAAATCAGGTAATAATAGTCTGTAATCAGATTTTCAGCAAAGCTAATAAAATAAGCAAAGCAAAATAACGTCAAGGTAAGGTATTAAGTCAAATCCGGGTATAGTGGTCTACTGGGGGTAGTAGTAAAAAAAAAGAACCAAAGTAAATTTAAAAAAACTAGAAACAAGTAATGATTTATACGAAAGTAAAACAAGGAAATCCATCAAATCCGGCCCTGTTGAATGCTCATCCCATTTCATGCTAAGATGATAATTCAAAAGACACTGACATCGAAAACTGAAATGAAATCATGAATAACGGAGAAGTGAAATCAACAAAAAAAAATCGAAGGTGATTAAGAAAATATATAAAAGTAATTATTTATACCAGATTACATAAGGAATCAATTCAATCCGGTCCTGCCGAACGCTCATCTCATTTCACGCTAAGATGATAGTCCACAAGACACTGATACAAGAAACTCAAATTAAATCATGGTAATCGAGGAGAACTATAGAAAAACTGAAACTGAAACTGTGCACCTGGTGCTCAACTCATTTCACGCTAAGATGAGGACCAGTGAGTGAGGAAAAGGAAGATACACATGACTAGCAAATAAAAATAGTACAATAGCTGAAAGCTGAAGCAAGAAGTAACTTGAAGCTGATAGACTGAAGGTCTCAGGACTTCAACAAGCAACCCGACTGAAGGTCATGGTGCTACGCAGAGCTATTCTACGCCCACTGCTGCAGGGCTTTAACAAGCAACCTGACTGAAGGTCCTAGTGCTTGGGCACTTGACGGACTTTTACCGTCACTGTGTTCCCCGTGCAGGATTATTCTATGCCCACCTCTGCAGGGCTAAAACAAGCAACCGGACTGAAGGTCCTAGTGCTTCGGCACTTGACGGACTTTTACCGTCACTGTGTTCCCCGTGCAGGATTATTCTATGCCCACCTCTGCAGGGCTATTAATAAAGCAAAATAAAACAAGGTAAGCAAATTAAGACAAGGTAAGCAAAGTAAATCAAGGTAAGCAAAGTAAAAAGAGGGGACCCCAGTAAGAGCCAACAAGTCAAATCGGGAAACAAGTCACAATCGGGCAGTAAAACAGCAAAAATTCAAAGATAAAATGACAAAGCAAAGAGAAAAACGGTATAGCTACGAAATAAATAAAGTAGTCATGAAATATATACAATGAAGTTATAAGATATATTAGGTAAGTTATAGGATGAAGTTACAGAGCAAAAGTAATTATTAGGTAATATATAGAAAAAAAAAATGAAAACTTTGAGCTGTTTAAACGGTTATAAAATTCATTCCGAGGGACTATCAGAACCAGGTTCGGTGTACACTGGTTTAAGATCCTGTACGTGCCAAATACCCTTTTTGTTACCGAGTTCATCTTCGAGTTCGTAAGTACAAGTGCCAGTTTTTCGTTTAATTTTGAAAGGACCTACAAATTCGGGGGCCAATTTCGCACTATAATAATTTACGGCATCCGATAAACTTTTGTTTTTACGCCAAACTTCTTGACCGGGAAGATAGTTTACAGGGCGCCTGCGCAAATTGTATTGGTGACGGTTTTTCTGACGCGACGACTCAATTCTACTGTGTATTGCCCGATACAGACGTTGAAAAGCATCAATCCTTTCCTTGACATAATTTTGGCCTTCTGTCTCTACAGATGGAAATTTTTCAGAAAAGTCTTTACCAAACAGTTTATGTTCTCTGCCAAAATTTACAAGGTAAGGCGAATAACCAGTAGTTTCGTGTCGCGCGGTACGGATTGCGCAACCGATTGCGGATAAATTGTCCTCCCAGGTCCGGTGATTATTTTGTTGCACGTACGAACGTAACATGGTTTTAATTACTCGATTAACGCGTTCGGTATGATCAGCTCGTGGATAGTAAGATGCGGTATAAAATATCTGGACTTTATATTTGTCACAAAGAGTTTGAAAATCTTTAGATTTCATCGCGGTTCCATTATCGCAAGTCAAATACTGAGGGGCTCCATAGACTAAAAATATTCCTTCCTCAACACACTTAACAAGTGCTTTAGCAGTGGCAGACCGACAGGGAAATAAAACCACGTACTTACTAAAATAATCGGTGACAACTAAGATGTTTGTATAACCAGAACGTGACCGCGGTAAAGGTCCTATAAAATCGAGACTAATGGCTTGCCAGGGTTCCTTTATATCGGGGCGATTGCCCATTAAACCTGCAGGGCGTTTTTGCTCTACTTTGTTCTGAGCACACGTTTTACAAGAACGAACATATTTGGTTATATCGGATCGCATTTTCGGCCAATGATAGCGCTCAGCAACTTTCCAAAAGGTCTTAAAAACTCCCACATGGCCTGCGGCTGGAATATCATGACAACGAGATAAAATCTCCCTACGACTATCTTTAGGCACCACTATTTTCCAACAGCTGGAATTATCAGGAAAATTAGGGTTATTGGACTTAACAAATTTATAAAGAATGTCATTCTCGACTCGCCAACAAGGATACTTTTCTGGACGTTCCTCTAACCTATGAATCATGTTTATATACCATTTATCTGTTGTAGTAGAATATGAGGGTAAAGTTGGCGACTCAGCGACAGGTGAAATTGAGTCAGCGGCCACAGGTACTGACCTAGAAAGAAAATCGGGTACAACATGTTCTCTACCTTTACGATGGATTAGCTGAAAATCATAGGGTTGTAAGCGAAGAGCCCAACGAGCGAGACGGCCTTGTGGATCTTTTAGATTATGTAACCATAACAAAGAATGATGATCAGTGATGACCTTAAAATGAGTCCCTTCAAGATAGTGACGAAGTTTTTCTACACCCCAAATTACTGCAAGACACTAGTAGGCATGGCCGGAGTTGAGCGTGGGAACTTTTTGATGACCGTGGGAAAATTTTGTTGAGGGCGTGGCACTTTT
This sequence comes from Polydrusus tereticollis, assembly GCA_963920685.1. Taxonomy (NCBI): domain Eukaryota; kingdom Metazoa; phylum Arthropoda; class Insecta; order Coleoptera; family Curculionidae; genus Polydrusus; species Polydrusus tereticollis. Next base: position 20,573,071 of record OY987336.1, read on the forward strand.
CCTGGAAGCCACCATCCTCTCTTAACCTAAGTGGAACCCAGCTACTATCGCCACCTAGTAAGTGACGTCATAACTGCTCGATGCCGGTAATATAGGGCCCTATTGGCCTGGCAGGTCAGCGACCCCGAGCGGTGGTCACCCGATGGTTACCCGATGATCGCCCGAGGGTATCCGATGCCGGTAATATAGGGCCCTATTGACCTGTGTGGAACCCTCCACTGCTGTCACCTAACCCCCCACACATTATTCTAACCTAACTTTTGTCCCAACGGAACCCAGATCACGTGTTACCCCGATTATATAGTAATATCATTGTAGGGGTGCCACCTAACGGGGAGAGATGTACGTACCTGTTATCTTGAGACCTGTAGCGCCACCTGCTTTTCATATAAGGCATCTTGTTTACCGCGATGGTAGGTATGACGTTGTAAATCAGTTAAAATATTTTAAAATATAATAATAACAGAAAAAAAGTTTTTGTCCTCGGTGGGATTTGAACCATAATCCTCTGGGGCCGAACCTCAAAGCCTTGCAAAATACGCTACGAGAGCATATAGATTAAAACTGCTAAACAATGTTAGACAACGTGAAACCACGGGGGCACATCTGATTAGATTGCTGGAACAAAAGGTCCTTAAGTGGGATTATGGTGGTGTTTTATAATGTACAAAATTAGGGTAAACCAGGCTGGGAACTGCAATGTTAATTTTCGGAGGGATTTTTATGACTCATATCTCCGGAACCAATGGGCCTAGGATATTGCGCATGCGAAGTTGGGGTCTATGAAATGGGTTCTTGCGCGTGACCCGAAAACGACACCTGTCACCTGTCAATTAAGAACTGTCACCTGTCAGATGTCACCTGTCAAATGTCAAAATCGACAGCTGATGTATGTCACGTGTTTAGGGTGACGTCATGAGTCGTTTAAAAAAAGAACCGGGTTGATCGGGCCAATAGGGCCAAAGTTGATATAGCTAATGCCCGAACGGCAGGAGGGTGAAAGATTGCAAATACATATCGCGGGTTTAGGATGACGTCATGAGTCGTTTAAAAAGAAGAACGGGGTTGATCGGGCCAATAGGGCCAAAGTTGATATAGCTAATGCCCGAACGGCAGGGGGGTGAAAGATTGCAAATACATATCGCGTGTTTAGGGTGATGAAATAAGTCGTTTAAAAAAAGGACGGGGTTGATCGGGCCAAATCACAAAAGTATTTTGAGGATCAAAATTTTATTATATCCTTCAAGCTTTTAATTGAATTTTAATAATCGATTGTCAGTTCAAAGGATGGAAAATAACCTTGACGAGTGCGATGCAAATGTAGTATCATTATGCAAAACACTAATTATACACGAGGCTTGTCTAGATAATGATTTATTTATGCTAATTGACTACTGCTAATTTACAACAATATTTTGTGTCATTTATATGCAAAAGTGCATTTCTTAAACAGATAATTACTTGCATAATTTTATACAAAAATCTATACAGGGAAGATGTAAAGTAAGTATACAAAGACCTCCCAGGCCCCCCAAATTCCCTAAAATATATATTCCCGACGAAATTGTAACCTTAGTATAGCTAATACATGTCGCGTGTTTAGGGTGACGTCATAAGTTGTTTAGAAAAGGAACGGGGTTAATTGAGTAAATAGAACCAAATTTAACAGGCCGCGTGTGTGAGAAAAAAATTGTTTCGCGGATATGGGTTATATATTAAATAAAAGAAAAGACATCAAAATTATAGAAAATTATTTATTTATCTATACCTTGACTTAATAAAGGTATGCAATAGATTAATTAGTAAAATGGTACAAGATACGCATATAAATACAATTAAACTAAGCACACCATGTGTTCCAGCATATCCATCCACTATTGGAGAATTGTGAGAAGCATTTTGGTTTATTAGCGTCCTCCACTCGGTTTCGCCAAAAGTCAGGTCTCTAAACTGAAACCTAACCTTATATCGCAAATCACCAACTGTTGGAGCGTTTGATTTAAAAACAGCCGTATGTCTATTATCAATTTGTTCATATGTCATTTGAAGCCATGTGTTGTTTGCCGAAAAGGGTGGAGTTCCCAACATTACCGATGCATTCAATACATTATACGGAGCGTAAACGTAAAACACATTTTGTACTAAGGCAGTCAAGAGAATATAGGATGAACTTAACGCCGCCATGACTGTAGGTAGAATGATCTAAACTCCATTCCCTAAAACCTTTATTACTTCACGAGATTGGTACCAGACGCTCATAAAAATTATAAATATTACTAGCATACAAATGGCGTCGGTATATGAGAAACTCTTGTTTTTCTTCTCTTTTGTACACTTTATCGGTTTATTTTTTCTCAATTGGCGGCATCTCCATAAGACTTTAGCTAGCTCACAATGCTTGACATTCTTATAATGATCCTTCAAAGGATCATCTCCCACATACCAACCATCAAACTCACAATGACAAAATGAACACCTGACAATATCCAATCTCTCAGTGTAATAAAACCCCGCACTTGCCAACTCTTCAGGATTGAGCTTGCTAGGCCAATTAGCGAACGTAATTAGCCTATCTTCAAAATTACGAAGCAAACTATAACCATCATCTCCACACATTTTAGGAGATGTTGCTATCTAAAGTGTTGTAAGAATACTATAAAATAAAACCAATAAAACGGGCTAATATACATTTATTATCATCAAATATTACACATTTGTATTCTATCAAAGTCATCTAGTACCTTCTTGGGATTAAAGTGTATTAGTTCCAACATGTAAATAGCTTGTTCAGACATGTTTAAACTACAAATATTTTTAATAATTTTAAAAAAGTTTCCTTGGATGTCTTCATTAATGTTCATATAATTTAAAAAGTTATCATAAAATGCCATAAAATCTAAATTTTTTATCAGGTTCAATCTATAATTAATAATGTGACTTATACTAACAAATGAGGTTATGTCATGAGAACAGAAACATAACGTTGTATTATTACACACAAGATTTATTATTTTTTCACTCAACAATGTAACGGACGACACTGTAAAATTTTCAGTTTCAGAATCAATTCTTAATAATGTATCATCTTCAACCATTTTGGACGCGATTTCGAGAAACTCATGCCACTCGAAATTTGCTAGTGATGCTGCAACTTTTTCCTCAGGTAAATTTAAAACAGTATTTATTAACTTCACACTCGGCACCATTCCTCTAGCTACACTAAGGCCAACGATTATCTTATAATTTCCAGCGGAATAATGTACCTCGTTCAACAGCTTTTTCTCATTCTTAATGTCTTCTCTACTTCTTAATATCATGCTATCAAGATATCTCCAAGGAGACAAACTTCTTGAATCTTCTTCAACAACGTATTCGCCCATGACTAAATAAGTACTGAAACCATCCAAGCAATCTATCGACTACACTCTGACTACCCCACTCCTGAATATTTATTAATATTAAGTTCTAGGAATAAAAGTTGCGACAAGGCCCACCCGCTACCCATCTCGGTAAATTCTAAAGCTTTTTTAAGTAGGTTATTTTTATATAGTTCAAACACATGTTCTAAATTAGTACCTGGATGAATCACACCATATCTCGAATTATGATTTAATTTCTTGTTCCTGCGTTGATGGTTGTAGACACCATAAAGTTCCATATTCATTGATATAGTTCGATGAGGACACAACTGCTCCGCTAACACCGTTAGAACCTTATGTTTCAAGTCTTTCAGGAACAGCTTAACATCAGTCAAATTATTATTTGTCGATATGTGATAGGTATTCACTCTATTCTTAAAAGTTGTTTGAATAAGTTTAATACCAGAGCCTACAATCTCCCCACAGTTTTCCTTATGTTTCGTTGTACGATTATGACCTTTAATCACCTCACAGCGGCACTGTTTGCAGTATATCTTATACTATAATACTAGCTGATTATTACGAAATATGACGTATTTATCCAAATGAGTCTGCATAACACTCAATTCTAGCAAACTAAACAACATCTTTTATCATATCCACCCAGCTGTTGTGTGAATTATCAAAGCCAAGCCACTTGACAAACATTTTCTTCCCCTTTTTCCGTATAATTCTTTCAATAAGAAATACATCGGGCTGTTTAGTTTTCTGTAATTCCGCTTCATAAAATCCTCCACTGATTGGTCGTCCCTGCATATCCTCCAATATATAGGTTGTAGGATTTGTTATATTAACCTTGGAAATTTTGAAAAGCTCGGTTGTCCAATTAGGTACATAACCCTTTTCAAAGACATGCTTGGATTTACTTATACGAACAATGTCCCCAACCTCAAATTTTCGTTTCCCCACAACCTTTAGATGTGTATATACAGAGTTTAATAACTTATCCGCGTTACTCTTATTAACATCCGACGGCTTCATGCCAATCGTGTGATGTTTAGTAGCATTGTATGTATTCACGATTTCCTCCAACAAATCAATCCATCGATGATTTCCATTTAAAGTAAACAATCTAAAAAGCTTTTCTTTAATTGTTCGAATTACTCGCTCCGCAATTGAAGCCTTCAAGATACTGAAAGTGCTATAATGATGTATTTTATGCGTCTTCATAAGATTTTGAAAACTAGTATTGTAGTACTCCTTGCCATTATCTGTAACTAACTTTTTCGGGATTCGCTTGGAGTGTATAAAAATATTTTCCATCGCTTTGGTTACTTCTTGAGCAGTTTTCGTCTTTATGGGTCTTGCCCAGAGAAATTTCGAAAACGAATCGATAACAACAAGTATGTATTTATACCCCCTATTTTCGCGCGCATATTGATCGAGTTGCGCAAGATCGGATGCAAATGTATCATCTAAACCATATTGGATAAATCTACGACGTTTAAATTTCGAACGAGCTGGGGCGTGTAACTCTTTAACAACCTGTTCTCGCGCCTTAGTGATGATACCCTTGGGCATTTTGTTAATAAAGTGAAATATTTGAAACATGTTAGTCAATTTATATACCCCTATCAACTGTATCTGCTAATTTAGTTACTTTTTCATCAAGTTTCTTCAAGTCTGCAGCTAAAGGTGCAAAAGAATTTTCGATTTTTACATGCATGTAACTATGTAAGAGGTCCTCGAGTTTATCGAACTCTGGTTGCACTATTTTCATGGCTTCTTGCTGGTAATTGTCAACTAATTTCAATTTAACATCAATTGCATTAAAACGATCATTAATTGTTGAAATATCTCTTGTTATTCTTGAAATACTGGTAGAAGACTTTAACAAACGATCATTTAAATCGCGTAATTCTGCAGATACAGCCTTCATGCGACCTTCGATGCTATTGGTAGTATCGTTAACCAGCTTAACACACTCGTTTGAAGAAGCAATAATTTTCATGTAAATAACAGAAATTGCATCATCTAAAAATTTTTTATTAACGCCATCTGTATCATCTGTTGGGGGACTGACGTTACAAAGCTTATGTTCCCTAAAATTGTAATCACCATCCCTAGTGAAGGAAAGTATGGTGGGTGCTGGTAAAACTCTCGGAACCCTGTAGGGGGAAGGTAAAGAACGTCCAAACTTATTCATGATTAATACTTTAATGATGCTTTTAAGGAATTACATGTTTATTTATAGAATTCAATAATTCCAAGTCTCTGCAATTCCTGTAAAATATTCTGAATCTCGTTCCAATTATTATTATTACCAACATGTTCGGAGGCCTCAAGCTTCTTCATTCGCTCAACTAGCTCATTTACATCGTCGTAATATACAAATTCCTTTGGTCTTTCGTTGTACTCCATTAATGCATTCCCAGATTTCAGTTTAGATCTTGTTACGGGCATTCTACTAATAGGCGGTGTTTTGTTCGAAGAACTTCTAAGATTTCTAGCATGAGAAGATGCTGATGATTGCAACAAGGACGTTGATCCTCGTGTTGAAGATGTTAGTAGCGGTCTAATAATATTTTTATATTTTTCCGATTTGCTACCTTTTAGTTGACCATTACTTAACCGCCTATATGCATTAGTGCGCACTAATATGTCTTTATAATGTACATCATCATCTTTCTTACGATTGATGGGATTCTTTAAAAACAATAACTCATATAGACCCTGACTTCCTGGATAAGCGACATCGCCTACTTTAATGTCTCCATTTTGCAAAAAGTCCACCGACAGAGAACCCATTGTCCATTTACCATTTTCAAAATTGTATGTTAGACCTTGTGAGTCATCCAAATCGGGGGAACTTGTCCAATACATTTTTAAATATTCGTGAGAAATTGGAGGATATTGATTGGTAAATTCCTCGAAAATTGCCGGATTCGTTCTCATAGTAGTTTCAAATACCTCCTTTAAATCTTGTGGGGTATTCTCTTCAAACACATCATCCTCGATTTCCTCATTATCAACCAAATCTCCATACCTAACTTCCGCTTCTCTGGGCAAAAATTGAACTTCTTCTGGTTTTGTTTTTACAATCGTCTCTGTCGGTTCAGTTTTAATCTTTGGCTTCTTGGCTCTCTTTTCCATAAGCGGTACAAGCATATTTAGCGGGGTAGTAACTGGTGTTAAAAACTTGTTAAGCGCAGCATCTTCTTCGTTTCTTTCCAGCTTTAAAGCCAAGTATTTCCTTCTTATTGTATTAGAGGCATCAATTATACGACGTTTAACATTCTTATCATAGCTGTTAAATTGTCGAGACATTGCGACTAAATGGTCTATACTTTACAATGATGACGGTGATACTAACTACATATGATGACGTTATAGTATTATATAAGTATCGAATTTACTACGATATCTGCCTTTATTAATGTCGTTGTCTTTAACCATGACTAAAAACCCATATTTATCATTCCAACATTCAGAGCAAATGCGTTTAAACGAATCGAAAGACATGTCCGTGTTTACATGATCGCTATAAATATGTTTCAAGTTTAGCTCGTCTTGTTTAAACAAAACTAACACGTTGGCATTATCGCGAATCAACTGTTTGGGTACTTTTGAATATGTTTGCGAGAGATAGAATGAGTCGATATCATTATGACGGCCCATACAGAAATAATTTCTAATTTTATCCTGTTTCTCGCAAGCCACATCGTCAAAGATGAATACAGAGTCGGGTTGAGCAGTTGACGGGTCTATTACATCATCATTCTCACCATATGTGAAATACCCCAAACGACAATGTTTCAATGTTTCTCGGAGGAAATCATATTTTTCCTGTTGTAAAGATTTCGAATAAACGTACACATTTTGAAATTTTAAACCATTGGCGTCAGTTAATAGACTCATCATTACATTGGTTTTTCCACAATTACTCGGTCCACATATTAACGCCCTAATGGTGTTTGGAAAAAGCTGCCCGTGTTTGTTTGTTTGTTTCTGTTTGGGCATATCGAAATTTTGAATATTTAGGTGGTGTTTTTGTTTCTGCTTTCGCATTACTATAAATACACTCTTTTCTCTTCAAGAACTTTATTTGTAATGACAACGTTGCAGGGTGCAGGTGTCTTAAATAGTACAATAAATCGACTCCCGTTTGAACTTCATTTACCTGGTTATTCATATTGTGGTCCCGGCACTCGCTTAAAAGAACGTTTAGCTCGAGGTGATCCCTCAAAAAATAAATTGGACAGTTTTTGTCGAGATCACGACATTGCATACTCTCAGTCTCAAGACTTGAAACAAAGACATCAGGCAGATAAAATACTTGAAAATAGAGCGTGGGAGCGCGTGAAAGCCGACGACTCCAGTTTTGGCGAAAAAACATCAGCTTGGCTAGTTACTAACGCTATGAAGGTTAAACGTAAGATGGGGGGCGGGGTGCAAAAGCTTGACTTCGATTGTGAATAAGCTTAGTAAACACGGTGCTGGTGATATAACCAAGAAAAAGACCTTGAGTAACTTACTAAAAGCAGCACGCATGTCGATAAAGAAAGCCGGTGGACGTAGAAAAATTAGTATACCGAGGGTTATACCACTCCCTAAGACTGGCGGGATCCTTCCTTTTGATACCAATATTTGCCGGGCTTAGTGCTTTGGGTGCTCTCAGCGGCGGGGTGGCCGGTATTGCAAAAACCGTCAATGATGTTCAAAGTGGGAGAGACAAGCTTCAAGAAGCTAAACGCCACAATGAAACGATGGAAGCCATTGCTTTAGGGAAAAAGGGTAGCGGTCTATATTTAAAGAAGTATAAATCGGGGTATGGATTATATCTAAGAAAAATGCCAAAAAACTACCACTGAAGCTGCCCAAACGCCCGTTAACCGATGAAGACATCAAAAACTATACATCTCAATTAAAGATACCCAACTTTAGGGGGGTCTTTATGCGAGATACTCTTCCAAAAATCACCTAACCATACTGAGTGTGGTGTTGTCAATTTAGATCGAAACGTCGGATTCGGAACACATTGGGTAGCTTTATAAGAAACGCGGTGATAAAGTTTGTTTTATTTCGATAGTTTTGGCAATTTGAAACCACCCAAGGAAT
>OY987336.1:22422879-22472410 GCA_963920685.1 Polydrusus tereticollis
TTAATTCAAAAAGATCTGTACCGCTCAAAAACAACGAATTGCGTATAGAAATTTCATGTAAGTAATCCAGTAAGTTTCTATCAGAGTTAATATTTGAAGTCAAACTGTGAGCTATGTTACAATAATACTCATTTAAAATGTTGGGTCTATCTGTGTTATGTCCTTCTCTAACTTGTCAACTTCTCGTAGATTATTCACAATTTTCCAGCTATCTCTTGTTTTGTTATTCGAATTTTGAAGCTTTCTTTTATAAAAGTTTTCTTTAGCTTTTTTTTTTATTAATTTGCGATAAACAATCCTATACCTACTAAAATACAGGGCTGCCCAGAAGTCCGGAATAAAATTAATATAGCCTTAACCTGTAACTTTTGGGGAAAATGCTTAGCTTTATATATGCTCACATTTTGACGTTATTCGTTTGTTTTTTTTATAGACATTTGTCAAAGATATGACGACATCGATCTTTTTTTTAAATTGAAATATACAGCTTGTGATACATCATTTGAAAGCTAATATCTCGTACAGTATGCTCATAAATTTTGGCGCGATTTCGTCAAGCTATTTCGAAATGGCGACTGTTAAAAGTTAAAAAAAATCCCTATTTAAATAAGCGGAAATGATAAATTATTGATGTTTTTATTACCTTTCAAGGTAAGAAATCTTCATTGTTTCACGTTCTGACATTTTGTGACATTGTGACTTAACAATTGTTTAGAAAATTGTAAAATAATACTTCGGAAATACCTACATTATTTTACAAGTTCACAATGTCACAAAATGTTAGAACGTGAAACAATAAAGATTTCTTACCTTGAAAGGTAAAAAAAAAACATCAATGATTTATCAATTCCGCTTATTTAAATAGGGATTTTTTTAAAACTTTTAACAGTGCCCATTTTGAAATAGCTTGACAGAATCGCGCTAAAATGTATGGGCATACTGTACGAGATATTAGCTTTCAAATGATGTATCACAAGCTATATGTTTTAATTAAAAAAAAAGATCAATGTCGTCATATCTTTGACAAATGTCTATAAAAAAAAAACAGACGAATAACGTCAAAATGTGAGCATATATAAAACTAAATTGACGAGTCCCCAAAAGTTACAGGTTAAGGCTATATTAATTTTATTCCGGACTTCTGGGCAGCCCTGTATAGTAAGAAGCCTGCATTGTCAGTGCATTTTCTAATTGTATGCAAACATCTCAAGTTTCTCGCCGCAATCTTAATACCCTGTGTTATACATGCCTTCCTTCTTTTGGTTTTTAGCTTCACTATTGGAAAATTTTTAATAAATAAATTGATTATGGCCGTATAAAAGCTATGACAGCAGTCGTCGAAACTTAATACATTCGCTGAGTTAACCCGATCCGCCTCCATTCCAAATCTACGAGAATTGGTCACACTAAAAACTCTGCCGAACCTATCCCCGGGACACCCACCAAGATCAAGAACCACCGGAAGACAAATACTCATAGCTTCATGGTCAGACAGCGCCGCTGGAACCACAGCACATACAAAATTTTCACAAGCAAAATTCATACAAACATAATCTATTAAGGAGGCAGGGCGTGTTGAAACATGTGTGTGTAGGCTCTTGTATCAGCATTCTAAAATTAAAGGAACACAACAAGTTACTCAGCTCCCGGGTATCCAAACAATGATCCATATAATTAATTTTAATTAACTAGTTTTTGTATTCAAGGGGATTGCGGTAGGTACAACCCCCTTGTCATTTAGGACTGAGTTTGTTTTTAGTCGTTACCTTTTTTGAATTTGCCTGTACAAGAAAGTTATAAGGATCAAATTATTTATCCAATTATGGTTCAATGAAGGCTATAGGTCGATTACAATGGCCGGTGAAAGGTCACGAATAAGAGATGGATTTGATTTTTCTTGAATGCCGTAGAACCGGCAAGTTTTTCTAATATATTAATTAGCAGAACAGCACTTCTTACCGCAATTATCTCTCGGTTACCAAACTCTTTAAATAACTAAGTCAGCTTATGGGATAAGTATTTAAAATCTAAAGTTCTTGTGTTATTGTTACTTTCTGATTTACTTTCTAAAATGCTTGTTGCGGAAAAGAACATAAGGCATTCATAAATGTGCATGGCATATACTGTCATAACCCCTAGATTCTTAAAGACTGATCTGCAGCTCTAAAGTTATCCCAATTTTTAAATTATTCTTATTGTCCTCTTTTGTGCAATAAAAACATTCTGGAACACACAATCCCTTCCCCAAAATATAATCCCATGTTTTAAAACAGATTCCAAATTAGCAAAATATAATACTCTTAGAGAGCTCTCGTTCATATATTTACTTACTACCCGAATTCCATAGTAAATGGAATTAAGTTTTTTGATTCTACAGAGTGGCAAAAAAGTCGCGCATAATGCCTGTAAATTACCTCGTATACGAAAAAGTCACCTTTATGAAAGTTGTTCAGTAAATTATTCCCCACATTTCCACCTGCCTGAATATTTTCTGTCATTTCTGGTTTGGTTGCCATAGAGACTAACTTACTTTTTTTAAATGGAACACTCCGCATATGATTGCATATTTGGATTCTACTGGGAAAACTCTGAATTTTTTGTATTTCAAATTTTCACCTATCTGCAATCGTTTTCGAGATAATGACAGCTCAGAAATGAAAAACTTCATAATTATAATTATTATTCCTACCTAATACCCACCAGTTGAGTCAAGGCGTTTTCATGACAGCGACCTAAGAGGTGTCAATTTTGAGTTCCTGTTTAATTTTCTGTTGTCTGATTTCAAATTTGTTTACACTATGGTTCATCTGAATAAGAAACAACAAGTTGAAATTTTAATGAGCGGTTGCGGAAATATGAAGAGATCGCAAGATCAGGTTTGTCAACTTCAATAAATCAGACAACGGTGTGTCGAGTGGTAAGGAAATTTCGAGAAACAGCAACTGGTGGAGACAAAGCTTTGGATATCATGCTCCTAATACATGAAAATCCAACACAATCATCCAGGCCAATGGCAATAAATTTTAATGTGTCTCGTCAGTCAGTGAAAAATTTGTTTAAGCAGGAGAAGTTGCATCCCTACAAGATAAAGTTGGTGCACGAGTTAAACGAGGACGATTTTGATAGAAGAGCTGAATTTTGTGAGCTAATGATGGAAAGATGCAATAACGATAATAACTTCGCAACAAATATCATTTTCTCGGATGAAGCTACTTTCCATTTAAATGGCATTGTTAATAAACATAATCATAAATAAACAATTATCGTTATTGGTCTGCTGAGAGTACTCACTGGTTCCAGGAAGGTCATACTCAGAGGCCCGAATAAGTTAATGTTTGGGCGGGCATAGTTGGTAGACATATTGTAAGAGCTTTTTTCAAAGATGGTAATTTGAATGGCGAAAAATATCTGGACCTCCTCAGGAATCACATAATTCCTTCTTGTATAATGGTTTTACCAGGTGTGAATAATGGCATAAACGAACAGGTATGGTTCATAGCCCATCAGAGCCGACGACAACTAGATTTAACGAACTTAGAACACAGCTACGTAAACTGATCAGGAAAAAGAAGAAAGAACATGAAACAGAAAAAGTACTTAACCTACAGGCTGACTTCCACAACGGTAATTCAAGGAGGTCCTTCAGGGAAGTGAAGGGACATAAAAAGGGATTCCGCCCAAGAAGCGCCACAATGCTAAAGCGTAGCGATGGCACAGTCACTGCCTCCAAAGTAGAAGTACTAGACAGTTGGAAGTGCTACTTTGATGAACTATTAAACAGACCGTCGCAGGGAGAACCCGAAATTACTGCGTTCCCTAGAGCCGAGGCTAATATCTCACCCGTATCCATGGAGGAGACAGCTAGAGCCATTAAGAAACTGAAAAATAATAAAGCAGCAGGCCGAGATAATATCTTGGCGGAAAGTCTGAAACATGGAGGGGACGACCTAATCATACAAATACATAACCTCGTGCAACAAATTTGGAATCAAGAAATCATTCCCGACGAATGGAAAGAAGGTGTTATCATCCCAGTCCACAAGAAAGGGGACCAAATGCAGTGTAAAAACTACCGAGGTATTGCTTTACTAAGTCACGCCTATAAAATCTTCTCCAACATTCTCCTTCAACGTCTTTACCCATATACCGAAGAGATTATCGGAGACTACCAATGCGGGTTTCGAAGCGGAAGATCAACAATTGACCAGCTTTTCACTATCCGTCAGATTCTGGAGAAATGTTGGGAGTTTAACAAAAACTTACATACCCTGTTCATAGACTTTGAAGAAGCATATGACAGTGTCGTTAGGGTAAGGTTGTGGGAAGCTATGGAAGAACTTGGAATCCCACACAAGCTGATTCGACTGTGTAGAGCGTGCCTAGAGGGGGCAAAGAGCTGCGTCAAGATCGAAGGTGAGTAGAGCCAAGTATTCTGTATCAACAGAGGCCTAAAACAGGGAGATGCTTTGTCGCCAGTACTTTTTAACGTTACACTAGAAAAAGCGATAAGAACAGCATCAGTGAACGCGGAGGTTTTTGGTCCGGGTGGCCCTAAACTTGTTCTGGCCTACGCGGATGATATTGGCGCAGTAGGGGAAAGCACGGTCAGTGTAAAGGAAAACTTTATAAAGATCGAAAGAGAAGCCCAGAGAATAGGCCTACGAATAAATGAAGGAAATACCAAATACATGCATGTCTCCCGCAACCCTGCGCGAGACAGAGTCAGGCGGAACATCACCATGGACGACTATAATTTTGAGCATGTGCGAACCTTCAAGTACTTGGGCGCAGTGATAACGGCAGACAATAATATGCAGGAAGAGATCAAACAGCGTATCACACAAGCAAACAAATGTACATTTGCAGTACAAACCCTGCTAAAATCAAAATTTATCACAAGAAAGGCAAAAACCATAATCTATCAAACAATAATACGACCAGTAGCAACGTACGCCAGTGAAACATGGACACTGACACTCCGCGACACGGAACTCCTAAGAAGGTTTGATAGAAAAATCCTACGCATGATATATGGCCCCGTCCGAGACTCTGAAACCGGCCGTTATAAAATGAGGAGCAACGTAGAGCTTGCTCAAATATATCAAAGCCCTGACATCATTCAGGAAATAAAGTCTGGCAGACTAAGATGGGCAGGGCACGTACAAAGAAGCCGTAACGATCGACTAATAAAACGGGTGTGGGAGGAAGCACCACAAGGAAAAAGACCACTGGGAAGACCTAAGCTTAGATGGAGAGATAACATAATCAAGGATCTAGCTACCCTTGGAGTAGACCATCAAGAATGGAGGGAGATGGCCCAGGACCGTTCCAGGTGGAGGCAGATAGTCAAGGCATTCAAGACCCACCCTGGGTTGTAGTGCTATGGAGTAAGTAAGTAAGTATGGTTCCAGCAAGATATAGCACCTGCGCATTATGCGGCAAATGTTAGACAATAGATAGATAGATAGATAGATAGATATATAGATAGCTCTTTATTTGATCACAAATTACATATTTTTACAATGTAATATAAGTTACCACTATGGGTATAGATCGTGTCACATATAATGATACAGCTAAAATATTTGAAACATAACTCTTTGGACAAAAAAAAGAAACAGAAATAAAATTTTTATCACTGTAGATTACAAGAAACTATTGTATACAAATCAAAATTTCAATCTTACATCTCAGAAAAAATTACAATAAAAATCTTATACATACTACAAAAACTGTAATTAAAAAATGTTAAAAGCTGTTAACTAGTGTTTCATTTACCTCTCTATCCAAGTGAAATTCCTCTAAGGTATAGTATGCTCTCCCCAAGAGAAACTTTTTGAGTTTGCTTTTGATTAAATTTGCCGGCTGTTGCCTTACAGACATTGGAAGTGTGTTCCACACTTTTAAAATATTAAAGGTTACATTTTTTTGAATAAAACTAAAATTTGGCTTTTCGCTTCTTAAATTACTCTTGAACCTTGTGTCATATTTATGTTGTCCCTGCAGATCGACAAAAAATGACGAGTTACCCAAAATAAACCTCACACATTCCAGAATGTACAGGCTGTATACCGTGAGAATATTGTTTTCAATGAAAATTTCTTTACAATGATCTCTATAACCCATTCCAAAAACAATCCTAATGCATTTTTTTTGCAACACCATTACTCGATTTGCATCAGCAGAATTACCCCAAAATATAATGCCATAGGAGATCCTCGACTGCACACAGGCATAGTATGCTGAGAGTGCTGCCTGTTGGTATACAACATAAGTAATAACCCGCAGCGCATAGCTATATTTGTTTATTTCTGACCCAAGTTTATCAATTTGTGTCTTCCAGTCTATTCTCCGATCCAAACAAACACCCAGAAAAGATACATTTTCACCGATTTTTATTTCTGAATTGTTATATAAAATAGGAGTATTAATTTGTGGTTTCGAAGCAAAATGAACAATTTGGGTCTTCGCAACATTTAAAAGTAGGTTGTTCGATTTAAACCATGTTTCAAGCAAATCAAGAGAATCAGTTATTTGTCTCTCACACGTGTCCGCATTTTCCTCGCTATAGATCAGGGAAGTGTCATCCGCAGTTATGCGCACAATGTCATTTGTGTAGAGAATGAAAAGTAGGGGTCCCAGTATTGAACCCTGTGGAACGCCTTTCGTTACAGGTAAAAAGTTTGATGTATAGATCTCCCCGCTACTTCTACACTCAATCACACACTGACACCGGCTAGACATATAGGATCTGAGCAGGCACAGTGCCACACCCCTGACTCCATACCTCTCCAGTTTATTACACAGTACAGAATGGTCAACGCTGTCAAAAGCCTTTGACAAGTCAAGGCACATGACCATTGTTGTCCTATTATCGTTAAGTGATTTAATAACCTTTTCCATTGCTTGATCTACAGCACGTATTGTCGATTTTCGCTTACGAAAACCACTTTGTTTGTCGGTTATTAGAAATCGAGATTCCAGAAAGCCCGCCAAGCGTGTGAAAATCATTCTCTCAAATATTTTGCTGATATTCGAAAGAAGCGATATAGGCCTATAGTTATCGAGTTTACTAGTATCACCCTTTTTGTGCACAGGCTTTACTAGGGCTTTCTTTAGCTCGCTTGGAAATACACCTGTTTGGAACATAAGATTTATGATGTGAGTCATTGGAAACGCTATACAGTCCGCAGCCCGTTTTAATAAGCTGACCGGAATGTCATCATGTCCAACTGATTTCCTATCCAATTCATCACCTCAGGAGGTGTTGCCGGATCGAAGAATATGCTATCAGCATTCAAATCTATATTCTGATAATTAACACTAGTGTTTTGATTTATATCAGGACATACATTTAGAAAAAAGTTATTTACGTCATTTAAGAGTTGGATTTCAGTCTTAAATTCAAGGCTGTCAAAAAGAGATTTATGTTTGGTTTTGGGCTTTGTTACTTTTTTAATCAGATTCCACGTAGCCTTTATTTTATTATCAGATTGATCAATTATACTTTTGTTCGCAAGTTTTTTTGCTTTCTTTATTACGGATTTTAAAATTTTTGAATATTGCTTATACAGGTCTGTATTAATTTTACCAAAGACACACTTTTGATAAAGTTTTCGTTTATTTTTACATGAAATCCTAATGCCATTAGTAATCCAATTTTTCAATTTGTTTGTTTTACGTTTTATTCTTTTTTGGGGGAAAATTAAATTCAGCTTTGACAGAAAAACAACAATGAAATATGTATATGCCTGGTTGACGTCCACCATCTCCAGCAGAGAAGACCAGTCACAGTCAAAGATCTCCCAATAAAATTGAAGGACCTAGATGTAATACAGCCTTCAGCCGCCACGTCTGTCTCACCCATATAATTTTAAGGCTAATTACCTGAGAATAGTGATCGGATAGGACAGATACCACTACTGAGTTGTTTCTAAAATCTAAGAAGTTTACAAAAATATTATCTAAACATGACGGGTCTTCTTAGTTACCCTAGTTGGTTCAAAAATAGTTTGCTGAAAGTTATAAGAGGTAAATAAGTCCACTAGACTATCCCTTTCATTACTAATATTTAAAAAGTTAACATTGAAATCACCACAATACACTACAATAAAATCTTTATACCTTTTAAAAATATACTGCAGAACAGATTCAAAAATTTCAAGGAATATATTAACGTTTCCAAGACAAGTACGATAGACACATACAATTATTAAATTTTCTCTTACACTTTTGACCGAACAAAATTCACCTTGACCTTCAACACTAAGCATCTTAACCTCTGAAACCTCTTCATAATGTTTCAAAGTTTTGTCAAGAAGTATACACACACCTCCATGTTCCATATGCACTCTAGTATACGAGGCAGCCATATTGTATCCTTGTACTTTAACAAATTCAATTTCCTGAGGTTTTATCCAATGCTCTGATAAGCATAAGACCTGGTATTTCACATCTAGAGTGTTTAGAAATAGCTCTATATCTAGAGTCTTGTTCCGAAGGCACTGTATGTTTTGATGCATGATATTCAAAGAAGTTTGAGCATCAGTTTTATCGACTAAGTGTTTTCCGGTATCCCTGCTGGAGGGGTCTTCCACACTACTCTTCTCCTGATATGGAGAAAATGGTTTACTACGATACCATTACCCCAAATCTCAGGATTCATAATCTTTTGTTTTCCATCTCTTGACACTTCCACCTTAAAAGAGCTTTTGTAGTCTTGTTTCCTGGTTTTCCTTTTAAGACATTTGGTTTCGATGCCCGTGATGCCTTTGATATGTTCTTCGAGTCGTGCTTCACTGATTTCAGGTTTGAAACCCGAGATGAATACATAAGCAGGGCTTCTTGCAACCTCCAGATCTGAGATTGGATTTTTTCCATATATTGGTTGTGGCCTTTTCTGTATTGGATATTCTGCAGCTTCTTTCCGCCTCTGTACAGTTTTCCAGGCATATTTCCCATCAGATTGTTTATTTTCACCATCCTCGGCAGATTTTATTTCGGTATCGACATCAGCACTGCCCACAACAATATGGCCGCCTTTATTGACGTCAACGTCTGTCTCGGTCGGTCGCATAGTTACCGACAGTGCCGACATGTTTGGCAACGAGATCTCTTTCCCATTTGGCCGAAAGGATTCAGCTTTATGGCTAGCTTCACTTTGCTGACAATCAACCTTTCCTCTTCTATGACAATCAGCTGTTGATTCATTTGCCGCGCTTTTTCCCCTTTTTTCATTACAATTTCAATACATAAGCGAACAATTTCCAGGACGTTGGATAGGCAGAAGAGGTGCTATTGACTGGCGATCCCCGGACTTCCCCGCTCGACTTTTTTTTTATGGGGACAATTAAAGAACAAAGTACGTTAACCGCCAAATGAATCTTTAAAAGTCAGAATTAGTGCTAAAATTCGGGCCATTCCAGAGGACTTCCTTTTAAACGTTGAAGACG
Organism: Polydrusus tereticollis; assembly: GCA_963920685.1. NCBI lineage: Eukaryota > Metazoa > Arthropoda > Insecta > Coleoptera > Curculionidae > Polydrusus > Polydrusus tereticollis. Next base: position 22,432,332 of record OY987336.1, read on the forward strand.
GGTTCAGGGATCGAATAACGCTCTGCTTAGCAGAATGTGGTGGTCAGTTTGAACACCTGATCCACTGAAAAGGTTTCACTTGTTTATTATTCCGATGTTAGGTTGTTCAATTTTCTAGGCTATTTATTTTGTTATTATAAAGTTTGTTACAATTTTACATAAATAAAAATTTGAAATACAAAAAATTCAGAGTTTTCCCAGTAGAATCCAAATATGCAATCATATGCAGCGTGTTTCATTTAAAAAAAGTAAGTTAGTCTCTATAGCAACCAGAAATGACAGAAAAAATTCATGCAGGTAGAAATGTGGGGAATAATTTACTGAACAACTTTCATAAAGGTCACTTTTTCGAATATGAGGTAATTCAAAAGTTGCAGGCATTATGCGCGACTTTTTGCCACTCTGTATATTTTTCGAGCCACCCTGTAGAATCAAAAATAATTTTACGTTATAGGTCATTTGCTATCCTTTAACTTCTATGTTAACATTTTTTACGCATTTCTGATAACTCAGCTATTGTACCAAACTATACCCGGTTTTAAGTAGGGTTAATTACCTAATAATCCATATACAAAATTTGGGGTAACATGGGTTTACATTTTTCAGTTTTTTTGCGAAACTGTTTATCGGAGTGATAACTAAAAAAAAAACATGGTAATGCCTAAAGTTTTATCTACAATGTTCATAGAAATAATTTTTTTGATTAGTGGAAGAATTCTAGAGAGAGAAACCACTCGGCGAGTTTTTGTGTGTCGTCTTTATTCGTATTTTCACCAGACTTCTGTTGTGTAGCTATATTTTCTGTGCTTCTATGAAGCCTATTCTTATCAGTCGTTTTTAATTGAGTAATTTTTTAAGGCATCAATACCAATATCTTTTATTTCTCGAGATGAAATGGATTCTATAGAAAAATGTCTTTTTAAAACCTTTTGTTTTTGCCTATTTGTTGAATACCTAAACTCAAAATATCGGTTATAACTTTGTATAGTCCACCAAGTGAGGATTTTGCCAAATTCCTTGAGGTAATTGAACACAGGGTTGATAAAAATCATGATTAAAAAAAAAAAAAAATACCAGCTTTAACAAATATTATTATTAAATATTTCTAACTGCTTATATTTTGTTTTGTTAAGTAAACACATATTTTTAGGCAGGAATAGTACAGATACGAAGCAAAACTGGAGAAGTTTTAACATGCAAATTTCGTTCGCGTAGTTTTTGCAAGTTTGCGCCTTTGTCGAAACTTGTATTAACGTTAAAATTTCGTCCGCGCAGTATTGCAAGTTTGCCGCTTTGTCGAAACTTGTAATAGCTGGCAGAAAACGCCCGGCTATATAAACGATACGCACTTATTTTAGTTATCAGTAATATTTTTGCTTTAGGGGTTAATCTATCAAAACATTTGAACTCGTGACAAGCCGGGGCAGAAAGGAATTTAGTGTTTGGCAGCATTTTATAAGAGAGGAAGTGGTGGGCAAACTAGGTTGTAGAGCATTGTTTGGTAAAGAATTGCAAGGTCTAGTGGACAGACTAAAAAGTCATTGGGAAACCTGCAAAAGTGAAACTAGTGATATCAGCAGTGGTCTTGAAACTCTGCATGGTGATTGTCAGTCACAGCCTGGAACTAGCCAGAGTGAAATTATCCAGTTGGCAAAGAAACAGAAAAGCGATAACTGTGAAAAGGGAAGTGTAGGTGGACGTGAAAATAGTGAAAGTAGCGGTCGTTTGGATTCTTTTGTTGTGCGAACTGTACAAGATAAGAAAAAAGAATTGGACAGACAAGTAGCCAAAGCCGTTTACGCAACAAATTGCAGTTTTAGAGCTATAGAAAATAGAGAGGTTCGAAAGGCCATAGAAATGCTAAGACCTGGTAACCTTCCACCATCTAGATTTCAGTTATCATCAACACTCTTGAATGAAATATTTGTAGAGGAAAAATCTAATTGTTTTAACAAGTTATCTGGACAATCTGTTTGCATGTCCTTAGATGGATGGTCCAATACACATAATGAGCCGATAATCTGTGTCGTTTTGACTGCAGAGGATGGAAACAGTGTTCTTTTAGAAAGCATAGATACATCTGGTCATCCCCATACAGCTGACTATCTTGCCGAATTGGCTATTAACTCTATAAATAAGTGCAAAAATGAATATAACTGTAAAGTTACCAGTATTGTTACAGATATTGCGAGCAACATGGTCAGTATGAAGAAAAAAATTACCGAGTCGTCCAATTACCCTATAATTACATATGGTTGTTCGGCACACTTACTTAGTTTGCTCTCCAAAGATTTAGAAGCATCCCAGATAAAAGAACATATAGTACATAGTGTGAAATACTTCAGAAATACCCATTTGCCAAATGCTTGGTATAAAGAAAAAGGGGGCAAAAAATTGGTCTTACCTCAGGATGTTCGATGGAATACACTTTAAAAAAGATTGTCTTGAGATCTATGTAAATGAGTGGCCAAAATTGTTATTAATATGTGAAGAGCATAAAGATCAAATTGATCCAGTGATTTTTAAAAAAGTTTCAGATATCTGTATTAAAAGGGTGGCTGAAGATTTTCTACAGTTGCTCAAACCAATTTCTATAGCACTGGATGCAATGCAACAAAAAGGTGCATTTTTATCTCAAGCAGTTTACATATGGAAAAAGTTACTGGCTATTTTTGACAGTTTTGAATTTGAAAAAAAAAGATGCTTGCAAGCTCTAACCCCCTTTAACTTTTTGGCTTATATTTTGGATCCTACAATAAACAAAGAAGAATATCCATTACTAGCTGAAGAAAAGAGAGATGCTCTACACATTGTTTCCAAATATTTTGCAGACACAGGATTATTACCATTACTAATTAGTTGGAAGCTAAGTCGGACCCTTTTCACAAAACTCTGTTTTCAGAGGAAATAATCAAAAACGTAACAGCAGTACAGTGGTGATCTCAAGAAGATGTTTCAGAAGTTAAGCAAGTGCTTCCTATAGTAATTTCTGTTTTGTGTGCCTGTGCATCGTCTGCTGATATCAAAAGGATGGTTTCTACTTATGGATTCGTACATTCAGATATAAGAAACAGACTTGGCAGTGACAAAGCAGCTAAACTAGTATTTCTATTTAAGCATTATAACACTTAGGTTTTTTTATATATTTCTTTTGTTTAAATTAAGTATTTTTTGTATTAAAAAGGTTTTTGTAGTTTTAATTTTTTAACTTGGTTAAAGTTTTATTTTTGTAATAACCATCTGTTCTCTTCAATTATTATAATAAAATAATAAATAACACCACATAAAAATGCGTCTGGGTTTTATTTTTTGTATGAACAAATACATTTTAAGTGTTAAAATTTTAAAACTCTTTTTTAAATTAATCATGACTTTTTTTTAAAAAAATCATACTGATTAAAATTATTATTTTAATCGTGATTTTAGTCAATTGATTTTAATCATCTCAACCCTGATTGAACAACTGCTTATTATAATTTCTAATAGAAATAATTATTGTATTTTAAATGGTGACTTTAACATTCATTTTAATATAGATCATGATACCACAAATAGATTCTTGGACCTGGCACACTCGTATGGTTTTGAGCAGCAAATTTTCAGTAACACCAGAGAAAATAATTGTAATAATAATATTATCGTCAACTTTGTGATAACCTGAGTTCCACATCTAAGGTTTCTAACCCTTTGCTCTCTGACCACAACGCGGTGAGCATAAGCATATTGCCTACAGACTTAAATGTCAATACCAACATGACAATGCCAAAGCCCATTGCTTATCTCCCTGTCACTCAGAGAGGTAAATGCATCTTCTTCAACATGTTGTAGACTGAAAACTGGGATTTCTTGAGCGGTGGAACCTCCATATTAGATAAGTGCGATTGCTTTGTTGACATCATTAATAATGCCTTAAATGTTACTTTTCCCGAGGCGAAAAAAGTTGTTAGACACCAAAACGAGGTCCCATGGTTCACTGACGAACTCATGACCATGATACACAATCTTAACCTGCTCCATGAGATGCATAGAATTTTTGGATCGCCGAATATGTATGAGAATTTCAAAAATTATTGAAAAAAGTATAGAGTAGCAATCAATAATGCAAAAAAGAAAGGTTAGACAGAATATATATCCAGGGCTAACAACACTGCCAAGGCAGCCTGGCAGATTGCCAACAGGGTCCGAGGGAGATCAAAAAAGGCTGAGGAGGAGGTCGACATGGGTGCTGACGATTTCAATGACTTTTTTCTGGCATAGCGGAGGAATTGGTGAGCCAATTGCCTGATCCGGATGTTGGTGTGGAGAAATACTTGAGGCGGTCTCCCCTGCATGGCAAGGGAACTTTCTTCTTTAGACGGGCGACATTTATTGAGGTCAGGGATGCCATTGATAGCCTAAAGAATAAGAGTAGTCGGGACATTTATGGCATAAGTGTGAAATTGTTGAAGGTTGTTAGAAATATTCTCATATAACTCCAATAACCAAATTAATAAATGCATTTATATATATATATATAATAGGTATATGCATTGCTGATCTTTCCTAACAGTCTGAAACTGGCCAAAGTAATACCAATTTATAAAAAAGGAGACAGGCGTGACGTTGGCAACTATAGACCCATTGCACTCATACCAGTTATCGGCAAAGTCTTTGAACTGATTTTAAAAAATCAGCGATATGATTTTTCTGAAGAAAACAAACTATTCTCAAAAAACCAATTTGGGTTTAGAAGAAAGCTTTCGACCATTCATGCCATAAATGCCCTGTGCGAGTTTATACTTAGGGGTTTTGAGGAGGGTCAACACGTCGGATCCTTATATTGCGATCTATCCAAGGCATTCGACTGCATTTCCCATGATATCTTGACAAGGAAGCTCAGCTTTTATGGCTTAAGTGAGAGCAGTGTAGCTCTCATGCAGGGTTATATCTTGGATCGGAGACAGGTGACGTGTCACAATCAAGCCAAATCCGACCAAAGATTACTTCAACATGGGGTGCCCCAAGGATCCATTCTGGGACCCATGTTATTTTGATCTATATCAATGACATCCACTCGGCTGTTACAGTGGGCGAGGTCAACATATTTGCGGATGATACCACAGTTACAGATGCCGATGCGGATACAGCGGCCTTGGGTCGGAGAATGGATGCAAGCCGCACTAAATTAATGGACTGGTTTATTGCAAACCGTCTTACTCTGAATGCAGATAAAACAGAGACAATCATCTGTAGTCTCACATCTCACGAGTTGAAAAATCCCGCATCAGTGAAGTTCCTCGGCTTTCATGTGGATCCAACCCTAATGTTTGACTGTCATGTAGACTATATACAAGGTGGTCCAACGAAAACTTAACACCTCCATTTTCCTGCTTTAAAATGATACAGGATCTTGGTATGTATGGAAACGGTCTATTATTTCTTAAATCACAACCACTAGCGAAAAATATTCGAGATAAAAGTTTTAGGGTTTTTTATAGTCTATTAGAATTTAAAAAAATTAAGTATACAGGATGAGTGAGAAAGCCGTAGAGAAATAAAGTTACTTTTATTTAATGGAACACCCTCTATCTTAGAATATTTTTGGATTTCACGTAAAATTACAATTATTTTTTATTAAGTGCATCATTAGTCTAAACCTAATAGTTTCCGAGATATTGACTTCTGAAAGATGACATTTTTGAATTTTGACAGCTTCTAGCTCTCTAACGGTACGTCTTAGAGTAAAACGGCGTACATGTCCCTATCTTAGTTTTTAACTATCTTTCTAAAAGTGTCAACTTCCGGTTAAACCGGATGTAGCTCAAAAGCCGGTAATATAGTACTTCCGGTTTAACGGCATTTTTGAGAAGATAATAAAAAAGTAAGATAGGGACATGTAAGCCGTTTTGCTCTATGGAGTACCGTTAGAAAGCTAGAAGCTGTCAAAGTTCAAAAATGTCATTTTTCAAAAGTCGATATCTCGGAAACTATTAGGTTTAGACTGATAATGCACTTAATAAAAAATAGTTGCAATTTTATGTAAAATCGAAAAATATTGTAAGATATTCTCTTCCATTAAAAAAAAAGTAACTTTATTTCTCTACGGCTTTCTGACTCATCCTGTATACTTAATTTTTTAAAATTCTAATAGACAATGAAAAACCCTAAAACTTTTGTCTTGAACGTTTTTTGTTGGCTGTTTTACTTTCAGAAATAATCGACCGTTTCCATACATACCAACGACCCTGCATAGACAATTGTCGGCGGTGGTAGATGTGCGTGTGAGAGTTACCATTTTCTACGCCCTGGTTTAGTCTCTTTGCTGCTATGCCATCTTGGTGTGGGGCCACTCCTCCCATGCGGAAAGGGTATTTGCTCTCCAACGCAGAGCAGTGAGGGTCCTCGCTCATCTCGAGTATCGAGCAGACGCGTATATATGGTCCTCAGGAATACGCATATTAACTTTGAAAAGACAAAAACGAATAAATTTATTCTGTAACCTTTCCAGAGCTAAGCAATTGTTCATATAATAGGGAGACCAGATCATTGATCCATACTCCAGCAAAGAGACAACAAGGGACATATACAACCTTTTACAGGTTACCACAGACAGCTCCCTACAATTACGCAAAACAAAACCAAGGAGTTTAGAAGATTTAATTACAATAGTATTTATATGAGTATTAAAGGTTAATTGTTCATCAAAATAAATGCCCAGATCCTTTATAACATCAGTATATGTAAGGTTAGTGCTCTGTAGACAGTAAGAAGACTCCAGCTTTTTATTTCTTTTATAGAAACTAATGTAGTTACATTTACCAACATTCAAAGATAAACCATTATTAACACACCACTCAGCCGATTCAAGTCACCCTGCAATAGAATCACATCTTCTTCAGAACCAATTACCCTATAAAGCTTCAAATCGTCTGCGAACCACAAAAATTTTTTGTTATTTAAACATACTAGAATGTCATTAATGAAAATTGAATAGTAAAGGTGAACAATGACCCCCCCTGAGGCACGCCAGAGAGCGCACTGAAACCCCGTGATCTGGCTCCACCAATAAGCACCTGTTGAGATCTATCAAAAAGAAAGCTGTCGAACCACGACACTATACTATCAGAAAAGCCAAAGAGTTTTAATTTTTTCACCAAGATAGCGAGAACGACTCTGTCAAATGCCTTGGAAAGTCTGTATCAATGACATCCACCTGTTGTCCCTTCCCCAAAGCACTCTCAGCAGAGCGTCATGAAAAACCAACAAATTGGTTACAGTAGACTTACCAAGACTAAAACCATGTTGTTCACTCAGTAACAATTCCTTACTATAAAAATTAGTTTGGTCATAAATCAGGCTGTCAAAAAGTTTTGGAATGGCAGACTGTATGCACAGAATCCTGTAATTAGTTAGTTTGTTATTGTCCCCCGATTTAAATATCGGTATCACAAAACTGTGTTTTCATTGTGTTGGAAACACTGCGGAGTCCAAACACTTTCTAAACAGAATAAAAAGAAGATAAGCAAGGGCACAAACACAGTTTCTTAAAAAATAGTTTGGTACACCGTCAGGACCTGAACTGAGCTTAGGCGGTAATCGGCAGATCGTGTCATGATCAATGCAACTGACATCTGAGGGTTAGGAATGGTCGCATTCTCGCTGACCTGCCCAAGAGTCACATTATCAAAAGAATTCTCCCGATTATTTACCTCATCCATTATAAAAGCGGGTTGATTTTCACCTGATTATTCAGCGATAATCTCCCGCTCTCCGGTGAAAATCACCCTTGTCAAAAGTGAAAATCTCACCCGTCAGAAATCGTTAGTTTTTTATTTGGTAAATAATCTTCAAAATACATTTCGGGATTGGGAAATAATCAGAAAATCATTCTCAGATTTTTTGCCATTAGGAAATCGCTCTCGGGCAAGCCCTCGAGCGATTTCCACGGCAAAAAATCTTCGGAATGATTTTCGATAATTTCCCTATCCCTTAATATATTACTACAGATAACACACTGTTTTAAAAAACTGGGCAGAGCCTTCAGCAATCTCTTCACAGCCTACAAATTATTGATTATCATGTTACATTAAATTGGGAATTTTATTTATTGCTGTTTTATCATTTAACCTACTCCAAAAGCTCTTAGGATTAGTAAAAAGTAGTTGGTCTAAGTTGGAAATATAATTATGATAACAAACATCAGTCAGGGCTTTGCACCTAGCTCTTAAATTTGAAAAATCCTCATAGTCATCCACCGTTTGACTGCATTGAAAGTTTCTGTTGGCAATTTTCTTTTGCTGAACTAAATGTCTGGGTTAAAAATATTTTAGAAAAAAAATTTTATAAAAAATTTAAAACTAAAATTAATTACAATGAAGAAAATGAAAAAGAAATATTTAGCTATTATAGAAATAGACTGTATAAATCTTAAGAACATAATGGAAAAAGGATTTCCTTTTATAGATTTTTCAATATGTTCAGTATATGAACATGTCGATATTACCAGATGTTACAACTGTGGTGGATATTATCACTCAGCTAAAACTTGCACGAAGGAAAAAGTATTTATGCAGTGTGGTAATACAGGACATACGGCTAATGAATGTATTACTAGTCAGGAAAATTTTAAATGCCCAAATTGTATTGAGATAAACAAAAATTTTAATCAAGAATATTTTATCAATCAGTCACCATTTAATTTTAAATGTGAAACATTTATTCAAAATATAGAAAAAATGAAATCAAAAATTCAATATGAAAATAAAGAATAGCAATTAAAAAATTTAGTAAAAGAAAATTTATTAAAAAATGATGAAGAATATAAGAAAATTTATCATTTAAATATACAAGGGTTTTTAAATTCAAAAGATGAAATTAAACATTTTATAACAAATGATAAACCATTAGTATTATGTTTATCAGAAACTCATGTAACAAGTGAAATAAATACCCAAGAATTGGATGTGGAAAATTATAATTTATATCGTTGCAATTCAAATTCAAGGTATACTGGTGATCTTCTAGTTTATATTTACAACAAAATCTTAGTTACTAAATTTGAAGAAATTGCTGTGGACTATCAATTGGTATATTTATATAAATTTAAAAATTAATATAAATTTGTACGAACTTTTATCTATTATAGATCTCTAAGTGGAAATATAAATGACTTTTTAAAATTTTTTGAAAATAAATGTGAAATTATGTGGGAAAAAAATAATTCAGTAATACATATTGGTGACTTCAATATAAATTATGCAAATGAAGATTATTAAGTCAAAAAATTTAAAAAATTGATAAATTTAAATGGTATGAAACAATTAATAACAGATTATAGAAGAATAACTCAAAAAACCAAAACAATTATAGATTTGATAATATCAAATGGTCATTATTTAAAGACTGGAGTAACATCAGAACCAAAAATTAGTGATCATGATTGGATTTATATAGATACTGAAGATTATATTAAAATAAAATAAAAGCTAGACGCGAAAAATTTTCTTACATAGAAATAGTAGTAAATAAAGTACGTAAAAGCGAACCAGGTGAAATGGGTGAGTCAGGGGTGCTCTCCCCCCCCCCCCCCCGATCACCCCACCCCAGCCGGATGATGAGGACGACGACCGTTCACTTCCAGGCTCATTAAGAGATGAATTGTTGGAAAGGGAAAGTATCCAAGAAAAACGATGGGAGAAGGCCCTGAGGGATAGGAACGATCAATGGAAGAAAGCAATGGATGATGCCCGTCGTGAAGATGGTGAAAAAATTAGAAAATTGGAGGACGACAATAGACGATTGCAGAAAATTCTAATAAGGTATGAGAGCCAGCTAAATAAACTGATGACACCACAAATAAATACAAATGCACAAGCGCACACAGATATACAAGTACATGCAAACACTACTACCGATAATGTTGAGCACACACAACAAACTAATATTACGCAAGAGTACATTATGGACACGGTGATGGACTCAGACCGGGACTCAGATAAAGACAGCGACAATGATAACGACTTTCAGGTAGTTAAAAAATCAAGAAAAAGACAGAGTACAAACAAACAAAAGGACTTAACTTCAAAAAAGCAACAGCTTGATAGGGAGGAATTTTCCACACTGCCAAGCATTAATGATGATATTATTAAAAAGACCTTTACGCAAAAGGAAACAAATGAAGAGGCAGGGGGAAGTTCCTCACAGTCAAGGCAAAAACAGCAAATAGACAACAAGACAGATGAAGTGATAGATGAAAACAGACAGACAAAGGTAAGAGTGCCTCCTATAGTATTACGTGAAAAGAAATACTACGAGAAGATGACTAAGTACCTAAATGAAAATAAAATACAATTTGGTTATGCCATAACGGTGGCAGAGGGAGTTAAACTCCACCCTCCCACGCCGATAGATTATAGGAAAATAGTTACGTTTTTTGATGAACAACACATTCATTACCATTCATTTAGATTTGCGGAGGAAAAAGAACTCCACGTAGTTCTTCGTGGAGTTCTTGAAATATGGCCGGAAGCAAAAATTAAATCAGACTTGGAGTGGCTGGGTTTTACTTCATCTCGCGTAATACGGTGGAAACGGAGTGATGGCAGTGCGATGCCTTTGGTCTTGGTCTTTCTTCCTAAAGATGAAAAACGTATATTTGATCTAACCACTATTGACTATATTCGAATCAAAGTAGAGGTGCAGAGAGCTAAATCTCAGGTAACGCAGTGCCACAGATGCCAGCTGTTTGGGCACTCGCAATTTAAGTGTACAGCACGAGTAAAGTGCTTTAAATGCGCAGAAAATCACGTTTCTCATGAGTGTCCAAACACTGATGGAATGGCACTTTTGTGCGCTAATTGTCAGGGCAGCCATCAATCAAATTCTCGCGAATGCCCAAGGCACCCATTAAACAATAATAAAAACTCAAACATAAAACAAAACCAAAATTCAAGACCCAATTTTAAGTGGGGTACTCAAGACAATAGTCGATTAAATAAATAAATAAATAAATAAATAATTAGCCGTTTATTTCCGACAGGCCGGAGCCCACTTACAGGAAACTCAAACAAATTAATCGAATTATAAACAAAAATCTTACAAAAGTAATGACCTTGCTATACTTAAAATCTAATAACAAAAAGTAAGAAACTAAATCTAAGTTAACAGGAACCAATGACTACTAATGAGGATAGCCGGACATATTGCGCAAGTGTTTTAATATGGTTGGGAGGCTGTCATGAAATATGTCGGAGAGGGCTGAGATACGATTGAAGTTGTGGCACATTTTGTGAATGGGACCTTGAGGCAAAATATTGGATCTCGCGAATGCAAGGAAAAATGTAGGCCGATGTCGGGCACCTGTGCGGGGAACATGAAGCGATAGTTGCTCCAGTAGAAATGGGCAATCGATTTTAGAGTTAAGAAGTTTATGGAGTATCGATAGTGACTGTGAGTCGCGACGTACTGTTAAGGGCAACTCACCAAACCTAGCGAGGATGTGGCCATGCTCGAAACCCCGTTGCGGGTAGATACCATCCTCTCTAAACATAAGATACTTTAGGAATCGCCTTTGGACGGACTCCACAGATTGATTATGGCAATTGTAAATGGGGGACCATATGATTGAGCAATAATCCAACTTTGACCTCACATAGGAGTAATACAACAGTTTAAATGTAGATACATCAGAAAAATGCTTGCAGTTTCGCAAGACAAAGCCCAAGGTTCTAGAGGCGCTAGAAACCATTTGATCAATATGTGGAATAAAGGAGAACCTCTCATCGAAAACGACTCCGAGATCCCTTATGGTGGTGAGTCTGTTCAGTGTGGATCCGTTTATAGAATAATTGAATTGAAATGGAGTTTTTGTCCGAGTGTAAGAAACGACGTTACATTTAGAGATGTTGAGATTCAGTTTGTTATCCAGGCACCACTGGTTAAGAACATCGAGGCTGTCGCGGAGGGATACACAATCCGCGACAGCGTCGATGCGGTTAAATATTTTGAGGTCATCAGCATAGGCGAGTCTGTTGCAGTCAAGCGTCGAGACAAGATCGTTTATAAATATGTTGAAAAGAAGTGGACCCAGGTTAGAACCCTGGGGGACACCCGACGTAGGTACAAACAAGTCCGACCTAAACCCCTCAAACTCAACAAACTGAGTACGATCCAGAAGGTAGGATTGTAATAGTGAGACAAGCCTGTTAGAGAAACCGAACTGGTCAGACGCCTTATGGAGTAGAATGTGGTGTCAATTTGGTCAAAGGCTTTACTAAAGTCCGTGTAAATGACATCGACTTGGCTCCTCTTGTTAATGGCGTCACAGACGTAAACGGAAAACGAACAAAGATTAGCCATACACGATCTTTCGGAAAAAAAACCGTGTTGATATATAGAGAGTCGGTTTCGAATTTTGAAAAACAGGGACTTTTGCAAGATGATCTCAAATACCTTGGAGAAGTTACATAGGATTGAGATACCTCGATAGTTTTCAATATGAGATGGATCGTCCTTTTTAAAGATGGGACAAACTTTGGCAACCTTCTATATTTCTGGAAATACGCCATTGTTCAATGACAGGTTAAAGATATGACAAAGAGGAGCGCTCATGACAAAGGAAGAGTCTTTCACCAGAAAGCTGGGAATACCATCGGGGCCAGACGTAGCTTTATTTTTTAGCGTTTTGCAGGCCGAAATAACGTCCTCGGATGTAACACTGGGTATACCGATTATCTCATATTGGTCTGCTGGATTAAAAGGCTCAGATTGCCAAGGTTGCCCAGAGGTTTTATAGACATTCTTAAAATAATTCGCGAAAGCAGAGACGATGTTATGGGGCCCGTGGACTTGTTGATTTGCATAGTTCATGGTGGCTGGGATTCGAGATTGAACCTTTTTACTTTGGACAAAGGACCAAAAATTGGAAGGGTTGTTTTTTATGTTTGACTCAGCGTTCCTAATATAACCCCTGTAGGCCTGCTGAGACTGTAACTTAATCAGGCTGCGCAAGGCTTTGAACTTCACGAGGTCAGCATTGGATTTGTGAACTTGCAGGCGACGACGTACTCTTTCTTTTTTAAAAATATTGTTAATTAAATCTTTAGTAAACCAGGGGGGAAATCGTCTTCGCCTAGGGGATTTTAGAGGTGTACAGGCGGCAAAGTTGTTATTCAAAATCTCGTAAAAAGATTGACAAGCATTAGCTACATCAGAAGAAGCAATAACGGGGGACCAGTCGGTGTGCGGCATCAGCTCATACAATTTAGGATAGTCAGATTTGCGAAAGTTGAAGTGGAGTGGTTCAGATTTGTTTACGGGAAAGTTGACAACGGGAGGAAGTGCTGCTTGAAAATCAAAAGTTAGAGCAGGGTGATGTGGATCCTCGGCGACCAAAGGCGAATCATTGTGCGCCAGATTGATTTTAAAGTTGGCAAAGACGAGATCAAGAAGCCGGTTATTGGAATTCGGGATGGTGTTGTACTGTGTAAGGCAAAGAAACTCGCTAAGATTTAGTAAGCATTTGTTTCTGAGGCCAAGAGGGGTCGGCCCTGAGAATGAAGGAACATTGAAATCTCCAACGAGGATTATATTTTTTTGGAGCATTGTATCCAGTGACGAAAGGATTTCGAAAAAATTTTCCACCTCGAGGCTAGCGGTGCTGGGAGGAATGTATACAATAAATACATAAAACACACAATAATGATAAGTAATCTTACAACCTAAAAAGTCTATATTTGGCGCGCTGACCCTAATATCGGGGACATCCAGCAGTTCGGAGTTGAGTCTGTTGTGAATACTGAGCATGACACCGCCTCCCCTGGAAGCTGCCATTAAGTATGTTCTTCTATCAGAGCGATAGACTAAGTAACAGTCGGGAAAAAGTTCCGAATCTAGAATATCCGGTTGGAGCCAGGATTCGGTAACAGCGATGATATCGTAATCTGAGGAAGCAGCGTTACTGTAGAAGTTGTGCGTTTTGGTCCGGAGACCTCGAACATTCTGATACGTGCAGGTTAACTCGTTGGTTGAGGTGTTGGAGGGACCAAGTTTTTTGTAGTTATTGTGGGCACGCCGCCAATATACCTCAAAATCAGGTTTTCTTCTCCGTTTGAACGACGAAGCTGCAGTTCTTCCTTGAGGTCTTGAAGCTGTTTTAGTTGTGCCGGAGATAGGTCTGCTTCAATGTAGATTTGGTGGCTGTCGGTAAATATTCTCCTGTTCTTCAGCACAAGTGACACGTCGCTGGAGTTTGAAAGAGTCACTTTTATTGGTTTGTGACCGTTACGGTTAGGCTTGCCAACCGTGACGACATTGGTGGCTCGATTAAGTAATAATAATAACACAAATCGAAAATCGGAGGCAGGACCAGTGGCTGAGGGGATTGAGGCTGCGCTCCGTAAAACCATGGAATCGTTCATGACGCAGTTCCAGTCGGTAATGCAGCAGCAGGTAAAAAACATGATATCAAATCTAACAAATTTCAATAAGTAATGGCTTTGCAAAGTGAGATTGGTTACTTTATTTTGGCTACAATCAACATTAATGGTATCAAGGGCAAAAAACTTGAAATTATTGATTTTTTAGAAAGATATAGCATAGATGTGCTTCTTGTGCAGGAGACATGGTTAAAAGGGGAACGCTTCACGCTCCCGAATTACACTGTCTTCAGAAATGACAGGCAAGTAAGACGAATGGGCGGAACCATGATTCTTGCCAAGAAGAACATCATTGCACAGGCTGCGCCAGGCTTGTCGCATTGTGTCCATATAGAAGGAACTTTCATTAAAATAAAAACCAAAAGTAGGTGGGTCAAACTGGGTTCTGTTTACTGCAGTCCCTCCGTTAACTTCGATGGAGACTGTCTGGCAAAAATTTTCAATAATAACAGTACAATAATTATAGGCGGGGACCTTAATGCCAAAAACAGGATTTGGGGTTGCCGTAATCAAAATTTAAAAGGTCTCACCCTGTATAATAAATCTTTGAATTTTAACTATCAAATACTGCCGCCGGAGGAGCATACGCATATGGCGACAAATGCACTTTCGGAGCTCTTGGACGTCTTTGTAATAAAAAATACAGACCAAATGTCGCAGCCACGCGTGCTCTCTGAGCTAACATCAGATCACAGACCAGTCATAGCAGAATACGGAAATCCAATGGATAGGGGGCATGGATATCGTTCAGTAACGAAGACAAACTGGCCTCTTTTTAAGAGGATATTAGAGGACAAATTACCTCTACCGCCTATCCAAACGAATGACGGAATTGAGAATGCTGTTGCTCAATTAACAGATCGTATAAACACTGCCATGGCCGGTTCATCAAATACAAAGACGTCCAGATTTTCGAAGCAGGGCGCCTTTAACAATGAATTGAAGCTACTCATAAGAAACAAGAATAGTACAATGAGGATGGCGTACCGGACTGGAGATCCTCGCATAAAAGCTCAAGCTAACAGACAAATGCTCGAAGTCAGGAGGCTTCTTAGTCAGCAAGAGTCCTCTCTGTGGAGAGCTAAAATAGCACCTCTGAGAATTGAGGATAACTCTATTTATAAGTTTACAAAGGCCCTAACGAGGGGTGGCGAAAAGCCAATGTCCTTCGTTAGGGACCCTCAAACAAATACAAATATAACAGAGCCAATGCAAAAAGCCGAGCTGTTCGCGGACAGCCTCTGCGAGCAGTTCAGTGAGAATCCTACGAACGACCCACAGAGAGATGCGAGGATCTACAGAACGGTACAGATATATAAAAATATGCCCCAAGACAACGATAATCAAAATATTAGACAAGTGACGTCAGAAGAGGTTGCTTCGGTTATGCAAATAATTAATGTTAAAAAGGCGCCAGGCTTTGACGGCATCAAAAATAAAGCATTGAAGAATTTGCCAGAAAATACAGTTGTTGACTTGGTAAATATAACCCGGGCTATCATCGAAAGGGGCTACTTCCCGAGGACTTGGAAAAAAGCCAAGGTAATATTAATACCCAAGCCTAATCAGGATTTAACATTAGCTGCCAGCTATAGACCTATCAGTCTTTTGTCGTGTCTAGGCAAACTAGTTGAAAAACTTATACTGTATCGAATTAACGATTTTGTATACGACAACGACATTTTACCACCTGAGCAGTTCGGGTTTAGAACTGCTCATTGCACGGTGCGCCAGACGAATAGACTGGCATTTAATGTCCTGAAAGACTTTAATGGCCGCTTTTCAACGGGGGCGATCTTTTTCGATGTTTCAAAAGCTTTCGACAAAGTCTGGCACAACGGACTTATAATAAAGTTAATAAGATTAGGTATGCCAAATTACATGATCAAGCTCATCATATCTTTTCTCGAGGACAGAACATACGCAGTATCGTCAGAAAACGCCACATCAAGTGTTAGGAACATCAGGGCCGGAGTACCGCAGGGGTCCCCCCTTGCGCCGGTACTATATAATGTCTATACGAGTGATATACCTAAACACCCTCAAACGAAATTATATTTGTTTGCTGATGATACCGCTATAACTGCCACCTCGAGACAGCCGTGGTTAGTGATCTCACGTTTGCAACGCCATATAAATCTTCTTCAAAAATGGCTTAGTGACTGGAAAATTCGCCTGAATGAGGATAAGACACAGGCCATTTTTTTCTCAAAGTCAAGAGTAAGACTACCGGAAAGCAGAGTCAAAGTCAATAACAACCAGATGCCGTGGAAAAACACGGTTAAATACTTGAGGCTTGTCTTTGATAAAAAGATGGCCTGGAACGCAAATGCGGATTACCGTTTGGCGTGCGCACAAAGACAACTTTGCGCGCTTTACCCACTTATTAACCGCCAAAGTACGTTAGACAATAGGACAAAGACGAATATTTACAAAGTATTATTACGGCCAGTACTGACTTATGGTATACCAACATGGTGTACCATAAATAAGACAAAGTACAAAAAACTTCAAATCTTTCAAAACAAAATACTACGAATCATTACAAATGCACCTAGACATACACCTACAAGAGTACTACACAATGACATGCACATGGAGACATTAGACGAATTTCTTGACAAAATAATTACAAAATATTACGCACGGACAGACCGTTTCGAACAATGTACTTATTACTCAGTCACACACTCACGCACCACACCAAGCTACATACCGGGTGTTGCATCGTCGAGCGGGACATAGGAAATCCCATGTAATTTTAAATGGGGTCAATTATTGGCTTCCCTAATTATTTTAGAGAAAAATTCTATTTAGGTTTATTAAAGAGCACTAAAACCCACATTCAAAAGAATAACTTTAGATATTTTTGATGAGCCCGTTTACGGGTTATCGCCGATTTCTTTTTAACTATTTCTCCTTTTTATGGCCCCGTATTTGCGGGCACCAGTCAAGGTAAAAGATGACTGTCAAATAAAGTTGTCATTTTAAGGAATATTTGAACATCTTCTTAAAGGTGGATTTATAAACTCGAAAAGTTGGCGAGGTTGAGGTTCAGTTGGTGTTGGAAATAGGAGTTCAATTTAAACTAAAGGGAACACTCAGTTTTATTTATACACTGGTTCATGTTGTTCATGTAAAGCTCATGTAAGGTTCGAAAACTTCCCGGGTAGTTCGAGATAAACAATTTTTATGCTCGGAATTCGGAATATCTAACCTCACAACTTGACCATAACTTCAACCTCACCAACTTTTCGAGTTTATAAATCCAGCTAAGTTCTAACAATTTAATAGTACCTACTACTAGTAAAATATTGAAACATGTAAAATGTCATAATTAACCTTGTAATTGGATACTTTATTTTAGTTTTATTCAAATTAATTTGTACTCATAAATACACCTTTAATATTTTCGATGTACGAGTTTTTATAACAATAAAGCACACATTTCAAAATGACAACTTTATTTGACAGTCATCTTTTACCTTGACTGGTGCCCGCAAATACGGGGCCATAAAAAGGAGAAATAGTTAAAAAGAAATCGGCGATAACCCGTAAATGGGCTCATCAAAAATATCTAAAGTTATTCTTTTGAATGTGGGTTTTAGTGCTCTTTAATAAACCTAAATAGAATTTTTCTCTAAAATAATTAGGGAAGCCAATAATTGACCCCATTTAAAATTACATGGGATTTCCTATGTCCCGCTCGACGATGCAACACCCGGTATAGACTTCCACGCGACTGGCTCCCACCTTAAGAAAAGCAAGCTGCACTAGAAAACTATAAAAATATCATTAGGAAACTAAGAAAAGCATTACCATATTAGCATACAATCAACAAAGCAGCAAAAACAATAAAATTGTCAGCACCCAAACCTACCCAAGAAGTTGTTCTGAACAGAAGTACGATTAAGAAGAGGAGTAAAAGATAAAGATCTAACTCAATGTCCAAATTTAAGTCAATAAATTAAAATAAAAAGAGAATGCAAAATAATGAAATACATTGATCACAAAAAATTGTCAGACGAACTTTCTTTATGTGTATGACTATTTGATAACTCAAATATAAATATTTTGACTTATGAAGTACAGTAAAACACAATTAAACTGTAAAATGTCCACTATATTTAACTATGAAATGACATGTCTCGCTAACACTGTAGCTTCGTCAGATGACACTGGTATAATGATTGTTAAAAATAATTAATGCACAATAAGGTTCAGATAATTTAAGATAACAATAACAATAGAGGGAGGGTTACAATTTTGGGGAAAACCAACGGGTGGTTGTTGTAATTATAATAAAGTAGGTAATGTGTTTATTACAGAGCCCTAAAAATGTTACAGTGTTAGCGAAACATGTCATTTCATAGTTAAATATAGTGGAAATTTTACAGTTTAATTGTGTTTTACTGTACTTCATAAGTCTATAGTTGTGGATTTCCACCTAGTATCGGCTGAATCTATCAATAAATATTTTGTTTAAAAAAATTATGGACAATATAAAAAACTGTATAAACAAAGTGAAAATTGAAAAGAAAATCACCCATAGAAATCATATGACCCCATGGTTTGATAAACATATTTTGAAAGCGAGAAAAAATAGGGATCAAATGTATAAAAAATATATTTTAACCAAAAATATTGATGATTGAAATGCATATATGATTTTAAAAAATCGTAATGTCAACATTACAATACAAAGACGTCCAGATTTTCGAAGCAGGGCGCCTTTAACAATGAATTGAAGCTACTCATAAGAAACAAGAATAGTACAATGAGGATGGCGTACCGGACTGGAGATCCTCGCATAAAAGCTCAAGCTAACAGACAAATGCTCGAAGTCAGGAGGCTTCTTAGTCAGCAAGAGTCCTCTCTGTGGAGAGCTAAAATAGCACCTCTGAGAATTGAGGATAACTCTATTTATAAGTTTACAAAGGCCCTAACGAGGGGTGGCGAAAAGCCAATGTCCTTCGTTAGGGACCCTCAAACAAATACAAATATAACAGAGCCAATGCAAAAAGCCGA
The DNA here is from genome assembly GCA_963920685.1 of Polydrusus tereticollis. Classification (NCBI taxonomy): domain Eukaryota; kingdom Metazoa; phylum Arthropoda; class Insecta; order Coleoptera; family Curculionidae; genus Polydrusus; species Polydrusus tereticollis. The sequence continues at coordinate 22,451,774 of OY987336.1, forward strand.
GCTGTTCGCGGACAGCCTCTGCGAGCAGTTCAGTGAGAATCCTACGAACGACCCACAGAGAGATGCGAGGATCTACAGAACGGTACAGATATATAAAAATATGCCCCAAGACAACGATAATCAAAATATTAGACAAGTGACGTCAGAAGAGGTTGCTTCGGTTATGCAAATAATTAATGTTAAAAAGGCGCCAGGCTTTGACGGCATCAAAAATAAAGCATTGAAGAATTTGCCAGAAAATACAGTTGTTGACTTGGTAAATATAACCCGGGCTATCATCGAAAGGGGCTACTTCCCGAGGACTTGGAAAAAAGCCAAGGTAATATTAATACCCAAGCCTAATCAGGATTTAACATTAGCTGCCAGCTATAGACCTATCAGTCTTTTGTCGTGTCTAGGCAAACTAGTTGAAAAACTTATACTGTATCGAATTAACGATTTTGTATACGACAACGACATTTTACCACCTGAGCAGTTCGGGTTTAGAACTGCTCATTGCACGGTGCGCCAGACGAATAGACTGGCATTTAATGTCCTGAAAGACTTTAATGGCCGCTTTTCAACGGGGGCGATCTTTTTCGATGTTTCAAAAGCTTTCGACAAAGTCTGGCACAACGGACTTATAATAAAGTTAATAAGATTAGGTATGCCAAATTACATGATCAAGCTCATCATATCTTTTCTCGAGGACAGAACATACGCAGTATCGTCAGAAAACGCCACATCAAGTGTTAGGAACATCAGGGCCGGAGTACCGCAGGGGTCCCCCCTTGCGCCGGTACTATATAATGTCTATACGAGTGATATACCTAAACACCCTCAAACGAAATTATATTTGTTTGCTGATGATACCGCTATAACTGCCACCTCGAGACAGCCGTGGTTAGTGATCTCACGTTTGCAACGCCATATAAATCTTCTTCAAAAATGGCTTAGTGACTGGAAAATTCGCCTGAATGAGGATAAGACACAGGCCATTTTTTTCTCAAAGTCAAGAGTAAGACTACCGGAAAGCAGAGTCAAAGTCAATAACAACCAGATGCCGTGGAAAAACACGGTTAAATACTTGAGGCTTGTCTTTGATAAAAAGATGGCCTGGAACGCAAATGCGGATTACCGTTTGGCGTGCGCACAAAGACAACTTTGCGCGCTTTACCCACTTATTAACCGCCAAAGTACGTTAGACAATAGGACAAAGACGAATATTTACAAAGTATTATTACGGCCAGTACTGACTTATGGTATACCAACATGGTGTACCATAAATAAGACAAAGTACAAAAAACTTCAAATCTTTCAAAACAAAATACTACGAATCATTACAAATGCACCTAGACATACACCTACAAGAGTACTACACAATGACATGCACATGGAGACATTAGACGAATTTCTTGACAAAATAATTACAAAATATTACGCACGGACAGACCGTTTCGAACAATGTACTTATTACTCAGTCACACACTCACGCACCACACCAAGCTACATACCGGGTGTTGCATCGTCGAGCGGGACATAGGAAATCCCATGTAATTTTAAATGGGGTCAATTATTGGCTTCCCTAATTATTTTAGAGAAAAATTCTATTTAGGTTTATTAAAGAGCACTAAAACCCACATTCAAAAGAATAACTTTAGATATTTTTGATGAGCCCGTTTACGGGTTATCGCCGATTTCTTTTTAACTATTTCTCCTTTTTATGGCCCCGTATTTGCGGGCACCAGTCAAGGTAAAAGATGACTGTCAAATAAAGTTGTCATTTTAAGGAATATTTGAACATCTTCTTAAAGGTGGATTTATAAACTCGAAAAGTTGGCGAGGTTGAGGTTCAGTTGGTGTTGGAAATAGGAGTTCAATTTAAACTAAAGGGAACACTCAGTTTTATTTATACACTGGTTCATGTTGTTCATGTAAAGCTCATGTAAGGTTCGAAAACTTCCCGGGTAGTTCGAGATAAACAATTTTTATGCTCGGAATTCGGAATATCTAACCTCACAACTTGACCATAACTTCAACCTCACCAACTTTTCGAGTTTATAAATCCAGCTAAGTTCTAACAATTTAATAGTACCTACTACTAGTAAAATATTGAAACATGTAAAATGTCATAATTAACCTTGTAATTGGATACTTTATTTTAGTTTTATTCAAATTAATTTGTACTCATAAATACACCTTTAATATTTTCGATGTACGAGTTTTTATAACAATAAAGCACACATTTCAAAATGACAACTTTATTTGACAGTCATCTTTTACCTTGACTGGTGCCCGCAAATACGGGGCCATAAAAAGGAGAAATAGTTAAAAAGAAATCGGCGATAACCCGTAAATGGGCTCATCAAAAATATCTAAAGTTATTCTTTTGAATGTGGGTTTTAGTGCTCTTTAATAAACCTAAATAGAATTTTTCTCTAAAATAATTAGGGAAGCCAATAATTGACCCCATTTAAAATTACATGGGATTTCCTATGTCCCGCTCGACGATGCAACACCCGGTATAGACTTCCACGCGACTGGCTCCCACCTTAAGAAAAGCAAGCTGCACTAGAAAACTATAAAAATATCATTAGGAAACTAAGAAAAGCATTACCATATTAGCATACAATCAACAAAGCAGCAAAAACAATAAAATTGTCAGCACCCAAACCTACCCAAGAAGTTGTTCTGAACAGAAGTACGATTAAGAAGAGGAGTAAAAGATAAAGATCTAACTCAATGTCCAAATTTAAGTCAATAAATTAAAATAAAAAGAGAATGCAAAATAATGAAATACATTGATCACAAAAAATTGTCAGACGAACTTTCTTTATGTGTATGACTATTTGATAACTCAAATATAAATATTTTGACTTATGAAGTACAGTAAAACACAATTAAACTGTAAAATGTCCACTATATTTAACTATGAAATGACATGTCTCGCTAACACTGTAGCTTCGTCAGATGACACTGGTATAATGATTGTTAAAAATAATTAATGCACAATAAGGTTCAGATAATTTAAGATAACAATAACAATAGAGGGAGGGTTACAATTTTGGGGAAAACCAACGGGTGGTTGTTGTAATTATAATAAAGTAGGTAATGTGTTTATTACAGAGCCCTAAAAATGTTACAGTGTTAGCGAAACATGTCATTTCATAGTTAAATATAGTGGAAATTTTACAGTTTAATTGTGTTTTACTGTACTTCATAAGTCTATAGTTGTGGATTTCCACCTAGTATCGGCTGAATCTATCAATAAATATTTTGTTTAAAAAAATTATGGACAATATAAAAAACTGTATAAACAAAGTGAAAATTGAAAAGAAAATCACCCATAGAAATCATATGACCCCATGGTTTGATAAACATATTTTGAAAGCGAGAAAAAATAGGGATCAAATGTATAAAAAATATATTTTAACCAAAAATATTGATGATTGAAATGCATATATGATTTTAAAAAATCGTAATGTCAACATTTTAAGAAAAGAGAAGAAAAAATATTATGAAGAACAAATAGATGAAAACAAACATGACTAAAAAAAATTAGGAAAACTTAAAAAAAATTTGTCAAACCAAAAGCAAAAAGTGAAATTAGAGAAATTATATTTGAAGATAGAAAAGAAACGAATCAGTTAAAAATCGCAGAAAAAATGAATATGTATTACACAAATAGTATTAAAGAAATAGTTGCAGAAATAGAAAATGGAATTTGGAATATAAAATCAAATAATAATTATGGTGAAATTTTAACAAAAAAAATAATGAAAGAGACATTTGGCAGCATTGGAAATATATTACTTAAATTAATTAATACAAGTTTGAAATATGGAGAAATACCTGATGATTTAAAATGTTCATGTATAACACCAGTACCAAAAGTAAAAAATACAAAAAAATATACTGAAATGAGGCCGATAAATTTATTATGGGATATTGAAAAACTTTTAGAGACGACAGTTTAAAAACGAATATTAAATTTTATTGAAGAAAACAACATTTTAGTAAATATTCAAGCAGGTTTTAGAAAAATATATTTAACAGAAACAGCAGCACAATATATTATTGAAAATTGGGAGAGAAGTGTTGACAAAAATAAAATCATTCTGGCAGTATTTTTGGATTTTAAACTTGCTTTTGAGGCTATTGATAGAAATAAATTATTAAATAAATTATATCAGTATGGTTTAAGGGGTATTGTATATAATTGGTTTAAAAATTACTTAAATTTTCGACAACAAATGACTAAAATAAATGAAACATTTTCAAAAAGGCAATTTAATAATATCGGTGTACCACAAGGTAGTATTTTAGGTCCTTTATTATTTATTTTATATATAAATGATACGCCAAATATTTTGTCAAATACTAATATTCAAATGTTTGCTGATGATACTTTAATATACGTAAAAGGTAAAAATATTTTAAGTTGCATAGATAGTCTAAATTCTGAATTAAAATTGGTATCAAACTGGCTAAAAGTAAATAAATTAAAATTAAATATTTCTAAAACGAAATTTATAGCAATAGGAAATAATATAAATTATGAAAATATAAATATTTTTATAGATGACCAAAGATTAGAAATAGTTCAGTCTTTTAAATATTTAGGGATAATAATGGATTCTAAATTAAAATTTGATGCTCATTTTGAAAACACTATATCTAAAATTGGAAAAAAAATTAATTATTTCAAAAGAGTAAGTAAAAATTTAAGTTTATTTTCAAGAAAAACAATATATAACACAATAATTTTACCTCATTATTTGTATTGCAAACGCAAAACTTTGAAAATCATAACTATCAAACCAGAAACAATCAAAATTTTTGTTTAGGGAAAGTGACAAAAAATTTGACATATAAATCAATCTTTTTTAAAGGACTTCACGAATATAATAATTTAGATTATTTAATTAAGAAACAAAATTCCCTAAGTAAATTTAAAAAAATCCTTAAAAATATTATTACTTAGAAAACAAAATATCTGATAAAACTTATTTAAAAATATTTTTGGTGCATAAAATTGTAATTTTAAATGTTTTAATTATTGTTAAAAAACTAGAATTTCTAATATTGTAGCAGTATTGCTAAAATAAATCTTGTTACTACTACTACTACTACTACCAACTGGGAAAATGTGAGGTTTTGAATATTTTAAGAGGAACGAACAAAGCTATAAGCCATAGGTACTTACTATATGATAGAACAATGAAACGGCTTCATTAATACCAATTTGATCCAAATCCCGAACCCAATTGACCGCACATAAATAATTATTGATGCCCAAAAATCACCATTTTTAAAGTTATCAAAAAAGTCTACATAATTTAAAGACTCAGGCTGCTCACTCTCTTTTAATATATATATTTTATTACTTATTTGTAATACTATATTTTAAACATATTATGGTTTTAATGACAACTATTGACTTTTAATTGATATTTTTAAATTTATGTGTTGACATAATATGTAAAAATTTCCAATTTTAAACACGAATAAAGGAATTTTGAATTTTTGAATTTTTTGATCCACCACTATGAACATTCATTTTGACTTATAGCGAGATGCTTATTTACTTAAAATTAAAGAGAACCGTCTCGATGCACTCGTAATCACTGATAGTAGCCAATAATTCAAGAGCAAATTTAACTAGGTGTTAACTCGTCAACAGTCTACACTAAAACTAAAAAAAAAATAATGGCATTTAACAAACCTACGTAACTTGACATTCAAATTTGAAGCGTTGCTTTGTATACGATGATTAGATGGCTCTGACGAATCCTGTATAATGGTGATATTACTGATAAATTAGTATTATACAACAATATTATTACAACTTAATAATAATAATGTTTTTCTCTATTACAGCATTGGCCAACATCCAGATTGCAGATTCCAGATCCAACAGCAGCATTATAATCGGGTTAGCCAAAAACTTATTGTTAACGTTGAAAATGACTTGGGAATATTTCGGCAAAGAAATGTATACAAACACCGCCTTCATAAGGGTTCAGAGAAAGTTAAGTTTAAATGTGATCAGTGTGACTTTCAAACTAAGTATAAAGCTAATTTCAGTCAACACCTTCTTTTGCACATGGATCCAGGGAAAGTCAATATGTTTAAATGTGATCAGTGTGATTATGGAACGTTTCGGAAAGATGATTTAAAGGGGCACCTTCTCCGGCATTATGGTCCAGGGGAAGTTAATATGTTTAAATGTGATCAGTGTGATTTTGAAAGCAAACGCAAAAATGCTTTAAAGGCTCATCTTCTCCGACATAAGGATCCAGAGAAAGTTAATTTGTTTGAATGTGGTCAGTGTAATTATGGAAGCATATGGAAAGGTGCTTTAAAGATGCACCTTCTCCTGCACACGAATCCAGTCAAAAAGTTTAAATGTGGTCAGTGTAATTATCGAAGCCATCGGAAAAGTGATTTAAAGAGGCACCTTCTCGTGCACACGAATCCAGCAACAGTTAATTTATTTAAATGTGATCAGTGTGGTCTTCAAAGTAAACACAAAGGTGCTTTAAACGCTCATCTTCTTCGACATAAGGATCCAAGGAAAGTTAATTTGTTTAAATGTGGTCAGTGTGATTATCGAAGCATTTGGAAAGGTGGTTTAAAGAGGCACCTTCTCGTGCACACGAATTCAGCAAAAGTTAATTCATTTAAATGTGATCAGTGTGAGTATCGAAGCATTCGGAAAGATGATTTAAGGAGGCACCTTCTCCTGCACACGTATCCAGTCAAAAAGTTTAAATGTGGTCAGTGTAATTATCGAAGCCATCGGAAAAGTGATTTAAAGAGGCACCTTCTCGTGCACACGAATCCAGCAACAGTTAATTTATTTAAATGTGATCAGTGTGGTCTTCAAAGCAAATACAAAGGTACTTTAAACGCTCATCTTCTTCGACATAAGGATCCAAGGAAAGTTAATTTGTTTAGATGTGGTCAGTGTGATTATCGAAGCATTTGGAAAGGTGGTTTAAAGATGCACCTTCTCGTGCACATGAATCCAGCAAACGTTAATTTATTTAAATGTGATCAGTGTAATTATCGAGGCAAACAGAGAAGTCATTTAAAGAGGCACCTTCTCGTCCACACGAATCCAGCAAAAGTTAGTTTATTTGAATGTGATCAGTGTGGTTATCAAAGCAAGCACAAAAGTACCTTAAAGGCTCACCTTCTCCGACATAAGAATCCAGGGGAAGTGAATATGTTTAAATGCGCGGTCAATATCCGAGGTCGTTTAAGCGATTGCTAATTAACTGAATTTGCATATGCTCCATTGACAAATAATGTGATAACACTATCACACTGAATATTTTAATTTTGATAAGTTTTATATCTTTTTGGTTAATTACTATTTATATATAATAATGTCTGATTATGGTCCAAGTTATCAATGTCCTGTTAACTTTGCCTACTAGATAACTTCTAACAGTGCGTTCAGCATGCATAGCAACTCTTTTCACACTTTCATACTTTTTGCTCGAACATCATTCGGCATAGGACGTTGATGTTAAAAGTGCAAGCTCTCATCCGTTCGTTACTAGCCGGGGTAGCTCATATGGAGTAAAGTCTAAAAGCCCAAGGTCGGCAGGTGAAGCTTGAATTGCGGGCGTGCGCACTCTGTTGATTTGCAGAAAAAGGTGATATCGTTGGTTTTGACCGATTAAATTTAAATCATAAAAAAAATTAAAAGTATTCAGTATCCTTGGGTGAAATTTCCCTCTTTGGAATTTCATTTTGTAAAATAAATATTTCATTTTTTATTATATTCTTTGGCCCTGGCCCCTGCGCTTGTATGATGGAAGTAATTTCCGCAAGTACCCATTTTGTGGTACACGAAGATGATGGGCAAGTTCCAACGAGCAGTGACCAAGTGTTGTTACAAAAACAGAGCTGTAAGTTAATCCATTATTTGTCGGATTTTATAACAATTAACACGAACTAATATTTTAATAGAAAATCCCATGTAAATTTTGAGGTGGCTAAATATTCGCTCCCCTCTAAATTTTACAGACAAATTGTATTATAATTTTTTGTAGAGGCCAATATAATAAACTCATGTACCAAGTTTGAATAAATTTTAATAAGCCACTCCTAACTTATTCAAATTAATGTGATGGCAAAATTACGAAATTTTCATAGTTTAGGTGATACAGCAAATACCAACAAATGATTTCTATGACGCTATTGTCAAAAATTGACGTAAAGCTAGACATAACGAATAAAGATTATTTCACGTTATAAACAAAATTAATTTTAAATGTATCTTAGACTTTGACCGATTTTAATCTATGACTATGTGTGTGCGTTACTGATTGTTGAATGTTGATAATTTTTCGTTCTAACCTACCACTCGCCCTGAGGATGATCTATTGATCGAAACGCGTAGAAATGAAATTTTTAAATAAAGAAGGTGATAGGACTTTCCCAATCCTATTTATCCCTCATTAAACAAATTTTCGTTTTACCAATCTGGGAGTCACACATCCAAAATAAAAGACAACATTATGTTTTTCTTATTAAGCTTTTAATTTAGCATAACATACCTAAAACTACAGATTTTCACAAACACATTAATTAATTAAATGTTCAAACAACCCTCCATTAACAGCTAAACAATATCCTAACCGATCATAAAATTCATTTCTAACATTACGAGTTGATATTAAAAAATTCTGTCACATTCTAACGAAATACAATTTTTTAGCTGGTCTAGATTTTCAAATTTTACATCTTTATAAATAAAATATTTTCAGTGCCCCCTCAGAAAAAAGTCGTTTGGCGAAAGGTCAGGAGACCTGGCTGGCTAAAGGATTAGATGCCGTGGGCAAATAATATTTATTCAAAGAAACTAAAACACACTGTTTACTAATTCCACTATATTAAAAGCTAGCACGGTAGCGTTTTCAAGAACGAATACTAACAATTACATCTAAGGTACAATGAGGTGCACTGCACGTTTTGGGTTTTTCCAATTATGTAAATAGAGTATTAATATAAATGCCCCTCATTGTACCTTAGATGTAATTGTTAGTATTCATTCTTGAAAAAGCTACCGTACTAGCGAAACTAGTTGAAATTTGTAAAAAAATTTTCTAAGTTTTAATATAGTGGAATTAGTAAACAGAGTGTTGTATTTTCTTTGAATTTATCATGAAATTCCACCAAGTAACGGCAGAAACAGTTCAATAATATTTACGTTAAAAATATTTTGCAAGTATTCCTTAACTATGAGAGAATTATGAGCAGGACCACCATCCACGATACCAAATTTCCTGATCGTCGCGTACAACTTCTAGTGCGGGTTCAATTCGATTTTGTAGTAAGTCCCAATAGATTACTGCTGTAAGGTTGCCTTCCATAAAAAATGCTCCAATAATGTGATGTCCTACAATTCCCGCCCAAACATTAATTTTTGTGGATATTGCGTCCGACTATGAACAAGATGATGTTCATTTTCTTGGCTCCAATACCGGCAATTTTAAACATTTGGTTCGTTGTTGAGGGTGAATGTACATCCATCGGTAAAATAAATATTTCCAAAAAAATCCCTATTATTATTTGCTTTTTCCATTACCTTAAAACAGGATACCATTCTCCGTTCTTCATCACCTAGCCATAGCTCTTGATGTTTTTCATACTTGTAAGGAAAATATTTATGTTTTTTTAAAGTGCGTAACACTGTGGTTTGAAGTTTTCCTACTGATTGCCCAAGAATCCTCGTGTGAATCATTTTATTTTCCTCCCCGTTAGTAAAATATCAAAATCTCTATTATCCCTTTCTTTAGCTCTATTTACATTCTGAGTTGGGCATTTACAGTTATTTATTACAGTGCCTTTGGACTCAAATGTACCAAGAATAAGTTTAATTAATGAAATGCAAGGGATAGGCTTATCGAAGAATTGAACTAAAAACATTTCAGATACTGCTCTTATTGTTTTCTGTATAATACCACTTAATCATAGTTACTCTTTTTTAATGAAATAGCTCATATTTAGCTATAATTAAAGCGCCTTCAATGAAAATGTTGGCACTGACGCTGCTTTTCGTTTTGTCAATGCCAACTAATAATTTGCTGGTGTTTGTTGTATTACCTAAAATATGAACATTTCGTAATATTGCCATCACATTTAATTGAATTAGTTAGGATTGGCTTATTCAAACTTGGCACATAGGTTTATTATATTGGCCTCTTCAAAAAATTATTAAAGAATTTTTTTCTAAAATGTACAGGGGAGCCAATATATATTTAGCCACCTCAAAGTTTACATCGGATTTCCTATGTTTAACTAAGCCATGCATTACCCGGTATGTGCCTTTGAATAAAAATATTTGTGAGATATTTAATATTCCTCAATTCTCTGGGACATTCCAAAGAATGAATGAAGAACCGGAAGTTGAAAACAAGATTTCGAATAGAGAGAGAACACATTTTTTAATTAATACCATCGAAACTTTCAGTTATCAACTAGACACAGAAGTTAAAAAAAATGTATGGGAAAAGATCGCCGTACTCTGTACCGTAGAGTTAAAAAAAAAATAACATATCAACAAGTTGAGAACAAATGGAAGAGGCTAAAAAGAACTTATAAAAATATTATCTTGCATAATATTACCACAGGAAAAGAACGAAAAAATTGAGTATTTTTTATGTAGTAGTGATGAGGTTCTGAAATGCCAGGATTCTGTTAAAACTTTTAGTCCTCTGGGGTCAGAAAACTTTCAAAATACTATTCACAGGTCTTCATTTACTAACAAGAGAAAGCAGATAGAAAGTGCTTCATTGCAGCGACATAAAGAGAAGCTAGCAAGAATGGACAGATTCAATGATTTATCTAAAAAATGTAAAGAATTTATCATTTCAGTATATTTTTGAATGTATCTGGTATCATTTTTTAAAAACTGTCACTTTCTATTATATGCGGACGATCTGAAAATATTTAGCAGGGTAAGTAGTGTGGATGACCGCTATTAGAACGCGAAATTGATAAATTGTTGGAATGGCGTAAAACTAATATAATGGAGCTAAATACCTCAAAATGCAAAATCATATCATTCTCGTGGCAGGAAATGTCAAGAATACACTTATATTTTGTTTTTAATTCTAAGCTTCCCAAAGTAAACTTAATCGACGACCTGGGAGTCATACTAGACCCAGAACCCCAAGAACTAAGATTTAATGACCATATTAATTTTGTGGTAGAGGAAATTAAAGTCGTACTTGTTATATATCACAATTTAATTCAGTTTTCTGACACGTGTTTCAACCCTTGCGGATCATTATCAAAGGCATATAAGGCAATACTAAATTCTACATGTCATTAAAAAAAAACTGACAGATTATGGGTTATTTTGGTCCTTAATTTACAGGTATTGGCCAAAGGTACAACTAAATTACGGGTGTGGTTATAGAGGTATTTACATCTAAGTAATAAAATTAGGAAAATGATATTGTGTATATAATTATGGGTTTTTTCGTTCATAATTATTGACAGTGTTTATTGCATATTTATATTAAGTTATTAGGCTATTAAGTATTAGATTGGCACCTGAAGGTATTTCAATTTGATTATTAACAACATTACATCGATTTTTTAAGGCTTTTTTGATTGCTAATGTTTCTAATAGGTTGAGTTTTCTACCCTTGTGTTGAGTATATATCGGTTTTATTTTGTTGGATATTAAGTGGTTATTTATTATACAGTGGTCCGCTATTTCTGTTTTATTTTGTTTTTTTGAGTTGTGTGACCTGTATATCTGATTGAACTGTATTTCGCGTTTGATGGAAGGGGACGTCCTCGGTAGAGTAGTTTTTTTGTTTTTGTCTGAGTTTTTTCTTTAGGGTCTACCAAATACAATGTGATGACTGTGATGAAATCTGTATATGTCAAACAGGTAGAAACTTTAAAACTAGGCTTAAAGAACATAAGACATCCATTTTAAAAAAAAAACAAAATAAAACAGGAATAGCGGACCACTGTATAATAAATAACCACTCAATATCCAACAAAATAAAACCGATATATACTCAACACAAGGGTAGAAAACTCAACCTATTAGAAACATTTGCAATCAAAAAAGCCTTAAAAAATCGATGTAATGTTGTTAATAATCAAATTGAAATACCTTCAGGTGCCAATCTAATACTTAATAGCCTAATAGCTTAAGATAAATATGCAATAAACGCTGTCAATAATTATAAGCGAATCACACCTGTAATTTAGTTGTACCTTTGGCCAATACCTGTCAATTAAGGACCAAAATAACCCATCATCTGTCAATTTTTATTTTAATGACATGTAGAATTTAGTATTGTCTTATATGCCTTTGATAATGATCCGCAAGGGTTGAAACACGTGTCAGGAAACTGAATTAAATTGTGAAATATAACAAGTACGACTTTAATTTCCTCTACCATGTAATATCCATTTCACCAAGCATGTAGCCCATCACAAATCAATTATATATTAATTTTGTTTCGGCAAAGGCATTGAGGATGGCTGGTTTTATAATGCGTCATTGCTGGGATGCTTCCAATATTGAGGTTTTAAAGTCCCTTTATTATTCGTTAGTACGTAGTCACCTTGAATATTGCTGTACTCTCTGATCACCTTGTTATAAAATCCATACTCAACGTATCGAACGAGCACAGTCAAAGTTTGTCAATTTTTTGCTTTACAAGGTTGGAATCGACAAATAGTTGTTCACTCACCAACACCGTCTACAAATATTGAGTATGAATAGCCTGAAAATGCGTAGAATTTATCTCGCCTTTTGTTTGGGTTTCAAATAATAACTAATAAAGCTAACTGCTCTAAACTCTTAGCTCAAAATTAATTTTTGTGAGCCTGCGCATGATACTCGTTTGCAGGGTATGTTTTTGGGTAACAGAAGCCGAACAGATGTTGTTAGAAACAATAATATCAATCGTATTTTTCACTACTTCAATATAATATGTTCCCCCAAATTTTGAATTTGACTGTACACTGACAACATTTAAAACAAAGATTAACCTACTCCTAAAATGTTTGCAATTAGAGTAAAATTGCAGATTCGATGTACTTACACGTTGGAACAGTTAATGTTTTAGGTTCTAATTTGATCATTATTTTTACTGTACTAAATTGTGTGTATTATATTTTGTTGTAGTATAGTTAGTTATTGGTTTGTTTTTTTGTACTATTTGCGATATTTGCCTGTAACGTACATTTGTCAAATAAATAAATAAATCCTGTTGTAAAAAAAATTTTAAAATTCACCAAAAGGGTAGATTTCTTTTTAAATGATTATGGAAAGACATTTTCAATAGCTTTAGAAATATATGAGGTGCATCAATAATAATTATAAATATTTTTAATGGAATGCCCTGCTTATTTTTATCTTTATTAAATGCCTTTCTTTCCTGATTCCAAAAATATATTATAGTTTGTCTCTATATTACCTCGAGCCGATTTGAAGATGAGTGATCAGATATATACAGAGTGACAAAAAAGTCGCGCATAATGCCTGTAACTTTTGAATTACCTCGTATACGAAAAAGTGACCTTAAGTTGTTATAGTTATTTATGTATCTAGGGAATTATAATGGTCTTAATTACCGAGGGCAAAGTTTACGTCCCGAGGGCCTTTGGCCCGAGGGACAGCAATTGCCCGAGGTAATTGAGACCCTTATAATTCCAGTGATACATAGATAATTTTATTTCTGACCGATTTTAGTAACATTTTGTTCATTTTTAAAGTGGAATAATGTTTCAATAGATGACAATTAAATTGACATTAGATGTCAATCGTTTGATTTTATGTCAAATTTTTCTTAATATCCCAGGGGAGTTATGACCCTTATAATTCCCGCGTAACTAAGACGTTATAAGCTAATAATATACCGGTCAAAAATAAAGTAAATTATTCCCCACATTTCTACCTGCATGAATTTTTTCTGTCATTTCGGGTTTGGTTGCCATACAGACCAACTTACTTTTTTAAATGGAACACCCTGCATATAATTGCATATTTGGATTCTACTGGGAATACTCTGAGTTTACACCTATCTGCAAGCGTTTCCGAGATAATGACAGCTCAAAAATGAAAAACTTCCTAGATATAATTATTCCTACTTAATACCCACCAGTTGAGTCAAGGTGTTTTCATGACAGCGAGGTGTCAATTTTGAGTTCTTATTTCTAATTTGTTTACACTATGGTTCATCTGAATGAGAAACAACGAGTTAAAATTTTAAAAATGAGCGGTTACGATAATATGAAGAGATCGTAAGATCAGGTTTGTCAACTTTTCAATAAATTATATCCAAATAGGTCTCCAATAAATCAGTCAATGGTGTGTCTAGTAGTAAAGAAATTTTAAGAAACAGGCAGTGTTATGGAAACCGCTAGATCAGGTCGACCTAAAACAGCACCGGAGGAGATAAAGCTTTGGATATCATGCTCTCAATACATGAAAATACAACACATTCATCCAGGCCAATGACGATGGATTTTAATGTGTCTCATCAGTCAGTGAAAAATTTGTAAGCAGGAGAAGTTGCATCTTTACAAGATAAAGTTGGTGCACGAGTTATACGAGGACGATTTTGAGAGAAGGGCTGAATTTTGTGAGCTGATGATGGAAAAATGCAATAACGATAGTAATTTCGCAACAAATATCATTTTCTCGGATGAAGCTACTTTCCATTTAAATAGCATTGTTAATAGACACAATTATTGTTATGGGTCTGCTGAGAATACTCACTGGTTCCAGGAAGGCCATACTCAGAGGCCCGAAAAAGTTAATGTTTGGGCGGGCATAGTTGGTAGACATATTGTGGGACCTTTTTTCATAGATAGTACTTTAAATGGCGAAAAATATCTGAACCTCCTCGGGAATCACAAAATTCCTTCTTGCAGAATGGTTTTATCGGGTGCAAATAATGGCATAAAAAAACAGGTATGGTTCCAGCAAGATGGAGCACCTGCGCATTATGCGGCAAATGTTAGACAATACATAAGCGAACAATTTCCAGGACGTTGGATAGGCAGAAGAGGTGATATTGACTTTCCAGAGCGATCCCCGGACTTAACCCTGCTCGACTTCTTTTTGTGGGGACACTTAAAGAACAAAGTCTACGTTAAACGTCCAAATGACTTAGAATCCTTAAAAGTCAGAATTAGTGCTGAAATTCAGGTCATTCAGAGGACTCCCTTTTAAACGTTGTGGACGGGTTCAGGGATTGAGTGGCGCTCTGCTTAGCAGAGAATGGTGGTCATTTTAAACACCTGATCCACTGAAAAGGTTTCACTTGTTTATTATTCCGATGTTAAGTTGTTCAATTTTCTAGGCTGTTTAGTTTATTATTATCAAATTTGTCATAATTTTAAATAAACAAAAATTGAAAATACAAAAAATTTAGAGTTTTCCCAGTAGAATCCAAATATGCAATCATATGCAGGGTGTTCCATTAACAAAAAAGTAAGTTGGTCTCTATGGCAACCAAACCAGAAATGATAGAAAAAATTCATGCAGGTAAAAATGTGAGGAATAATTTACTGAACAACTTTCATAAAGGTCACTTTTTCGTATACGAGGTAATTCAACAGTTACAGGCATTATATGCGACTTTTTCGCCACTCTGTATTAGGGGTAATGCTCTTAGGTGGTTACAATCTTATTTAAATGATAGAGTTCAGTATGTTAAATGTCGTAAAGGATGGGGTTATAGGTAAGTCACAGCCCTTAAGATCACAGCACTGAATTGTACAAGGAGGTATATTGGGGCCCCTTATTTTTGTTATCTTTGTAAACTATTTGATTAATTTAGCAGATTTCGCCGCCGGGGAATGGTACTGGGGCCGCTTAAGACAAAAACTTCTTCTGTACTACCGGGACCGGCTTGGTTATGTCAGAGGTGGTGGAGATGGTCGGTTGCGGATGATGGTTCCGCAACCTATCATACGCAGATGATATCTCATCCACGGGTGTGCTTAGCAATGTTTCCAGCTTGCTTCGAGGTGGTCTCACCTGAACATTGCTAATAATTTGCACACGTTTATCCCGGCCGTCTTTAATGTCCCGGTAGTAATCGGCCATTGCAGTATCCAATTTTTCATCCATCCCATCGTCGTGGTTGAAGAGGTCGTCGAACAGCGCCTCGTCAAAGTCAGCCATGTTTGACTCGCCAGCATTCACCTCCAACGCCTGGTCGATTAATCCATTGTCGACACTGGCAAGTGACAAACTTTCGCTTCTTCCCGACATTTTTTTCTTCTTCCAACAAACTCACAAACACATGCTGCTGCTGCTGCTGTAATACTGAAGAAGTGTATGCGGGGCGCTCGCTTAAATAATCCTTATCCCCACCAACACGAATTTCACCTCTCTCTCGACCTAACAGTCATCTGACTCGTCTCCCTTTCTCAAGCGGCCTACTGTGTGTCGTGATGCTTGTGACTTTCAAATCCAAGAGGTCACCGTAACATTGACAATTATTCAATGTCATATAGATTTACCCTTGATGAGTTAAAGGTCATAAGAGAGAATATACATCTTTCTATACATATATCCTATCCATGTCAAAAAACAGTCCGTTGGCTGTGCATCTTAAAATGTTTTGTGTGTTTAAAATAGTTATTTATGTATCTAGGGAATTATAATGGTCTTAATTCCCGAGGGCAAAGTTTACGTCCCGAGGGCCTTTGGCCCGAGGGACAGCAATTGCCCGAGGTAATTGAGACCCTTATAATTCCAGTGATACATAGATAATTTTATTTCTGACCGATTTTAGTAACATTTTGTTCATTTTTAAAGCGGAATAAATGTTTCAATAGATTACAATCAAATTGACATTAGATGTCAATCATTTGATTTTATGTCAAATTTTTCTTAATATCCAAAGGGAGTTATGACCCTTATAATTCCCGCGTAACTAAGACGTTATAAGCTAATAATATACCGCTCAGAAATAAAAGTTATTATTATAGTAGATAAGCTATGTGACTCCCAACCCGAAATCCCATAAGAAATAACATGGGGGCTGAAATCTGCATTTTTATCGCCATTTTAGGGCGTGGTCACTTGGTCCGGCGCAAGCGCCAGACCCGCGGCGGAGGAAGCCTCCACAACAGGCGTTGAGCGCGCATGATGATAGAAGGCGATACCGCGAGACCCTATGCATAATTCGCGAGGCTAGCTCAGGCAGGTCAGCGACCCCGAGCGGTGGTCACCCGATGATCGCCCGAGGGTATCCGATGTCGGTAATATAGGACCCGTCTTAGCCTAAGTGGCGCCCCCTGGTATTATCAGCCCTCATTATTTCAAGATTCTAACCCAACTTTATGACCCATGGTCACGTGTTATTACATTTATAGCGGAGGAGAGATGACGTACCACGTTCTCAATAGTACCCAAACCCAAGTACCTAACCTGAACATCTATCTAAATAATCAATATTGAACAACATAATGAATAAATAATAACAGAAAAAAAGTTTGTGCAGTCAGCGGGAATTGAACCATAAACCTCTGGGGCCGAACCTCAAAGCCTTGCAAAATACGCTACGAGAGCATATAGATTAAAACTGCTAAACAATGTTTGACAACGTGAAACCACGGGGGCACATCTGATTAGATTGCTGGAACAAAAGGTCCTTAAGTGGGGTTATGGCGGTGTTTTATAATGTACAAAATTAGGGTAAACCAGGCTGGGCCCTCCAATGTTAATTTTCGGAGGGATTTTTATGACTCATATCTCCGGAACCAATGGGCCTAGGATATTGTGCATGCGTAGCTGGGGTCTATGAAATAGGTTCTTGCGCATGACCCGAAAATGACACCTGTCACCTGTCACCTGTCAAATGTCAAAATCGACAGCTGATGTATGTCACGTGTTTAGGGTGACGTCATGAGTCGTTTAAAAAAAAGAACCGGGTTGATCGGGCCAATAGGGCCAAAGTTGATATAGCTAATGCCCTAACGGCAGGAGGGTGAAAGATTGCAAATACATGTCGCGTGTTTAGGGTGACGTCATGAGTCGTTTACAAAATGTCGACCTGAGTAAAGTTGTTTTATACCAAATAAAAGACTAGTTATACTTTAATATATTTATTGATTTTAGCTGTTCTTGTTGCGTTTTTAATAAACATGCTTTGTTTTTAAATCATAGTTTCATTTATTACAAAAAGATTCAAGTATATTAATCTTTAAAGCAAACACAATTTATCTTATATAAATTCTCAATGTGTTTAGAGAATAAATCTATAAGACTTTCATCCCAACAAAACAAGTATTGCTCATTTTCTTCATATGTTAAACATCGGCTGCCGAGGTATGTATGGAAACGCAAATTGTAGTTGTCAATTATAATAGTAGTTTCAGGCCAGTATCCATGAACACCGCTGTAGGTAGTTATAAACTCCTCAAAATCATAATTGGAAAAATATAGCTCTCCTTCAGCAATCTCAACGATAACTCGCTCGTCTGCAGTAGAAAATGTTACTGTAACGTCATCTCCAACTTCATATCTGATTTGAACACTCATCTTGAATATTAAGTCTTGACAGTAACTTAACCAAAGATTTTCGGTCTTCGTAAAGCTTTATACGTTTCTTCAGCGCACGAATATTACTTAAATGATCTTTGATCTTCTCTTCAACTACCTTCGTCATATGTTCGAGAGCAACTGATAGTTTCGAAACAGAGCCTAATTCTAAATAGATCCGTTGTGAACGGACTTTGTTTAACAGACCCTGTTCAACGGACCCTGTTTAACAGACCCTGTTCAACGGACCCTGTTCAACGGACTCTGCTGAACGGACCCTGTTGACCTAAACAGCCCTGTTCAACAGACCCTGTTCAACGGACCCTGTTGACCTGAACAGCCCTGTTTAACAGACCCTGTTTAACAGACCCTGTTGACCTCTCTGTTACAGAACACAACCCCGATAAAGAAACAAAAACGTTTGAGCTACGTGGGAAATAAATAAAAGCTGGCTTGTTGAAAAATTTAAATATTTATTAAGGCAAAAGACTATAAATATATCGATACAACACTTTGGCATTTCTAACACTACAAACATTAATATCTAAAATATGATATTTACAACCATCAACATCTCCCTTCTCCAATTTTGGTACACCAATGTTGTCTTCTAAGTTTATAATATATGGTGCCCTACAGTTTAATTCTAAAAATGTTTTAACTAAAAATTCCTCTTTAACACATCCTTTAACGTAAATAATGTCTGCGTCTATCAGATTGTTGTAGATGATATTATGTAGCTCCTTGTAATCGGTATCACCATAATTATAAAGGATACCATGATGATTTCCAAATAGATATTTGACTTGTTTCTTACTTAAGGTGTCGAATGGTTTAACTGGTTTAAAAAAGTAACTTTTCATACTATTCCCATCGTAAATAGCCAATTCTTTGGCGCAAAATTCAGGTATGTTAAATCCTTGAATATCGACTACAACGAACTTCATTGTCTGAAGACTCAAATCAAACTGATTACATAAGGTCTCTTACTTGTCCAGTTAAAGCTTGATACTCGAGAATACGATCGTGAACAATGATACAGAAGGCACGTGCAACATTCGAAAAGTTTACAGAACTTTGAAATTCTAACTTGACATCAACTGTTGCACTCTTGATGCTCTCGTTTTGTTTAGAACAATCAATTACAAAAAGAGTCCTTTTGGCAAACGCCGCAAAATCCATTAGTGGTTCACTAGTCGGCTTGCCTAGATATGATTTTTGAAATTCTGTGTACATCCTGTAAGCTTCTGTAAACTGTCTATTGTTAAAGTTTAAGTTTAACGATTCATATGGATACACTTCGGAATTTAGAAACAATTTAACATCGGTGATACTCAAATTATCTAAATATGTACAGTCGGACTTAAAATTATCCTTACGATTGTCCATAAAAAATACAATGACATATCGAGCACGTTCAGACATTGTTTTAACGGTCCAAATATCTTTCTTAGTTGTTTTTAATGCGGGTAATTCGTGTATTTCCCAATTTCGAAAAGGGATAAAAATCGGTTTATTTTCAGCAATGTCATCTAAAAGTCTCAATTTTATTGCATCGCTCGGATATATGTGTCTAACTTTCAACCCGATAGACTTTAAAGTTATGGCAGCCTTTTTATCGCCATTAGCAGTAACATTTTTATAGCAGTTATCATCATGTCGAGCACGTACAAGCTTAATTTTTTGTTTTCCCATAATTACATTCTTATAATCAGCAAAAACACCTAGCAAGAAAGAGAGAGGAATACGTATATTAAACTCGTTTGTAGTGCTCTCTAACGTTTTTAGTACACCACTGGGCCAATTCCATCCTGCAATCTCTAAAGCACGACTTTCTTGGTCATTTAAACATAGCAAACTTTTAACCATACTAACGATACCAGGATCTCTAATTTTTTCAATCTCCTTGCCATTGACTTCATAAGATATGGACTCGAAAAGGAATGCACCAGCATTATTTGTTAAAGAACAATTGCCGGTTTTTCCAGCAGTTGTTTCTTCCTTAAATTCACCCTCAATGTAGAGTTGGGCTTCACTCATATCCAAAAATACATCTTGTTGATTGATGACAATCTCAATTACGTCCATTGTTGTTGAAAGAAGTG